>CM030176.1:7189194-7226694 GCA_017639675.1 Aplochiton taeniatus
ACAGAGAGTTAGGAAAGCCTGATAAAATGTGTGTGTTGCGGGGGAAGAGTGGTTGTTGGGGTGCACAAACAGATTCACAACACTTTCAACACTCACATTTTCCTTTCAACACGTACGAAAAACTGAAGATATAACATGTAATTAACACAGCTTTTAATTTGTCTCTTGTGGGAGCCATGCTAGCGGTTACCTCTAGCTTACTGCTATCGCTAGGCTACTTTTACGACTTCACGTAACTAACTCAATACTGCACGTACGGACGTAAAATGTATATTAATCATCTTGTCTGACATGGGGTAAGTTGGGGCATATCTCGTTTCCCAAAACGTGGAACTATTCCTTTAGTAGTGATAGTGCCTTTCTGAGAGGAGCGCCCCTTGCTCTTTTCCATTTTAGCCCGAGCGCTAGAGTTTAAAATAGTTCAACCCTATCTGGAGTTCAACTTTGGCCAAAGCTTGGCACTCGTCGCTGTAATGTTTTTTGTCAGATGGCTAATCAAAATCAATTAAAGGCGGGACTAAAAATTGTATTACACAAGCTCCTCCCAAAAAATATGGTTATTTAGCGATTCAGATTTCCAGGAGCTGTAGTAACACCTATAAGAGCCAGGCCTTCTCATCCAACATCAGTGCCCAACCTCACAAATGCTCTTTTGGCTGAATGGGCACAAATTCCCACAGACACACTCCAAAATCTTGTGGAAAGCTTTCCCAGAAGAATGGAGTCTGTTATAGCCGCAAAGGGGGGGGCCAACTCCATATTAATGCCCATGGTTTTGGAATGGATGTCCTCAACAAGCTCATGTAGGTGTGATGGTCAGGTGTCCAAATTCTTTTGCCAAATAGTGTACTATGCTTATAAAAAATACTAAAACTGCTGCTACCAATAAAAAAAGTACTCTCTAGCATAATGGTTGGTCCTTCAGAATAAGTCTTTAAAGAAAATCAACACACACATAACCCTCATAGAGCTTCATGCATTGAAAGTAATTGAGTGGGCCTTTGGGTGCTATATAATTGATCTCGCATTGCAAGGCTGTAAAATAGTAGAACATGTACGAAATATAAAACAAAAATATATATTATTGATGATAATTTCACACACACACACAGTGAGGTTCGGAGCACAGGTAGGGACAAACACCAAAGGTTCACAATTTGGGAGTAACCCTTTTATTAATGTTCAATGGTTCTCCCTCTCGCTGGGCCTGCCTTCTGCTGCAGCCCAGCTCTCTCCAAACAATCACTCAGCCTCCCAGCATGTCAGCATCTCCTCTTGTAAGGAAACAAACACCTTTATATAGCAGTCCTCTGACTAATCAACTGATTGAACACACCTGTTGCAACCTGGTGACCTGTCAGATGAATGCTTCCTCACCACCACGGCCCTTCAGAGCCCTCTACCAGACGGATGTCCGCCCAACCCTCACACACACACACTCACACACACACACACACACACACACACACACACACACACACACACACACACACACACACAAAGAGAGACACACACCACCTCAAACTACACACAGACAGTGGCGGCTTTGCGGTGGATACGTATTACGTATGCAGACTGGAAAAGTAGTCAAATGAACATTGATGTGAATGGAAAGTGACCTGAGTCACAATCCTCCTTCGCCCATCTGTCTGCTCTCTCTCTCTCTCTCTCTCTCTCTCTCTCTCTCTCTCTCTCTCTCTCTCTCTCTCTCTCACACACACACTATTCTCTCACTGTTATTTCTGTTATCTGTTTTCTCTGGCCCCCCGATGCTGTCATGTCTCTGACAGCTTCAGAGTCAGACCCACGTCCAAAGGCTGATTAACATTTTCATACTGTAAGAAGGCGGGGGTCTTTGTGCCCCTCAGAGTCAGACTCGTGTCAGACCCGCCACTTCACCCAAGTCCAAACGGTGAATAACAGCCCATCACACACCACATGTGTGACTATTTGGCTGTTTAAAATGAGCCAACACATTTTATTCACCTGATTATTCAGGCTGATGTCACAGATTTAAGGTCCCTCCATTTTACTAGTGTACTACCTAGCAGGAAAGTGTACTGTGAGATTCCCTTAACATGTTGCATTATCTGGGGTGAGTTTTTTCACTTTCTGTCAGCCATAGTCTTATCTTTCCCCTCTCCATCTGCTCTCTCCAATTCTCTGTATTCTCTTGAAAAAAAAGTGCTCAGAAGTTCATGATGAAGGTGCTCTTTGGCAGGGAACATAAAAGTTCAAAACCCATCTCTTTTTCTTTCCCACCTTTTCCCCCAGCGAGCTTTCTCAGGTACAAGAAGCATCGCTGTTGTGGCGACTACGTCTTTGTCACCGTCGATTCCCTCCTTTCTTTGTCTGTCCTTCACACCATCTTTCTGTTGCCCTCCTTCCATCCACCTGTCTCCTCAATCACTCAACTCTCATCCGTTGAGACACAGATAGAGAACGTGTCTAACGGACACCATGGGTCAAAGCGACTTCAACTTCGACCCGGCATCTATTTTAGTTTGAACTCTGGGGTACGGTTAAGAGACTTGTTCCAGATCACCTAAGGGGTGTAGAAGGTTCATGTCGTATTAGCGTGACAGTATTATTTGACAGCGAATGTAACAGCTTTTCACTTCATTCGTGCAGCCTTTCAGTTTTTGAGAAGGGTAACACAATGTTTCTAGTTGAGTGATGCTGAGGTCAAACCAAAAATGTGTAAAGGAAATGCTTACAACTGGGTCCTGAGCAGTTGGGGACAGTCTCAACGTTTTACGTGTTCCTCTTTCAGTCATTCCATCTGGTCCCGTTTTCAACAGGTTACGAGGCGGACCTGGTTGGGTTCTCATCAGTATCTCGTTGCTCGTATTTATTTGTGTCACAGTCCAACCTGTTAATGTCTTGGCTGAACAACCCTTCAGAGGCTTCAAAGCAAGAGACACTATTAACAGTCTAAAAATAACCTTTCACTGTCGGACTTGTTCCATGATGCCTCATGATGTAAGCTGTTCCTACACAAGATGTCTGCCCTGCTATGAGTCACCCCCGTACCATCCCATTCATCTGCTAGTTTTCAATTTTTTTTTCCATTCTCTCTCTCTCTCTCTCTCTCTCTCTCTGGTTTTCTCTCTCTCCCTATATATCTATCCTTATCTCTTTCTCTCTTTCCCCTCTCTCTGCTTCTTTCTCTCTCTATCTCCCTCTTTCTGTCTTTCTCTCCCTCTCTCCATCTATCTCCATAACCCCCTATCTCTCTCTCTCTCTTTCTCTCTCTCTCTCTCTTACTCTCTCCCAAGTCTATTTGCTTCTAAAAAAAACATCTCAAGGCTCTGCATCTACATTTCTGTCCTTTATGAAACTACTTGCACGCTTAGCTTTCGTAACTTCTGAAGGCGTGTGTCACCCCCCTGTGCTGAATGAAGGTATCTACTAACGTGCTCATGTATCATACAGGAATAAATAAATACAGACAATTCATTAATTTATTATTTTATTTCATTATTTTTTATGTTGCAATAGTTTCTACTGCTTGTAAGGATTGCATAAAAAATAATAATCATAAAGATGTAAATTTACAAAAATTGCAGAGTTGTGAAAAGTCCTTCATAAAGCCATAGCACCCCAGGACGTTTAAAGTGAAAGAAAACAAATGCCCCTGATAGGCGATAAAGGTTCCACCTCTTAAGGGTGTGGCAGCACTAGAAAAACCAGTAGAACAGACTCAATTTAATATTCAGAAGGATTTGTGAGTTCAATGTGGAAACATTTTTAGGGACATAAAATAACAGGAAAAACATCCATAGAAATTTGAAACATTTCAAAATATGAAACAGTCTTCTAAGATGACAATCAGTACAAGGGAGGACCAAGACAATACACCAACTTCTCAAAGCAGTGTGCGTGAGTATGAGCATGCGGACGACCCAGAGGTCCAAAGGATTTTTCTTGAAGGGCTGATGGAGATGATTCCCGACACGGCATTCAGGGGCTTACAGTATCACCCGGAGAGTATTCTGCTCTACATATTGCTGACCAGTAAGAACAATGCATTTTTACTGCTTACAAATGCGTTTCAAAAGGTTATGAAATCAATTTGGGTTTTGACATGGTCACACAATCCAAGATTGCTAACACCCTGTATCAGAAATCGGTCAAAGGTCAGGTGACTACCCGTGTCTTCTCACAGACCTAGGACTAGACCTGTTCACAGTCCCTCTCTCATCTCATGTCCCTTTCGCAGCGGCTTGTTTTGTTGCTACGAGCTCTGGGTGGATGATCAGTCTTGTTCCCCTGGCTGTGCTGTGCGCTCGGTATTTCTACAGCCGCCGCGTTATCCATGGTTACCTTGAGCGCGCAAAGCGTGGCGACATGGGTGACATCGAGAGGTTTTATGTAAAACGCCCAGGTAAAACTACTCTCATCTACCGCCAAGCAATGTGGGAATTTGAATTGTATATATATGTATATATATATTATAGATGTATATATTGTGCGTGCATTGTGAGTGTAACATCGTCGTGTGGCCACTCCAAAATTATATCAAGACAACAAATTCAATTTTTATTACAATAATATATAATCAAATCTTTATCTCTGTCTCTCTCCTTCATGACCACTCTCTCTTTCTTTGAGATTCCTGTCTGTGGGTTAACACGTCAGCAGGCAGAGTGGTGGGTATAGTAGCAGCTGTCGTTCAGCAGAGCGGCACCGTGGAGTTGCAGAGGATGTCAGTGGACCGAACCTGCCGCCAACGTGGGGTTGGGATGGCGCTCGGAAAGAGGGTTCTGGAATTCGCTGCGGCTCGCGGATTTTCAGCGGTCACCCTGGGAACAACAGCGTACTCAATGGCCCCTCATCTTCTGTACCAGAAACTTGGGTTCCGATGTGTTGACGTAACCAATGGATACGCCACACCTGGTGTGAAACGGTCGTTTCTCGAACAGGTGTTTTACCGCGTGAGGCATTATCATTACAGGTTGGATCTGCACAAGACCAAGACTGACTCACACAGCACACTAACAAATGGCACATCATAATTTTACATGATTGCTTTGCTAACCTTTTTTTAAGTGATGCTGTATTAATTGGGAAGGTATAGCCTAGTGACTTTAAGGCCAATGATAAAGTCTTCAAATGTAGCCTAATGCAGATATCTAGACATAATCATTTGAACATGACTTTCAATCATTGAAAACATCTTCATTATTTTAATTCCAAATGTTGTTTCACCACTGATTTATGGACTTGCTAATGTCACGATCTTAAGCTTTATAACTGCAGACTATTTACTTAAGATTTAAGACCTTTGATGCATACTGTATATGATAAATGCAATATGATGTATATAAATATACATATATATATATATACACTGCTCAAAAAAATTGAAGGAACACTTTGAAACCACAGTGGCCTGCAGGCGGTCATTTTGTAGGGCTCATCCTGTTCCCCCATGCACAAAGGAGCAGATACCGGTCCTGCTGATGGGTTAAGGAGCCTTCTACTGCCCTGTCCAGCTCTCCTAGAGTAACTGCCGGTCTCCTGGAATCTCCTCCATACTCTTGAGACTGTGCTGGGAGACACAGCAAACCTTCTGGCAATGGCACGTATTGATGTGCCATCCTGGAGGAGTTGGACTGCCTGTGCAGCCTCTGTGGGGTCCAGGTATCGCCTCATGCTACCAGTAGTGACACTGACCCTAGTCAAATGCAAAACTAGTGAAAAACAGTCAGAAAAGATGAGGAGGGAAACAATTTCAGTGGCCTCTACCTGGAAAACCATTCCTGTTTTGGGGGTCATCTCATTGTTGCCCCTCTAGTGCACCTGTTGTCAATTTCATTAACACCAAAGCAGCTGAAACTGATTAACAACCCCCTCTGCTACTTAACTGACCAGATCAATAGCCCAGAAGATTAATTGACTTCATGCAATACTCTGATTAAAAAGTGTTCCTTTAATTTTTTTGAGCAGTGTATATATATATTCACTGTGTATATATATATATATATATATATATACTGTGTTTATATATATATATACTTTAGCCTTAAACAAGGCTAGCCAGGGCCAGGGCTATCTGGACAAGACAATAACAAACAAACAAATTCCACACACACAACACTTTAACATAGCTAACATGTTTACCAAATGTCTGTGCTGAAGTCATAAACAGTAAGAAGTCAACCTTCATTCTATTCCTTCTTCTAGATAGCACAGCTAAAATACAAGAAAACGCTGACAAACCCTGTGGTGGAAACTAAAGGAGTGTCCTCTTATGAGGTCCCTATCTGTCCCAGCTTTCCTCCACAGCTGTACGGCGTATTCTGTGGACGGTGGTTGTTGAGACCCATCCCAGATCTTAACAGAGCATGGGCCCCTGCAACTGCCCCGGGCTGATAAGAGAGGGGAGGGAGATGTTGTGAGGGAAGACGATGACTTAGAAGCTAGGAAATGTTTTTGTGTTTTTTTTTACACGAGTCTGTGAAAAGGTCAGTTTTTTGGAGTGCACTCGGGGATCCGTATTGGGGAGCAGATTGCTTAGAGCTTGTCCATGTTTCTCGGTTATTGATTGGTAGAGAGGAAGAAGGGGTGTGTATGTTGCATGTTTCCATGAGAACATTTTAAACCAATGAGAATAAGGCCAGTACAGAACCCTGATCTATAAAATGTGTGCATGAATAATAGCTTTTTTTCGCACGGAATAAAAGTGTTTACATTATAATTAATCACCGTGCCTGGTTGATTCTTTTCTCGTGGGAGAGAATGAAAGATCAACCACAATGTTACTTCCTCAAACCCGGGTAAACTCTGTTTCTCTTACTCTCCTCTTTCTCATTTCATAATCAAAATAATAATACTACATTGTGTTTGTTGTACCAATTTGAAGCTTAAAAGGGGTTCATGCTACTGCTGCTAAATGCTCTAAAAAGATTGAGGAGTGTTAAACTAGTAAGGAGCAGAGACTCAGGCCTTGTGAAAAATAAGTTCCATTGTGTGGAGTGCCATTTTAAGAATTGCTTTGCCTGCCAGTTACTCATATAGTTAAATCGACATGGCTGATGTCTTTATCCTCAATAAAAGCCCTGGTCAAAAAAGAAAACGATAACTTATTTAACCTTCAGGGTGCTGACTTTACAATCTCAGTATAACTCGTTGAAGGGATCTTGACAAACTCTTTTTTAGGTGTGGGAATAAAGACATAAAAGTATGTTTAACCCTTTCATTTAGAGTGTTAGCGACTGTGGGCCTCTTTTACTAATGAGCCGTAACACGCTTAAATTACAAAACAATAAAACACAAAGGTATGCATATTCAGAAATATTCTGATATAAATGTTAATAAAAGTCTTCATATCAAACACACACATTCAAAGGTACTATAAAGTGTAAACAGTTACAAACATTTAAAACTTGTTAGAGTAAATTAAAACATTAAAAAAGTTGCATAATAGGTAGACATGAATAGGACACAGGATGAGCGGGTTATATATGCATACATTGAAATAAATTAAAGTGATTGATCTGTTTAGAGCACAGTTCTGGATTTTGTTTTTTAAAATTGAGAGCATCTGGATGTAAGAGATGAGCACCTTGTAGATCCTTCTCTATGTCCTGGGTTCCTCTCTCCTCTCTGTGCCCAGCTTCAGCACTGGTACGCAGGGAGACCAGCTCATTGTTCTCATTGATGGGCTTCTCCTCTCTTACCCTCTTCTGCCCCCTAATGGCCTGGAAACACATAGCAGCAAGACTCAGCAACAGTCATTGTATAATGTTTCTCACAAATCTTGAGAATATATAGTTAAAACCATACTCAACACTGAATAAAATATAAAGCTAATATAACATACACACACTCTCCTATAGCCACTTACACTCTGTTTGCGCATTCGCGCGGCGGGTCCGCCATGTTAAATGCCATCCCAAACCGATGAGGGTGGACTGGAAGTGGGTTATAATACCCTTCACAGAGACACTGCGTTTCATTAGAAGTTCCACTTCCCCTCGTTCATTTACCCTCAACCCCTAGTATGTAACAGCATACGTCGCTCGGACGCCACATGTAGAATTGACGGAAAGTGGGCAGGGGAGGAGCGGGGAATTTCAATGGCACGCACCTGCCCTTGTACACTTTCAGCACAAACTATCCAATCGCCTGCCAGTTGGGGGCTTGGCGCAGTGCATGGTGGACGATATACCTACACCTCTGGAGTGACCATCGTTTGTTCACTTGTTCCTTCAGCGCTCCGAGGGTTGATCTCTCCAAGTTCACTTCAGGTTTTCAGACAAATGGAACGACACTTATGATGGCGGCATGGGTAAGTGCTGAGGGGAAGTCAACGACGGCATGTTGAACAACTAATGTAACACAGCCCAATGGGCCTTTAACAAACAGCCCTCTACACACTCTCCCTATCCGTTTGCGAGGAGGGTCTGCCATATCAAGTGCCATTCGAATCTGAAATACTATTAATAAAAAAAAGTTCATACAAAACTGGGTTGTGTGAAATTCCAAAATGGTAATTATATTACGTGAAGCAAAGTTGAATTTGAAAGGTAAAGCAATGTACATCTCAATCAATCAAATCAATTGCCTGGACTGATATCTGCAAGTACTTTAATTTAATATGATACCAAATCAAGTTTAGTTTGAATAAACTTGAAAAAATGTTTGTTGCTTCATTTGGTCATTGCACCAGCATCATTGGAAGGCAGGCCCATCAGGGGAGAAATAATCATGGTTACACCTGGTGCTCCCTTTAGGCCTAGGGAAATAAAAAAAGTGGAAGGCTCAGTTTCATAATACACAGGATATGATGTTATAATACCCATTATGCCTTAAAACCACGTTGAGCACTCTAAAAACCAACATTTAGCAAGGATTTGGTTTGAGAGCAGATATGTCATTGGGGATTTCAAGTGGGCACCTTCCATGTTTCGTTACTTTGAGCCCACGACTCCTCCAGAAGGCTCAACGCTGAGCATTGACGTCTCAAAACCACCCCCTCTATATCCGCTCTCTGCACGGCCAGATAAAAAATACACTAACAAAGACTGTTTAAGTGGCTTATTGCTTCTCAGGAAGAAACTCCCTCCAAACACAAACAATCCATCCTTTGCCCCCTGTTCTTATGACCTGCTTTTCTCACCTGGAACGATGACAACCATCACATAGCGCCCAACCCCTCCCTACATATATGTCCGATGAATTCAGACTGGCACAGCCTTGACGTTCTGTCTTCACGCTGCAAACGTAGGGCGTCTTGAGTAATCAGTAACTAGGGATCCATCCAAGGAGCAGTCCAGCTTTTATCTCGATCAAACTAACGCTTCCAGTGGTTTGTATTCAAGGCTAACCTTTACTATAGCACTCATGACCACTCCAGTATGCAGGTGCAACCAGCTTCATGTAGACATCATCTCTGTTGTCCAGACTGAGCAACTAAGAACTATTAGAGGAACTGGGCAGTGACAGACTTTCAAACATCTGGAGTAAAACGTCTTCTTGACACGGAATCTCAACAGGTAAGCGTGACTGTCTTTAAATCTGTGTGAATATGCATTATTTTAGTTGGCACTGTCCCGTTTAAAAAAACAAAAAACTATTATAAATCCATATAGAGAAAACATTTATGATAAAGTGTATGTTTCTACGTGTTTTATAATGTTGTACATAGGACAAAAAAGGGTACAATATCAATCAAAATACCAGTGTAGTTCAATATAACGTATGACTTAAGTTTTAATTCCAGTTTTCTTTTTTATGATTGTTGTTATCACGTAAACTACAGCGTAGTGATAGTTATGGTTCCAAAGTGCCCAGGACGTCACAGCCCTTCCAACAACTTCCTGTAGTGAATTATCGTCAGAGGGCTGTAAAATCACACCACACCTTTACCTTTAAGTTCAAATAAATAAAGCAGTAAGAGGATCTTTTAACAGTTTTGTGTCCATCCTGTCCCCACACACAGGCCCTTTTTTTCCCTTCCAATAACACAGTCCCTTGGAAATATGGGAAACATTTATTCAGCCCCGACTAGGGACAATCTGCACCCCTACCAATGCAAACGTGACATCAGCAAGAGCATCACCATCAGTGTTATTGAAGTTCCAGCCCAGCCCAGCCGGAACACCGCGGGGCGGTTGGGTAAGGACGAGACGGACAAAGTAGAGGACAAATTCAAAAAGAGAACCACCACCACGGCCATAATCCATGCCACAAGAATACCGTCAGACGCAGAGGAGAAGCCTACCGTCACCCAGCGAAAATGGAGGGCTGACAAGGCCAATGTCGAGCGTCCCTCGGTTTTGCCCTCGGCAACGACCGTCTTCACGAACAGCATGGCGTTGCAGCTGCTGGCGGAAACGGAGAAGGAGAACCGAAGGCCGCAGGGGAAACGCTCGCTGTCTGAGGAAGACCCGGGCTGCTCCCAGAGATTGGCAAAGAGGAGGACGATGAAAAGAGAGGAGACGGAAGAGGAAAAGAACGTGGTAATGGAAGAAAGAGAGGAGGAGAGATGTGAGGATATAACAAGAAGAATGGAGGGGAGGCGGAAGGGAGAGGAAGTGCGGATCCAGGGGAGGGGTGATCAGGGGGAAGATGGGGTGGTTGCAAGGAGGGAGGAGAGAAGAGAGGAGAGGAGGGAGGAGAGAAGAGAGGAGAGGAGAGAGGAGAATTCACGTCCCGTCACGCAAGCAAACTACTCCAATGCTGCCAGCGGAAACTCAGCAGTGAACAGTGGCCTCTCAAGGAGAAAGCCGAAGAGGGAACTCTACGCCACAGAAGATTTGTTCAGGACGATCGATGAACACGCAATCCACTCCGCGAAGGAGGTGAGGAGTTCGTTATTTGCCGTGTCCGTTCAAGTGACCCAGACCAGCTCCGAGGAAGAATGGCACACGCTAAAACTATGTCTTTGCGTTTCCTGTGTGTCCCTGTGTTTCATGTTCCGTTGCCTGTGTTGTCACGGTGACTCCTTGGTGTTGCAGCTACGAAGGAGGAGGATCTTCTCCGTGCAGACCATCACCAAGGTCGTCACCCAGGGAGCTCACAGCGAGCTGGAGAGACTCAGAGCCATCTGGATCTTCATCTGCCACAGCATCGGTACTCTGAATCACAACCAGAGAATCACTGTTATTCACATGAACAGAACATGTGCATGGTTTTCTACCTGGGGGTCTATGGTATTTCATAGTGTCGCCTGCACAGACAGACAGACAGACACACAGATACACGGCTAGAACATGGCATCATTTAATTGCGTTGAAGTGATAATGGAGGCCCATCCCATCTAGGCGTTATTACAGGCAATGCATTGCTCATTGGGAGATACAGCTATGCGTTATGATCGGTAACGCATTTCTTAATTTGACAACTACGTCATGATTTAGGGTTAAGTTTAGGATTAGGGTTAGGTCAGTCACCACACTTTACAAATCTGTTAAAATCACAGAAAAGCATTTTCAATTATAACGCAAAAGTGGCCTGGTTGTCTGTTACCAGTTTGACGCTTAGGAATTGATAATGGGCTCCACACACACACACACACACACACACACACACACACACACACACACACACACACACAAAAATGCACACACACACACACACACACACACACACACAACCTAAACTACTTTTTGAATCCAAAATTCTAAACGTTAGATTGATCCAACAGGGAATTCTTTATGATGCCTTTGACGACAGCACATGTTTTCATGATGGAATTGCTGTCCTGTGTTTTTTCCCCCCAGAATACGACGTGAGTGGCTACATGGGCTTGACTGAAAAAGTGTATTCCCTAGAGAGAGTCCTTGAGACAGGCAAGGGGATTTGTTCAGGATACTCCACCGTCTGCTTGAAGATGTGTCAGTAAGGGGACATTCATTCAAAAGGAGACCAGTACATTTCAAACAATTCAAATAAATGCCCTGTTATGACTTGTGCTTAGCTTGCAGTTGTACAGCAACTACCAGCCTATCAATGTTTGGAATAACCTACGTTGAGTCCATCCACCATCTATGAAACACACAAAAACAGGAATACAGTAGAAGGGTTAAAAACATACCAAGCCTTTTTAATGTTTTCTAAATGTAAAAATGCTATTAGGATATCGTTGATCCTATCCTGGTCTTTGTGGTGCCCTGTTGCAGGGAAGCAGGCATTGAATGCCGAAAAGTTTCAGGCCATAGCAGGGGTGGAAGCAACAAGCTCGGCCAAAAAACTGAGTCCGACCACAGTTGGAATGCCGTGCGTTTAAGTGGACATTGGTACCTGTTGGACTCCTGCTGGGGGGCAGGTACAACGGACACGAAGACGAGGCTCTTTATGAAAAAGTGAGCGACTTCTTAAAACAAAAGTAGACATGTTGACTCTAATAATGGTTAATGTTTTTTTGTTATTTTTATTATTTTAAGGCAATGTGTGCAAAATGTTTATTTTTTTACAAAGGACCTAAATATGCATCTTCTGTTACCCTTTTCATTATTTATAAACAAATGTCTCCCCCTAGGGAATGTTTAGGAGTAACAAAAAAAAATCTAACTGGAATTGGTATATTTTGTAAAAAACTCCCCTACAGTCCAGATAATGTACATATATCTAGCTGCATAAATGGATTTGTTTAAATTATACAATTAGTTTAACCTATGCTATAAAGAAACAAACAGGTGCGCAGTCAGTTTCTTGAGCTAGAATTTCTTTTTCTTTCAGGTATAATGACTTTTACTTTCTGACCGACCCAGAGGAGTTCATTGATTCTCATTACCCAGATGAACAAAGGTGGCAGCTGCTGGACCCCCCCATCTCGCTGAAGGAGTTCAACGGCAGGGTCGAAAAGAGCCCATATTTCTACAAGATGGGCCTGCAGCTGCTTCAGCCCAAACAGCTTAAACTGCTCACCGGTAATAACGGAAATACATATTAATTGATCATTTTACATAAATGTATGCTTTATCATTTTGATTGCTATTAACAGTAGTTTCATCTTAAAACAACGTCCTATTCAACAGGTATAATAAGAAAAATAAATAAAGTGTTAAATAATGTAAGCTATTTCAAAACTTATGTTATGCATGAATGTTATTAAGAATGAATGTTTGTTAAATGTGGATTGGAATGGTATTCCACAGACGACGGCGAGGCTTTTGTGTCCATAAAGTTCTCAATGGCGACCAAATTTACCTACACGATTTCCCAGCAACACCACGACGACAACAGACCGGTCAACAGCTCAGCGGGTTTCCTGACCGTAACCATGGACACCATGAGGTTGCGGCTAACCCCACCTGCACGGGGTACCTACGTCGTCGACATCTTCGCCAGTCAACTCGACAGTGACAATGTCAGCCTGGACTACGTCTGTTCCTTCCTCCTGGACTGCCCTCGGGTCAAGCTCACCGAGGAGCTACCGGAGAACCCGAGCAGAGTGTGGGGCCTGCAGCCGAATGCCGGATCAGAGGCTGCAGCCACCAGGCTGAGGCAGTGGTGCCGGACAACACCGGGTCCCTCAGGCTGGACCTGCAGACCTCCAGGCCGCTGACTATGGTGTGTAAGCTGACACACAAGGACCTCGACCCCGTCACAGCCAAGAAATGCCTGGCCACGCAGATCTCTGCTACCCAGCTGACCTGCCACGTCCTCTGCCCCTTCCGTGGCTGCTACATGCTGGCCGTTTACGTGAAGGATCACAAAGAGTCCCAGGAGAGTCTGGAGATCGTGGGTAACTTTCTGTTGCGTTGCTCGGGTAACACGGTCAACCTCAACCAGCTTTTCCCCGCCGACCTGAGCTCCTCCTGTGGGCCTGGAATCAAAACAGCAGAGGCAGGCCTGACCAACTTCAGCCACACGGGGGCGCTGGTGAGCACCCAGCAGGGAAGCTGCGACATCACATTCCAAAACACGCTCCACCTCGAGTTCCTCGCCAATCTGGTCAAGGATCAGCGTACAACCCCGGGCTATCCCCTCTCTCGCCACGTCTTCTCCAACAGCGTCGGCAGCAAGGTCACCGTCAGCGTGGCCCTGCCCGAGGCCGGAGTCTACACCCTCAGGCTTTTCGCCAAACTCCCCAACGACCAGGACTTCAGCCACGTGTGTGACTTTGTGCTGATGAATCCCAGCGCACACCGGAGTTTACCTCCGTTCCCCTCCACCTACACTTCCTGGAACACAGGCTGCGTGTTGCTGGAGCCCGGCAGTGGGCTGCTGGAGCCTTGCACTCCCACCCGGTTCAGGGTGAAGGTGCCCTGGGCTCAGACGGTGAGCGTCGTGGTGGCGGGTCAGCACACTCAGCTACAGCTCAACACGGGTCAGGTGTGGGAGGGTGAGGCAGACAGCGGGCCAGAACACACTCAGCTCAAACTGGTCGCCAGCAAGGGCAAAAACGCCACAAGCTTGTCCGTTCTAATGTACTTTGATACAGTGAGTACGCAGAATAGCATGTAAAAAGATGATAATGACATTGATAAACAGAGTACTTTACACTTTCCTGAAACAAAGTAAACCAAATAGAAAAGTGAAAAAGTGAAGGCTTCCAGACTTCCAGACTCCAGAAATCCAGAAAGACATATTAATGAAAGCCCTTAGAAGAATTGGGCTACCAACTACACGCTACTAATGATATAATTTAATAGATTTGAATGGCAAACTGTAGATCAGACTATTTAATATGAGGTGTTGTGTCTGTAAAACCCTGATATCTCTTGTGTGTTTTGTTGCCTTTCAGCCCTGAAGGGGCAACCCTTAATTTGGCAATGAAACTGACTGCAACTTTTAAAAAGAGGAAAATGTACATTTGAAACAATGGAAAGTCAATGCCGTACACAATTACATGAAATGTCACAAAAGTGTTACCAAATGAATGTGTCTTTTTTCCTATATTTAACTTTAATATAGTCTTTTTTTTTCCCTCTTGTATTTTTCTGAGACACATTCTGAAAAACAATGAAATGTTCAAATTTGTAGTTTCAGATATAATATATTAATCATAAAAACATTAAGCAACTTTTCCACATTTTAATCCAACCAAATAAATCCGAGAGAGAAAGTTGCTTTTGCTTTGCAACACAGCTGGTCCAAATCATCCCAGCCTCATACCCAACATCATTCTGAAAAAGATCATCACGACAAAGACTTTCTGACTCATTCAAACTACAAGCACTTCTGTCTATAATCACGATGGGATGTCAATGTTAATAAACAATAATGAATTCACATTTAAAAATGTCCTTGTAACTACATGTGTGGGTCCGAAACCTTTTTTTATCCGCATAACCCTTTGTACTCTTAACAAGCACTCAAGCATCACGTCTGAAATATATCTTAACATCATTGAGTGGCGTTAAGGTCAGGCAAAGGGTAACAGAGTGCAGGTTGACTCAAGTTGGTGCTGTTGACACAAGATAAAATACATCTAAGTTTTGTTCCTGGACAGTTACAGGTTACAGCACATTGGCCTTGGTTTAAGGTAGATGGTTATTGGTTTGACATCTTAACAGATTACAGAGTGAGGGCAGCGGTGAAAGGACAAATCACACGTTTTGGAAACCAAGGAAACACGTTGTCCGTTTTATTGACATGAATCTAGAAAACTAAACTGCCTTGTATTTCGTGTTTGGCACTCTTTCAAGTTTTTGTTTTTTACCGTGTCGATAATGACCCAATACAATTCTGTACTTTGTGCAGCTATTCCAGCATATAAAGTGCTGCATTTACTTGACTTGGCAGGCGCTTGGTTTTGATAAAAAATGCTATGACGGAGGAAAAAGGGGATTGATAGCAATGGAGCTGATTGTGTCTGAACAGGGAATGCAGAGTAAGGGAAAACACAATTTGAGGGTCACCTACAATCTGACCTATTGTAATACTACTGTGTTGATAGGAGGTGGCTGGCCTGTATATAAGAACTGCCCGCGCCTTAGATCAGGTGTATTCACCCGGGAGTGTCCAGTGTTCAACAGGGATCATGAAGTGTCTCATTATTGTTCTGATCAGCGCTGTGCTGGTAGAGGGTATCTACAGGTGAGAGAACAAATTCCCTTCTTCTCTTTCTGTCAGAAAAGAGTCACCTTTTCCCAAATTTGTACTTAAATGTTACACTGTACCCTATTAGTCTATTTAAAACTACATCATTCTTTTTAAAGATACATTTGGCATCAAAAAGTCGCCAAAACCATGAATGAGTGTTTTGTTATCCTCCAGGGTCCCTCTGCATAAGCACAAGTCAATGCGACAGAAGCTTCTGGAGAAAGGTGAGCGCCTGCCCTACATTGACCCGGCTCTCAAGTACCAGCCTCAGCCTACCGAGTTCAGCGGCTCCAGCTCCATGTACATCAACAACTACGCTGATGTAAGGTCCCATCTTCATTGTTTGACACGCCTTAGATACTAGCAACTACGCTGAAGTAAGGTCCCGAATTTTTTAAATAAAAATCACAGAGCATGGCGGAACATTGTTCACAAATAAACTACATCAAACATTTTCTCAAACAAACACATATAAAGCGAAAGCATGTGCATACTACTTTTGAGCTGCAGCGTGTGTACTAACGGACTTTCTGGACCCCCCTGTGTTTCAGACCACTTACTATGGAGCTATCACCATTGGCACTCCTCCCCAGTCCTTCCAGGTGCTTTTCGACACCGGCTCATCAAACCTGTGGGTGGATTCCATCTACTGCAACACGGCTTCTTGCAGTGAGTGCTGACCGCTATATAGCCACGATGCTAACTGATCGCTAATGAATGGCCTTTAGTGAGGGCTTACCAGCAGAGAAACATGCTAACGGATAGATAATGTCAGGCCTGCTGTGAATGCGTTTGCGTGTGTGTGTGTGTGTGTGTGTGTGTGTGTGTGTGTGTCGACGTGTGTTAACGCATGTCTGTGTGGTCGGCTCGAGAGCCGATGATTCTCCGTGTCCTTTCTAGATGCGCACAACAAGTTTAACCCTCAGCAGTCCTCTACCTTCTCCGCCAATGGACAGACGTTCTACCTGCCCTACGGCACAGGAAGCCTCTATGGAGTCTTCGGATATGACACTGTCAACGTGAGTGTTAACTGATGAATCGGTATTATTATTAATAAAATATATATTGCTATTCAAACGAGCCAATATCAACGTTGTTCTTCGCTAAATTGACTGTAACAACTACAAGATTTAAGGTCATTCATATTTTGGCCTGGTCCCCCGTTAGGTTGCAGGCATCTATGTCACCCACCAGGAGATTGGCATGAGCACAAACGAGCCCGGCCAGACGTTTGAGGTGGCTGTGTTCGATGGCATCATGGGCATGGCTTACCCCTCCCTAGCCTCCGGAGGAGAGACCCCCATGATGGACAACATTTTCTCTCTGGGACTCCTGCAAGCCAACATATTTGCCTTCTATTTGACCAGGTACAAAGCAGGACTAGTTTAATCTTTTGAAGCGGTATCTCAGGCTTAGCTGGTCTGTGCCTTTACAATGTGTTAGGTGTGTGTGCGTAAGTGCTAGGTGTGAGTGCAAGGTGTGTGTTTGTGTCAGGTGTTTGTGTGTGTTGGATACGTGTGTGTGTGTGTGCATGTGTTAGGTGTGTGGAATTTTGTTAAATGTGAGTGTTAGTTGTGTGTGTTAGCTGTGTGTATGTGTAGGTACCATGACGTGTTAATGTACTGAAACAATCTGTGTTGTGTAGGGGAGCTACGGAGGGCAGCGAGCTTTCCCTTGGGGTAGTGGACACCAGCAAGTACCAGGGTCAACTCTACTGGACACCCGTGACCTCCGAGACTTACTGGCAGATCGGAGTCCAGAGGTCAGGAACTCACTCTTTCTGGAACCTCAGACTTCCAGATCGATACAATGGAATTCACAATTTTTGCTACACCATCCAAACTCAAAATAGAATAGTTCAGCTTTAATAGACAGCTAAAATTCAGGAAGATCAGAGCACAGGACATCCAAATCCAACCACAATGGGTTTGAGATCCAATTATCCATCCCCCTGTCGTAATGTTTTATATGTTACCGTGGTAACCCCCTTGCTGCTGATTCCGTGATCTGGTCCTGCCGATGATACTGTAACTCATCTTGTGTCCGTGTGGGCCTGCAGTTTCCTGATCAACGGACAGGAGACAGGCTGGTGCTCTCAGGGCTGCCAGTCCATCGTGGACACGGGAACCTCCATGCTGACCGCCCCGCAGGGGGTCCTCGCCTCCCTGATGCAGTCCATCGGAGCCCAACAGAACCAATACGGAAACGTAAGATCCTCCACAATCCCCGTCAACAAACCAAGCGGTTTTATACTGGGCCGCTTCAGCTATACGCCTATGCTCACCATTGCATTGGTGGAGCACACAGACATGCCGTTGTTTGTAAACCTGTAGCAGCTGTATAAAGACGAGCAGTGAGGTACTGGGGAAGTGAGCCAGACTGGTTCTTAATCTGTGAGAGTTGTTCACACCGAGTGACTCTCTGACGTTGTGTTGTAGTACATGGTGGACTGCAGCCAGATCAACAACCTGCCCACCCTCACCTTCGTCGTCAGTGGCAACAACTTCCCCCTGCCTCCCTCAGCCTACATCATCCAGGTGAGTCGTCTGGCACTTCTAATCTGTGTGTGTGTGTGTGTATGGTGCCTGCCTACACACATTCTTCTATCTGTGTATGTTCTAACCTCTGCCACCCCCTCTCATGGTCAACACAGAACAACGAAAATGGCAACCTCTACTGTTCAGTGGGCATCATCCCCACCTACCTGCCTTCTCAAAACGGCCAGCCCCTGTGGATCATGGGTGATGTATTCCTCAGGGAGTACTATTCCGTCTACGACCGGAGCAACAACCAAGTCGGTTTTGCCTCCGCTGTCTAAGCTTTACCACAGGACCATGTTAATGACCAATGACATTCAACTCAACCCTATAATCACTGCTAGAATTCCTATTATATAGTATAGCTCCTAATGGTAATCAAAGAGTAGGGCAGCACACATCCCCCCTATAAATATTTTATTTAATTCATAAAGATCTCAAAGAACAGGAAGACGCTTGAGACCTTTGGTTATCTCTGAAGTACCAACCCATTTGTCAATTATGCTGACTGAGACTTTGGTTTGAATAAATAAAGAAACAAAACCTCAAAACCTGATTCAAAGGGACACTGATAAGTCCCCCTGAGATTTAGGGGATTCAATGGTTACAGGGAAATGATTATTGGTTTTATGACAATTAAATGAATAATATCTCAACCTGTTTTGTGTATTTTTTATTATCATTTTTTAAATGTTTTTAGTGACCACTGAAGTGGACGTCTGATCATTGTTTTCCTGGCTGAAACATTTATTGTATCGCAGCATTGAAAAACATGCACCAACATGACTATCTGCCTGACATGCAACGCACATGGGCGGTTGAAATATTGCACAACAGTGGAGCTGTGGCAATATACACATCTTTTCTTTTTTCCTCTTCCATGTTTATGTCTGACAAACAACTGGTACAGGAAGTCTCTGTGTCTCTAATGTTAGCACACAGACATAATGTGCAAAGGCTTGAACTAGAAGTGCCATGCCCATCAATATAAAGCGTATGGACACCTTAAATGACTAAACACTTAACTCTTCCCTCTTATAGAGGTAGAGTGCCACGATAAACTTGTGACTAACATAACCATATGTAATCATATATAGTCATGCATATATCACAGTGCCATATTTGAAAGTAACTAATGATAATAATTGTCGACACTCGTGTGGTGAGAAGGCGTGATGCTCAGACGTTGTCTGTCTGGGAGAGAGAGGAACTCAGTGGTCTATTGCAACATCTGCAGTTACACAAGAAGTTCCCTTTTTATGAAGGTGCTCTAAAACCAATGATAATGTGAAGGCACACCTGCAGTGATCTGTATGTGCACATTAACCCATGTACTGCCTAGCCTATGATATGAGGAAGTGAAGATTGCAGGCTATGGGAAAGGGAAATAGGAGGACAGCTAGATGGCAGGACAAAGACCCTGATTCACCCTTGTGTATGTCAAATAAACACCTCTCCTCCCTTTCCCCGTGTAAAATGTATGTTAGACCTCTGTTTAGTGTCTCACTTTGCTCGATCACCGAAGGTCTCTGTTCCACCGGGCCTGATGAGTGTACTGACTCAGACCTCTGCATTGAATAAAGTTACTGACTCCAACTTAGAAGTTCCTGCTTTTTCTTAAGGTAGATAGTAGGAATAAGAATTTAAATTGCACAGACTCAAGTTCATAATGCAGCTTCATGGATTGCCTGGACATGAAGTAATTTGTGCCAGTGTGCACTATCACAGTGTGGACTGAGGGATGTCAAGGAGGGCAGGAATCTTTTTTTTTTTTTTTATTAGCTGTCAAGAGATAGTACGTAATAGCACTCGTTAGCTAGATTTGGTAAGATTGTTAAAAAAGCCCACTCCATAATTGGTCTCAACTTGGAAGATCTTGGAGTCATCTTCACTCAGTATATGAAAAAAGGTGCAAATGATTTTGAGTAATAGAAAAAAATATGTATGAAGTCCCAGTGAAACAGAAGAGTTTTTACAGCTGTGGATTTGTTTTGCCTGTTTGATTCCCGAAATATTTTGTACCATAAGCATACATTTTTTCATTCTTAATGGAAACTGTATTGTATAGTTTTGCCATTACAACCCTAAACGCTCACCTCTATTGTAAACTTAAGGTTTAATTTCCCCCTTCTCACTCAATTGCCATCGTCTTTGGTCTTTCTTTGTGTTTAATTTACAAAGAGTATTTGCCCAAGGTTCGAAAGAACTGGAAACATAAACAAAACCTTCTCCCTCTGTTGCATCTGGTCGTGAGCCAAGGGAGAAATAATATGCAAGCTTAGAAGTATTGATACAAACTATATTCAGCAGCAAACAGTGCTTAATCCTGTCTAAACAGATTTTTAGTTTTAGTTTCTCTTTTGTGGGGTGGGGTGGCATGACTGTATAAATAAAAAAAACACTATGACAAACAAACAAAACTTTAGTGGAGACACACGGAACACTCAACACACAGAGATCACCATCACCCACCCTTTGCAGGTAAATCTAAAACTTATGTGTTCTCCCAGAGCTTCTTTTGAATTTTAGAGTTTAAAACATTGTTGAAAAGTCCACACTTGAGGCCTGAGTTTACACTGTAATTGTTCTCAGTAGGTTGATTGTGCTGTAATTTGCCAGAAATCACTTACTGTTATTTGAGTATGTAGGGTAAATGGGCTGATAGACTACACTTGTTTGGGGGTTTAATAGACACTTTATCAATATAATAGATTATCAATTAATTCATAAATTCATATTTTAATCGATCAACTTGATTAAGAATATATTAAACTATTTAAACGAGCAAGGCTTTATTAGCAAGGCTTAGTGGAAACCTTAGGTTAACACATCTTACTATTAACGTATCGAAAATGTAGAAAGGTTAACTGTCTCAATTCTGAAGTGTCGTCAATTCTAAGTTAAGTGAAAAAGGCTGTACTCATACACAAGGACACAAGTTATTGCAAACAATAATCTTTATTTCTAGTCTAAACCAAGTAAATACTGGAATATACAATGGATATATACATTTCATACACATAAGGTGATATAGGAATGGTTATATTACAAGGGATGAACGTAGGTATGATTTATCGATGTGACAACATGTAAATGGTTACACTAATTTAGCAAGTGAGGTCTCAGGAGTTCAGTAATCCTTATGAATGTACTAACTAAATAACGCAACACTTTAAGAAAGTTATGGCACCAAACGCAAATGTGTAGAGAGGCGTGTATAGTTACTGAATTTTAGTAGCAGATGTGGGATAGGCCATAAGGTATAACAGAATATCTGCCAACTTCAATTTTGTTTAAAATATATATATAACTCGGGATATTATTACATCAGGGATAATTTATAGTGCAATTCAGTATGTCAAAATTCTTACTTTGATACCTTTTTTTTTTAACAACAATTAGTTTTGCACTCAATGACATGATGGTTTGTGTTGATTTGAACAATGTTAACAACAATTAAGGGTTCAGTATGTAAGTCTAGAGAAGTGTGAAAAAAATAGCAAGAATTTGAATCAAAACACCAAAAAATTGCATCCTCCTTTGGCGCCTCCTATTCCTCTCCATGGCCCAACTCTTAAATAATTTCGCAATGCCTTCAACAATTCCATCGTGCACGCGAGGTGACTGACAAACAAGTAGCCTACCTCCTTGCAAAAGCCCTCCTGATTGGTTAGTATTAGGCTGACGTGATTGCAGTTTCACTTAAATAAAAGACCTTCATAGTGTCCAATTTTCTAAACTATGTATAAGATATTTTCTTAATTAAACTTCAGAATTCATCGATACATTTTGAGTTAAGTTACTGAAAAATGCAAATGATACCAGTGCTTCCCATTGTATTGTGATAGAGAAGATGAGCGACAAGGAGAGTAAAGCAATCCCGGGGGAAACAGATGAGGGAGGAGGATTTCCAGAGACACCCATAGACACTGGTCCCAACAGGTTTGTGAGTGTGTTTTGTGTGTATGTGTGTATTTTCTCAAAGAAAGAAAACATGTAGGGACATTATGACCAGGTCTCTTTTAGGACAGTGCCATTTAACCCAAAAGCAATATCTTTACATTACTTTAAACCAAAAAAAGTATGGTACAGTTCAATGTAAAAATAAACTTTTGTAGAAAGGTATTTATAGAAAATGCAATTAAATTGACTTAAGAGCCAGTTCTGCTAAACCCAAATATGCAGCTATAGTGACTTTGATTTAGTTGCATCTGGAATCCAACTACCTACAGGGTGAAATTAAACAAATAACACATTTTTTCAACTTTCAGTAGACCTAACCCTATGCACTTTAAGTGCCAACCAATTGCCAGATCTGGAAATGTAGATTACCGGTCAATACTTCATACTGGCACGGGTTTTCAATATTATTAATCTCTCATCCTGAATAAAATTAGGGTTTACCTAATCATAGGTTCAATTAATCAATTAAGCCTATTTTTTCAAGATAAGTCATTGTTCAGGACATATTAATCATGTCATAAATCTAGATTTAGACTATATATTTTTCGACTTTATACAGCAACGACAATGTTCTGACAAACTAGAGCTGCATGCAATATTTGCCTAGTATCTGAGTTTTAACTAACACGCCAACTAGCATTACCTGAGTTAGATTTTGGAATTGTGTTACTTAAAAAAATTTAAATAATAATAAGTATGATAAGTAGATGAAAGTTGTTGATACGTATATATCTATGTTCAATATATTGCTAAATTAAAATATAGTGTATATACAGTAGGTAAATTGTATAGATATAGATAGGGCATTCTAGCATTGTTTATGATTATTGCTGGCATTCTAACATTTGATTGATTACTGCTAACAGACATGCTCTGTGATCTGCTCTGAGCGTAACGCAGTGAAGACCTGTCTGACCTGCAAAATGTTTTACAGTGAGACTCACGTCAGGGCACACTACTCAAAACCAAACCTGCAGAGACACACTCTGGTGGAGGTGACTGAAGATCCACACCAGATACTCAGTAAGGAAAACATCAGACTTTTGGAATCATGTATTACACATCTACTTAATGCATTGTTACGACTCTTAAGATTGTACTCGCCTGAGAGAACACACCAAAACTACTGCAGGGATATTAACAAAAGACAAACCAGAATATAACCAACGTGCAAAGATGTATTTACAACAAAACAGTATGCACAGGGGAAAGGGGACCTATGAGCAGTGCCAAAGAAAAGCAATCAATAATAACGCAAATAACTAATGCATAAATATTCACTTCATCTAATAAATGCACTCTAACTCCACTCCAAAACTGATTAATAAAAAAAAAAAATGAAGTAAGCCTATGTGTAAGTGTAAACCCATGGGTATCATACCTGTTCACCTTCACCCTGTGACACACAAATAATAATAACTAGAAAACGAACTAAAAACACGATGGTGTCTATCAGACTCAAAATTGTTTTACACTAACCATGATCAGTGATTAGCCTATCGACCGGGAACAAACCAGATGCAAACGCAACACACACTCAAGCCAGTGGCTCTAAATTGCTCAGTTGCTAGCGTTTATACCGTCATCAGGATTAGTAGTTCAAGTGTGGCCTCCCATACTAAAATGTATTCACCCACATTGTGCTGTAAGTACGTGGTTCCACACGTAGCCATAGTTTTCAAATTATTCTTCTTTCACCAGGGCTGCCCCCTCCTGGTGAAATCAGTTTCCTTTTGGTGTCCTCAAACTCAGTGTCTCTGGGGTGGAGCCCTCCTAAAGGACTGGAGGGAACTCACATGTTCAGAGTCACCTGGAAAGGAGGTGGACAGCAGAAGAGCTCAACGGTGACAGATGTGTATCAAATTGAAATAAACAAACTCAAACCGGGTGAAAAGTATGTGTTTAGGGTGACAACAGAAGGAGACCGTGGCAAAAGCAGCAGATGTGTGTCAGCCGTCACATACACAGGTAAAGTTTTAGTCGAATAAGTATCAAACACAAACAGACTACGGTAGGGTGTTTCAAAAAATATTTTAACCAAAATAGGTACCTATATTTAATAAGGCACATGTGCTAGATGCATATGCCTACATATCCAAACTATACATTTACTCTCACACAATTTTACAATTTCGTAACCCAAACTTAATTGATGAATTGATTTAGTCTTTTTTATGTAGCAATAAAAAGTGTTTTAAAATATTTTCACAATTATTCTTGTTTTTTCTAATTTAGTGGTTCCTTCACCAAAAGACATCCAGATAAAGCAATCAGGTGCAACCTCCCTTACCCTTTCCTGGTCCAAAGCTCCTGGTTTGGAAGAAACACCACATTCTTTCCTCATAACCTGCCGAAGCCCAGGAACTGATGCCATAGCAATACCTGAAGAGGGCTGCTTCAGAAAGCTATCTGACTTAAAACCTAACACTGAATATATAATAAGTGTATCAACTGTGTTGAGGAACGGGCAACAGAGCGAACCTGTCTTTTCCACTATGTACACAGGTGACAAATTATTGTTCTTATATCAGGGTTAGGGTTCGGCCTTCCATATGTTGCACAAAAACTTCAACAAACAGTTGCTTTACTTGTTTCTTAATGAAGATCTCATATTGCCAGTATTTATTCTTCTAAATCAGAAAAAAGTAAATAAATAAGTAATTAGATTTGGGTTTTCAAATTGTTAAAAAAATCTAGTGTCCATAGTTAATTGCAAATTAATTAAAATGTTTTATCAGTTCAATTCTGTATTCTGTTCCATTCAGATTCTGACATACCTGGACAGTCTAGTATTTACTTTCAATTTGTAGGAACACGTTAATATGGCTAAGAATATTATAAATTTATTTACACAAACAAACATATTTCCTTAGTAATTCCACCCATCAAACAACTGAAAGTGGATTCAGTGGAGATCTCATCAGCCTCTCTGAGTTGGAGCCCACCAGATGGAATGGACCAAACCCACCATCAGTACCAGGTCTCCTACCAATGTTCAGGAGCAGAAGAAGTCATCCTAACCACTTCCTCCCTCAACATCTCTTTGTCAGCACTAAAACCTGCCACGTTGTTCAGTGTCACTGTCTGGACTCTGTTGGACAATGAGAAAAGCCAACCTGAGTCAACGTTATTCAAAACAAGTATGGGATAGTCCTAATTTGTCATTTTTTGTTACAGAATATATGATTAAACACTTACATGAGTAGATTAGAGCATTCGATTAGTACATAAAAAGTATTGGGATGGAGCTCTGTTTTAGACAGTGACTAATTTTGTAAACGTTTAATTTAGCAAAACCTTGGATCCCAACAAGCTCCAGGTTGCTTACTGGCTGCCACCTCCGTTTTACCTCTGTGTGTGGGAAATGGGAGTAAAATCCAATTATCCAGAAGAACAAGCCAAACTGGTGATGATTAATGACAATACAATAAAAGGTCTCATTGAAGAACAAATTACTTTTAAAGTAAAATCAACTAAAATGTGACCACTGGTTTTCCTTCCACATGCAAGAGTAAAGGAGAATATCAAAGTTTTTCAGCATCCTGAAACTACCTAAACCTAAAAAGTTACTTACAATGGTTAAACTTTGTGTTTGATAGAAAGAAAATATATGTCAAGTCCCAAATTAGGGTCAAATGTGTCATGAATGAAATGTAGTTACAAAGCTTAAGAAGTGATGCAATTTTTTGTTTTCAAAGATTTCTTCGATATTTCTAAATGGTGTAATTGTTTGATTTTCATTATGTCACTTATCTTAGGAGTTCCAGCCCCAACTAATGTGAGAACAGATCAGGTGTGCTCCACCTCCTTCACCCTTCACTGGACCAAACCTCCAGGAATGGAGAACATCCCACATCACTTCCTCATATCCTACCAGAGTCCAGGAGCAGAGCCCCAGACAGTGGAATCTACAGACTGTTCCAGAACACTGTCTGACCTCCAGCCCGGTACTGACTACACCATCAGTGTTCTTACTGTGACTGAAGATGGAGAACAGAGTGAACCTGTGACTAAAACCTTCTGCACAAGCAAGAGACAATATGGCTGGAGTTTATATAGCAACATTTTACCTTCACGTTTCCGCTATAAAAGTAAGTTTGCTTCTGCATCAGAGTTTCAGTACAGTTTGGATTATAAAAATGTTGTTGAAATGGGGAATGTATTGAATTGTATGTTAACACCATACTCACTACATTTCCCCCAGTGATACCAGTCCCAGTCAATGTACATGTAGACTCACTGGAGCCCTCATCAGCCTCCTTGAGTTGGAGCCCACCAGATGGAATGGACCAAACCCAGCATCAGTACCAGGTCTTCTACCGATGTTCAGGAGAAGACATCATCAGAACCACATCCTCCCTCAAGATCTCTCTGTCTGGACTACAACCTGCTACTGACTACTGTGTCTCTGTCTGCACTCTGCTGGACAGGGGGGAGAAAAGCCAGCCTGTTTCAACAATAGTAAAAACAAGTAGGGACTAATTGTACAACGTGTGTTTTACATACAGTACGTTTTGTTTTAAAAGTAAGTACTTCAACCCTTCTCAAATTTAATTTAATATTTATCTAAATTTAGGAGTTCCAGCCCCAACTAACTTGAGAATAGACCAGGTGTGCTCCACCTCCTTCACCCTTCACTGGACCAAACCTCCAGGAATGGAGAACATCCCAGATCACTTCCTTATATCCTACCAGATTTCAGGAGCAGAGCCCCAGACAGTGGAATCTACAGACTGTTCCAAAACACTGTCTGACCTCCAGCCTGGTACTAAATACACCATCAGTGTCTCTACTATGGCTGAAGATCAAAAACAGAGTGAACCTGTGATTGCATTCATCTGCACAAGTAAGATTGACATCTTTGTGGTGCATCATTCATTGGGATCATTTATAATGTACAATCTTATTTAGTGCCCAAATAGTCCTCTTGGACCCGGTTTCGTACAACATTTTTGTTGGATCGTGAAAGGGAAACTTTGCTGTGTTGCAAAGCTGACCTTTATATGCAGGCCTACAGTTAAGACAGTAATAAAAAAGCCATGTTTTGTAGTAAGGTAATATAACCTTTAATATGTGTTAGTTTCTTATTTTATGTTAATCTTTTCATTTAGTTGGCAGAATCTTTGAAAGTATTTCTATCGGTTTCCATATGTTTATATCATTTTCAATACGATATAGTCACATTTTTAGTTTCACTTTTTAAGGTAGCCTGCATTTTAGTATTGTTTAGTCTTGGAAAAACATCTTCAACCAGGGATAGCGGTACAATTTCTGGGGAAATTGTGAAGTGTGCTGGCGGCCACCCCAGCTGTCCGCAGTCTCCAGCTGTGTGTTAATATCAACCGCCAAACTGAGGTTGACACTAGACCTACTGTTGAATGCACCAATCATATCATAGTACACAATGTGTTAAACCTCCTAAATTAATGTATTAATTCGTCAATAAATGTCAATATAATATATCAGATTTATTGCCACAAACAAATATCAAGTATTTAACAAAGCACACTTTGAATCCCCTGTCAGAA
Organism: Aplochiton taeniatus; assembly: GCA_017639675.1. Lineage (NCBI taxonomy): Eukaryota > Metazoa > Chordata > Actinopteri > Galaxiiformes > Galaxiidae > Aplochiton > Aplochiton taeniatus. The sequence continues at coordinate 7,217,225 of CM030176.1, forward strand.
GAAGTTAATTTGCCCAGTGATCAAACACCTGCAGCAGTGGGGAACTATATAGTGAAGTAATGAACTAGAACTAGATAGGGAACTATACTCTTCAAGCATTATTACCAAGATATATTCTATAACATATATTTTTACTTTTTTCCCCCCAGGGCTCTGTCTGTACCAGCTGCTGTCACAGATAGGACTCAAGGACTACTATGACAACAAGCTGACGTTAAGTACTGCTTTGGAGATCAATACTATTACCCTGTCAGATGAGCCAATCAAGACAATGCAGTTACTTCCAAGTGCGTTCCTAAAGAAATTACTAATGTCAAATGTTAATTCCAGAAGTGTGAAATGTGTGACCACTCCTAACAGTAACATCAATCCATTAGACCTGATCACAGCCATGTTTCTGTGCTCAGACGGTTTCCTACAGCAGGAGATGGTCCTCAAAATGTCCATGTGTCAGTTTGCTGTTCCTCTGTTGTTACCAAACTGTGAGACAAAACAAAGCACTTTAATGGTCTGGGCAATGAGGGACATAGTAAAGAAATGTATGCCTTATTCCCACAACGCTTCAAAGTCCTTTGTGGAAGAGAGAGTGGTGCTGTCTGATATGCCAATGGTGTCCTTTGTCAGACTAGGAGAGAGCCGCTTACCAAAGTCTCAGACTTTAAATAAACTTCTTAGTAACTGTCAGCAGTACCATGACACATACATCCATGGCAATATGGAAGGTGGCAATGTTCAACGTGAAATATCAGATGGTTTAGTTGAAATCAGCTGGTATCTTCCATGTGGAAACAGCAATATAGATATGTTCAAGAAACCTGTTGCCATGGCAAACCTCAGAGGAGACATCAAAACTTTTGAAAGAGAGTTCTCATTTCTCTGTCAGACATCCGCTGCTGTTTACATTTTCTGTGATGAAATTGAGACGGCTCACAGATTTCTCAAAGGCAAAAACACAGAGGCAGAGATATTTGTAGTTGTGAACACACTTACAGATTTTAAAACAGATGGCAGTACTACAAAAATAAAAATCATCAGAAAGGAAAATCGAAATGATGCAGAATTTATCTGTAGACTTCAGTCCACTGTGAATAAAATAATAGACTACAGTCCAAAGAAGTTGTCAATAGAAAACATGGCCGCTATTGCTTGTCAGTGTGGGATTCTGGTTGATGAAGACTGTTGTGAGTGTCAAGAGGGCAAGAGGAGGGCTGAAGAAATCACCCGAGAAATAACCGACACTTTGAAATTTAAAGAGGAACAGTTACCTTTACATGGCCAATCCTGGAAAGAGATTTCTCAGTTGGAGAGAGAATGTATTAGATTCCAAAAACGAGGGAATGCACCTATTGAACACTACAAGAGCTCCCTGAAAATAAAGACAACTGAACTGAGAAAGGAGCAACAAAGTTTTCATATCACAAGTGCAATGAAAAACTTCTTCAGCGGTATATCAGCATCTGGAATAGAGCGCTCCTATTTCTTGAGATGGATGCGTATGAATTTAGACAACCAATCCCGAAAGAACCTGACAGAATTAAGAGAACAGTATAAAGCTGTTTGCAAAAATTCCCCAGAGAAAAAATACGATATTATGAATCTGGATAAGCAGATAACAGAGTGTTCTTTGGGTCTTGAACACTTTTTGCGTGAAGTGGGCCAGCTCTATGAGTCTGGAGCCTCTCTCCATGGAAACATCTCTAAAAAGGAACAAATGGAGAATTTACCTAGATTATGTGCTCAGTTGATGTTGGATGGTTTCCCAATTGAGCTTGTAGATGGAGACGTATCAAACATCCCCATGAAATGGATATCAGATGTTTTAACTGAGCTTCACAAGCTTGTGAAATCAGAAAGTAAGATCAGGGTGGTCACAGTTTTAGGGGTTCAAGGCTCTGGGAAATCAACTTTCCTCAACACCATGTTTGGGGTCCAGTTTGCTGTCAGCAGTGGACGATGCACCAGAGGGGCTTTTATGCTGCTGTTAGGAGTCAACAAGGATCTCAAAGAGGAGTTAAAGTGTGACTTTGTCATGGTGATTGACACAGAGGGACTAAAATCACCAGAACTGGCTCAACTGGAAGACAGTTATGAACATGACAATAAACTGGCCACACTGGTCATTGGACTGAGTGATGTCACAATCATTAACATTGCCATGGAGAACTCCACAGAGATGAAAGACATCCTACAGATTGTGGTTCATGCCTTCATCAGGATGAAAGAGGTGGGGAAGAAGCCGGTGTGTAACTTTGTCCACCAGAATGTGTCTGACATGTCTGCTCGTGACAACAACATGAGAGGCAGAAATAAGCTGTTGGAGCAGTTGAATGAAATGACTGTGGCTGCAGCTAAAATGGAGAAGAAGGAGAAAATTACCAAGTTCACAGATGTGATGCTGTATGATCCAGATGCAAACAGCTGTTACATTCCAGGGCTCTGGCATGGGACTGCTCCAATGGCTCCAGTCAATGCTGGATACAGTGAGGCAGTCTATTTATTTAAAAAGACACTGATTGACATCTTTGAAGAATCACAGAGAAACAATGATTTGATAGACCTACAGAAGTGGATCAAATGTCTTTGGGATGCTGTAAAGTTTGAGAATTTTATCTTTAGCTTCCAGAACAGTTTGGTTGCAGATGCATATGCTAAACTTTGCTCTGGCTATAATAGCTGGTCATGGTCTTTTCAGAAGGAGATTCATATCTGGATGGTGAAAGCAGAAACAGAGATTGCCAATTTGGATATTAAAGAAATAAACCAAAACAGCAATCCAAGTCAAAGTATTGCAAACATGAAACAAACTTTGTTGAATGAAGCACAAGACAAACTGAACACAGGAGAACAAATAATACAAGACAATCTAAAGAAGTACTTTGATAATATAGACGGACACACAAATCTTGTCGAAAAGTACAGACAGTGTTTTGTATCCAGTACAGAAACACTTAGAATTCAGACTGAGAATACTGTGAGGGTCACACTACAATCAGCAGTCGAAATCAAAGAGGGAAAAGCTCAACTAGAACACATCCGGAGCTCACAGGCCAGTACAATGGAGAACAAGGTACTGGAATTACTGAAAAACTGCAGAAAAAAGGCTAATCAATTATCAAAGCAAGATCTAACTTCAGCGTTTGAAACCATGTGGGCCACGACTTTGTCTGAGATCAACTTTTATGATTTGCAGAGGCGAGATGTGGCTACAGACACCTACATCGCCTTAAAAGAAAACTTGGCAATGAAGGGAGGCACAGTTACTAAGATGTTGGCTGACACTACTTTAGTAGAATGTGGAAAAACTGAATTTAATATTCAATGTTGTTGGTTGGACAAATTGTTAGATCATAAGCACCTACAGACAGTAAGGGAGATCTGTAGGGAGATAATTAAAGAATCTGAAGAATTAATCTCAAATATCATTAACAGCAAAACAGATTACAGAGAAACTCACATAAAGGATCTAATAAGAACTATAGATAAAAAAAAATCTCAAATGCAGAATGACAAAGATTGCCGAATCAATGAGGAATGTGAGGCATTTTTAAAGCTGCACATATGTGGCATAGCAGTGAGAAGGTTTCAGGAGATGCATGATAGTTACATCAAAGTTAATAACCCTCGGGAGTGTCTCAACCAGTCGAAGGGAAAATACTTTGCAGGTTTCAGCGATTTGTTTCATGACCGGGACCAGAAGCAAAAGAAAGCAGAGGAATTCACAAAGGAGTGTTTGCAGCCAGCTGTATTGGACTATGTGACCAAGAGGATTGGACCTGACATTGTTGATGAAATGCTGATGGGAGAGGGGGCAGAAAGTTACAGCACACGCATGGCTTTTCAGTTCAAAATCTTAGAGCAACTTCTCAAAAATGAAAATTATGTTGAATACAAAAAGTACATAACAAGCTATGAAAGCTATGTGAAGGACTGGCTCTTGAGGAAAATTACATATAAACTTTTAACCGAGAACACAATGCAGAAATGTGAAAAAAAACATCTATCTGAGATAATGAAGTTAATAAACAATTCCTTTCTACAAGACAAAAATTGCTCAGGTACTGTACATGATATAAAAACATTAATTGATAACATCAGCAATAATCTGAAAAAGGATCTTGAGATGCCCAAAGATGCTTTGGACTCAATAAAGAGACTGAACACTGCAAACACAGAAGGGTTTGTTAAAAACCTCACAGAGTTTGTGAAGGATATGGAGCAGTCACTGGCAGCAGAGTATGACAAAGACGGAAACATCCCAGAGAGACTCAGATCTTTACCATTCAAACCTCAGGACCAGATGTTTAAAGATCTGTTTGGCTGTGGGAAACAATGCCCCTTCTGTGGGGTCGTCTGTGAAGCAGGAGGGGAAGGACACAAGAAACACTTCTCAAAATGTCACCGTCCTATTGGCTTCAACAAATGGCACGATAGGCATTCTAAAAGGCTTGTAACAGACATATGCACCTCTTGTGTGACAAGTGATATGACATATAGCAACGTGTTAACAAAGGGATGGTATCATCCCTACAAGCACTACAGGAAACATTACCCTGACTGGGAGATTACCGGAGACACCAGCCTTACGGCCTCAGACTACTGGAAGTATGTGATGGCCACATTCAACAAGGAAATAGCTGCAGATAACATGGGTGTACTTCCTGCTGACATCCCAGAGGACTGGAAAACAATAACACCTGAAGATGCAATGAAAAGTTTGAAAAACATATTCAACATGGAATGAGTCTTCCTTTGACAAGCTCTAAATGTTCTTAAAAAGATACCACACGTCTTTGAACTAGTCAGACTCCTTCCCATTATTAGTCACACGTTACCTCTCAGCATAAATGTATGACTGTATGATTACATACAATATGATATTAAACTGTGGTTAACACTGGCAAAGTTAATGAAAGGCGTGTGGTCGACAGTGACTTTCTGCTTTTGCAAGCTTATATTTTACATAACTATGTTTTTTTTTGGGGGGGGGGGGCTGAATCCTCTTCCACACTGGTTATTCTATGTACGCTCACTGCTAATATTTTATATACATAGTTGTTGTTTTTCAATAATCTGAAAGGTCTTTTTTAAATCTCTTGGTACAGTAGTTGTTTTCTTTCTCATTACAGCCAGTTGAAAAAAAAGACCCAAAATGAAATAATATAAATGTAATGTTGAAAATACAGAATGAAAAGACAACAGTGTCCACTTTGTTTTTTTGTCATGTTGAATTCTTATTGATTGTTGATAAAGCTAAATCAAATGTTTATAGTGATACAGTATGTTCCTGCCAATAACTTTTTGAGTAAAATCTGTGACAGAATACAGAAATTGTAAAAATGGGTGTCATTGTTCGACGGAATGACTAAAAATATATTTTACAAAACCATTATATGATTTATTCTTGTCAAAACAATATGTAGATATCTGAAGTTAAAGCTTTTACTTGCTCAAAATGTCTAAATTTTCTCACCATTATAATATTTCCATATACAATTTTTGGAAACTGGAGCCATAACCTTAACCATTTATATATATATGCACTGTATATTCTTTTCTATATGTTTGAGGATTATGGAATTGAGTCAAATGCACTACCAAGATATATAGATTTGTTTGCTGTTATTTACTGTAAACAATAGCTGACCCTATTAAAAACTTTTCTTAACAGCAATATTATATACAGTGGCTTAGGGATGACAAAGAGAAAAAATTATATTAATAAATACCATCAAAGCTTTATACAACTCAAAACATTTTTTATCAAAGTAGGTATAAATGAACAAATAAATGAATAAATAAATCAAATAGGTCACCTTTAATAAATAGGTATTATAATTATTTATTATTATTACCATTTAATGGTTGCATAGTTTTGCATGTTATGAAAGGTAATGCAATTAAGTGTTTTTTGCATTGACTGAAACAATGTTTAATAAACCATTGTTCTCAGTTTATTCAGTTTCCATTTTTATTTTGCAACTGATGTTTTTTTGTTACAAATTGTAGTTTTAAGGGAACTGCTTTTCGAACGAATAACTTGGGAAATAACCATCACTTAGAGTAATGTCCCCCAGTGTGGGGCTAGGTAAGTCACATACACTGTGAATCATAATGGTCCCTTACATTTACAGTTTGAGCCTAACTCAGCTCCATACCATCGGTCAGTTATAACTATCTATTATGGCGTAGTACAGTGCAGGTCTGGTGGTGACAATAGATCCTACTCAGATGGGTCTACCCAAAGGCTCAACGAGACATCATGCGCACAAACTCTGTGGAGGGAGAACAAAAGTTTACATTACAGTTCTGAGAAAGACAGACATTACACGTTTAGACTAATGTTTAGACTAACCCCCCCACCCCCACCCCATACCTTGCTGAGGTCCTAACCTCTTTTTCCTCCACTTTTGTCTCCCTCATCCCTCCAATAATTATTGTTTTCTTTTCTTTCTTTTCCCCTCTCCTTTCCTTTCCTTTCCTTTCCTTTGCTTTCCTTTCCTCTCCTTTCCTTTCCTTTTCTCCTCTCCTCTCCTCCCTTCCCCATTCCCTCACCTTCAAAGTCGACTTCTCCGTCTCCGTTGAGGTCGACGTCTCGGAGGATCTCGTCCATCTCTCGGTGGTTGAGCTGCTCCCCCATCAGCTTCTTCATGGCCTCCCTCAGCTCCCCCAGGCTGATCTGACCGTCCCCGTCGGAGTCAAACTGGACGGAAAGGAGGGGGAGGCCGGACACGAAAGAGAGAGAGAGAAGGGTGGAGCAAGAGAGGTGGACAAACAGGAGAGAGAGAGGGAAGAGAACAAGTTCAAAACAGTATTGGAAGTAACATCAACGGACCCGTTCAAGTTAAACTGCTGGGAAGGAGGGAGAGAGGAGGAGAGGTTCAAATTAGAAAGAGAAGAGAACAAAGGTGATACAAAACAGGGATAAACAACACACAACAGTCACAACTGTTTTTCTCTATTGATACACCATGCCAAGATATTACACACAACACCACTATTCATATTTGAAGCTGTAGCAACTAATCCTGTAGACAAAACTGGAGGGAAGAAGAAGAGACATAAGAGAAGAGTTATATACATAGAGGAGATAGAAAGAGAGAGGTGAGAGAAAAGGAAACAGCGATAAAAAGGGAGGGAGGGATAACATGGAACAGAATTATTCCCTACTGAACCTTAGGCACAGTTCCCACCCAGTCCCAGTCAAACTGGAGAGCATGGGAGCAGGGAGAGGGATAAGCAACCAGAGAGTTAGAGGGGACCTATTATGCTGTGCCGTATTTTGTGTCATAAACAGAACGTTACAATGTCGGATTTTCATATTAAACGTGACCAAAGTTTCAAATCATGAGGTAAACGTATGTAAAAGTAATTCCTGTGGGCAAAAACCTCAGGCTTCAGACTGCTGTGAATGCTAGGTTATCAACATTTTTTTCTGTTTCGGGGGCTACTGACGTCAGTTTGCCCCGGGTTTTTATATATGGTCATCGTCAACAGGCACAGCACGGCCAGTATAAGATAATAAGGATATTTTTTAACTGTGAATCATGAAAAGCTACTCTAGTGGAGTCCCAGAATAAAACAAAGATGAAGGTGAAAGGTGAAAATGAGCATAATAGGTCCCCTTTAGGGTTAACGCAGGAGTGGTACACAAAAAATACAAAACAAAAGCGAACAAGGGAAGTTCAAACGATTAATCCATTTACTCAAGGGGGGTCACAGTGCCAAGTGGCTATCAATCCTGGATCATGTACAAGATGATTTCACAGGAGAGGAAGACATGAAGAGACCCACGCAGGTTTGACCTCTGACCTCTCTGAAGGCGTCTCTCAGCTCCTTGACTCCTATCATGTCCGCTGTCTCTGCCAGCATCTTAGGACCCATCAGCTCCACAAAGTCCTCAAAGTCCACTCTTCCGCCACCTAGAGGAGAACAGGGGTCACTGCTGAACATATTGATATCGGTTGGTCAGAGCAGAAATAACAAAGATGCAAGGGTTGTTCACAGTTCCTGTACTGTGGGGATGGCACAGGACAGGGGAGGTCTGAAGCTATACACGCCACTGTTCTAAACTGTGCATCGGCATATGTGAAGCTGTTCAGTTTAGAAAACAGTTGGCTAGATGAAAAAAGACTAGCGCCATCAATGAATGTGTTCATTTGAAATATGTCAGTAGATAAATAGCATGTTGTTATTTTTTACACACATGATAAAAGTATATTCCCAATGAGAATTTTTCGACCACAGTCAGTTGCATCCTATGCCCCTTTCTTAACCCGAACTCCAATCTCCAGTAAGAAAACAATGCAGTTCAGAACTTGAGGATGGACACTGGAATATAGCTACAATGGCTAATGGGACACAATAAATGGTTACGCATACAACACACATGCATACACACACATATATAACTGAGTAAATTGAATTATTATTGAAAGCTGGGTTTATAAAGGATGGCATGTTTTGTTGTAAATAGGAAAGTTTGCCTACTGTATTTAAAATGATGTTTGCCCTGTAAACATAACTTACTAAATAATATGACTTTTTATTTTTAATACTGGAGACCCTTGGTTAGATTAATCTGTGTACCCCCGTTACTTAGATACGGCAGTTGTTCAATGGATACCCTTAGAGAATAGACGTTTGTGTATCTCCGTCCGTGCCCTGGGACCCCGACAACCCCATTAACCATTAAAAGTAGGTTCTTTTCTACTTTGAGTCAAGCAGACATTTTCATTGAAGACTTCTCCTTGTAATGGAGTCATATTTAGCAAGGGTATCTGTACTTTCAAATACAGGATCTGTGTACTTTGTCCACCACAGACACAAGTAATATCTTTGATCACTCGAGTCAAACTGGTGTCATTGCTAGTCTTTACAACATTTTATCCTTGCTGTTCTTTATAACTGGTCATCGCCAGACAAAGGAGATTCAAGGGCAGCCATTTGAAAATGAGTGTGAAGTTTATTGTGACAACAGTCGATTTAAAGAATGAATATCTGATTCAGCTTCCCAGTTACCTATTGCAAGTTGCATGAACAAAGCCTGAAACAGATCTAAACCCTTATGGTTATGCAAGGAAGTCAGTAAACAGCTCTGGTGCTTGTCTACACAGCTGAGAGGGGGCCAGCAGATCCTAACATAGACTTGTCTGTGTGTGTGTGTGTGTGTGTGTGTGTGTGCGTGTGTGTGTGCGTGTATGTGTGTGTGTGTGTTTCTGTTTGTGAATGTGTTTGTGTGAGTTTATCTCAGAGAGTATGTAACCTCTAGTCATAAATGGGAGTTTGTGTGTGTCTTATATGCGTGTGTATGTATGTGTGTGTGTGTGTGTCTATGTGGTGTGTGTGTGTGTGTGTGTGCGTGTGTGTGTGCGTGTGTGTGTGTGTGTGTGTGATGGTGTGTGTGTGTGTGTGTGTGCGTGTATGTGCTAGCAGGGGAAGACTCACAGATCTGCTGGCTGAGTTCAATGAGC
>CM030176.1:7231694-7256694 GCA_017639675.1 Aplochiton taeniatus
GCTGTTAATCTCTCTGATCTGGACGTGTCACTCCACACTCATTCATCTGGACTAAGTGGACCGTCTGCGAACACCCAGATGATAACTCTACCTAATCTAAATTACAATCTGGACCCGCAGACTAGCCGGCTGTCTGCCTGCTGCCGAGAGTTAAAAACAAACGCTGTCTTTGAAAACGTACTTTTCGAGCGAAATTTGGATTTTACTTTAAGTTTTGATTTCTTACCAAAAACAAGATGGTTACTTAAACAGCAAACAATTAGGCATTTACAAAAACAGGCCGATTGGTCATGCCAGTGAGCCTGAGTATGATGGGACACTTACAGGGATTCTGATTGGTGAAGAGGAGCCCTTCAATCACGTTACTTTGCATGGAAGGACGACGAGGGTGATGATGATGATGATGAAGATGATGATGGTCGTTTTTTGGACTTGTCCCATCGGTCATGATAAAACTGCTTTTGAGAAATGGATGACTGGAGTGTTAATGATTACAGCCGGTAGATTACGATCTAACAGGCATGCATGGCTATGGTTCCTTCTCTGTGGTTACAGGCACATGTTCATACGTTTTACATACTATCACATCTGCCAACTTCTCACTCTCATCTTCTACCGCTTATCCTGTATTACAGGGTCGCGGGGGGGCTGGAGCCTATCCCAGCCAACACAGGGCGTAAGGCAGGGTACACCCTGGACAGGACGCCAGTCCATCACAGGGCCAACACATATAGGGACAGACAACCACTCACACTCACATTCACACCCTATGGGCAATTTAGAGTCACCAATTAACTTGCATGGTTTTTGGACTGTGGGAGGAAACCGGAGTACCCGGAGGAAACCCACGCCAGCACAGGGAGAACATGCAAACTCCACACAGAAAGGCCCTTAGGTCAGGTGGGGTTGGAACCCAGAACCTTCTTGCTGTGAGGCAACAGTGCTAACCACCAAGCCACCGCGCCGCCCATCTGCCAACTTTATCTTACATAATCAAATTGATGTTCTATCTATGTGTGTGTGTGTGTGTGTGTGTGTGTGTGTGCGTGCGTGCGTGCGTGTGTTTAGTGTGTGCTTGCTCAGAAAAGTGTAGGGTAGCAGTGTGTGAGCGAGTGGGTGAGTTATACTGTGTCGGTTGTTCATGCCTCTTCGGTGTGTGTTGCGGTGTCTCCAGGTCGGTAATCTGTGAGTGTGTGTGTGTGTGTGTGTGTGTGTGTATGTGTGTTGTTCTGGTAATCTTATATGTTATTGTGTTTTGTGTGTGTATGTTTGGTGTGTTTGTTTGCAGGGATCTAGTGTGTGTGGTTTTTTTTTGTATGTGAGTGAGTGTGTGTGAGAGAGTAAGAGATTTTTAGTGTTTGGTGTGTGTGTGTGTGTGTGTGTGTGTGTGTGTATTGTGTATGTAAGTGAGTGAGGGTGGGTTCCTGTGTAAAGTGTGTGTGCGTGTGTGTGTGTGTATGTGTGTGTGTGTGTGTGTGTGTGTGTGTGTGTGTGTGGCTGTCGGGTGTATGTTCTCTTCCAGTTACGTACTATTTGGCTCTGAGCAAATCCCTGTCGGAGGAAGATGCAGGCTGGCCCCACGATGTGGTGTAACATAGTGCAGTTCTGGACCAGTGCACAGAGGGGCTCCTCAAACTCCCGGTCCCCTTCGTCTCCGTCTTCCTCTTCCTCCGTGTCCGCCTCCCCTGCACCACTCACGCCCCCTAGCATCGCGGCAGCCAATGGAGCTCCGCTGCCTTCTAAGGGTGACGCCCCCTTCGAGAAGGCGAGCCAATCACATCAGTGAGAATGACGGTGTAGTCACGACAAAAGAAGAAGAACCGTTCTTTTAAACAACATGCTTCTTGGTATTGTTTCCTCTTTCAAAAGATGGTATACGTTAATTATTTACCGCGCAAAGTTACCTGTGTGGAAGATGAATGGCTTTTGTCTAGGCAATAGAGTAATACGATTTACATTTTAGACCAGCTAAAGTACACGTCTCTGCGTTGTACTCTTAAGAATGTGAAATGTGGCCGGCCTAAACTGACTATTTAACTGTTCTCCAAATTTAGACACTTGGTGTAATCTAAAAAAAGCATTAAAATAAGTTGTAAGGAAGTAATAGTAACATACTACTGTTGCCTGGAAACAAGACATGAGTTCTAGGTAGGAAAGTTTACCCATTTTATGTATTTTTACATTTTATTTACGGTTTACTTATACTTCTAAATACAGTTATATGAGTATGAAAGAAAATTGTAAAACAAAATTATAATAATAATAGTCAAGTCTTTGCCGCAACAAAAAGAAGAGTCTCTTACCTTCTTCATTTTGCTTTGCTGAGACGGCTTGTTTCCCATCACCTATTCCCTCTCTCTGTCCTCTTCTTCTCATCCCTCCTTCTTTCCCTTTGCTCGGTCCCACCCCTTTTCCAGCCCCTCCACGCCAACCCCCATCCCCCTTTCTATCAGGTTATTACATAAACCATCAAACAACGTCCTATTCCATCATAAGCCCTCCCTGCGCTAAAGCCCCAGCACTGTACTCCACTCTCACTCCGCTGACTGTTACGATGATGATGATGAGGATGAGGAGGATCGTGTTGATGATGAAGCTGAAAAAAGATGATGCAGCAGCATAAGACGGATTTCCGCACACGTGCCCTTCAGTCGCCCAGTTACCCCCACACGGGTGGAGGAGATGTCCCTAACCCCTACTGATGGCCAAAGCACATTCCTATGGAGCTCAGTAGCTTACCAGGATGAAGCTGGGTCAGTCTGTAACATCTTGTATATGGAATGAACATTTCCCCAAATGAGAGCAGAGGAAGAAACGACAGCGTAAAAGTATATTTTGACTCGGCATGGCGTTTTTCACACTCATTTCTTTTTTTGTGCCATCGTAGAAAAAAACAAACATGAGTCAGCAGAAATTGCAAACCCAAAACAAACCAAAATGTCTATACTCTAGTATGTTACCATTGGCTTGGCCTATACTTGCCCCCCGGTTAAGCCAGCCTGAGCAAGCAGTGGAAACCAGGATAATCTGAGACCATGGAGGGCTGGCACAACCAACCACACTGCATGTCACAAGCATGTGGCGTGTCGCTATCATGTAATATGTCACGTCACATGTGTCATGACCTGCTGTCAAGCTTTACCGTTGATTACATGACTCGACGATTTGTCTTTACGCCTCCATCTCTCTCTCCACAACTTAATCTATCCCTTACATATCTCACTCTCTGTTTGCCTCCTAAAAAATCATTAGAAAAGAGAGATTAAGGTTGATGATGATGGATAGAAAGGGAGAGGTGGAGCGATGCATAGAAAGGCATAGAAAAATGTGAAGAAAGAGGGAAAGAGAGAGTTACGGTATAGAATGGGACAATAATGGAGGGATGGGCTGGGAAAGGGTGGATAGAATTATTGTGAGAGCTAGCTGTCTGTCATTTAATCCCCGGCCTTTCAGATTAGAGGGGACATAGGCTGATGGAGCAGATACTGCTGACGAAGGAGGAGGAGGAGGAGGAGGAAGAGGAGGAGGACGAGGAGTAGGAGGAAGAAGAGGAGGAGGAGGAGAAGGAGGACGAGGAAGAGAAGGGGGAGATGGGATGTGGAGGAGAGACAGTGGGGTAAATAATGGCAGCTACAGTATCTGGACGGTAAAGAGGAATGGTACACAGAAGAGAACAAAATTGGTGAGGAAAATGAAAAGCCGAGAGGAAAGAAATGTAGAAAAAAAAGACGAGTGTAGGGAGGAAAAATCAGGGGGAGGGGGAGTAGAAAAATGTATATAAATATCTATTTATATCTATTTATATCTATATATATATATACATATATATATATATATATACATATATATATATATATGTATATATATATATATATATATATATATATATATATATATATATATATATACATATATATATATATATATATATATATATATATATATATATAAAAGAGAAAGAGAGAGAAGCAACATATGATTGTCACTGGTTGTCAACCAGTTTTATAACCTCATTATCCAGGTCTGACAATCTTAGTTGATGCATGATTCCCTGCAGCTGGAGAGCTGTTCATCTGCCGTTTAACATTATTATACTAATACAGCAGCCACATGGACATACATACTAAAGCCTATACTATACTAATACAGCTGCTATATGGACATCTAAGCCAAAGATTTCACCAAACTAATACAGTCAGTATATATAAATCAATAATACGTGCTTGAAGATGCAAATATAAAAGATATGTGGACATTTATGACAAAGATTTGACCACACCAATACATCAGCTATATGGATATCTATGCCAGAGGGTTGACCATTGATACAGCAGCGATATGGGCATCTGAAGATTTCACTGTACATCTACATCTGCTATATCGATACCCAGACCAATGCTTTGACAATTATTAATACAACAGCTATATGGACATCTATGGCAAAGCTTTGAACATGACTATCACAGAAGCTATATTGACGTATGAAGGATGGACCGTACTGCAGTGTTTAGGAATTGATGACAATCCTCAACCCCCATGGTTGCTGCTACCAATAGTGTAGCCCCCCCCCCCCCCCCCATTCATCCCAGAGCCCATCTCCTCCATGTAGTACGATTGCCCCTATTCAACATTGGAAAAGCCCTAATCTTTTCCCTGGACACTGAGAGAGGGAATCTGAACAACAAAGGTACTTCTGCAGTGGAAAAGCCTTAATCCAGCCATCGGAATCTGAGGGAATAACTCGTTTTGACAAGGGTGTCTAGGAATGGCTTATGGCTCATACATTTTAAGTCATTATGTTGAACAGATGAGGGAGATCAGGCTCTGTGTGTGTATGTAGATAGGATTGGTGAGCTATAAAAAAAAAAAAAGAGCAATATATCTGTTTTATAATCTCTTACAATGAAATGAAGTAAAACAGCAATTTGAACATGATTTGTATTTTAAATGTTCATTTTCTGATTTGAAAATATAAGTAGGTGTTAAACTAGATATTTTGTACCCATCAATTTAATTCTTTTGAACATTAAAGGTTACTAGATTACTAGGTTACTTTACATTAGACATCAACATTCAGTTTGGGTGCGTGAGGTGTTGTATCGAGAAGCCCTGTGTGTGTGTGCGTGCGCATGTGTGTGTGTGTGTGTGTGTGTGTTGAGCAACATTGTAGAGATTAGCTGTGAATGGGCTGTGTGTACAAGGCATTACAGGCTAACGATAAGCAGTGTGACATCCACTAATCCAGCAATTGTCGAATTGGCCAAGAAATCAGTCATCCCTCTCTTTCTCTCCCTTCCTCCCTTTCTTTCCCTCCCTACCCCCCCCCCCCCCCCCCCTCTCTCTCTCTCTCTCTCTCGAACACAATCCCATTGTATTACATTTTCTTTCCGTAGATCAATCCATTCCCCCCACGCCCCCAAATCTTTATCACTCTGTATTTTCCGTCATGACTTTGTTCTCTAAAGTACAGCTGTTTGAGGTGATGAACTGTGCCTGCAATTTGCTTAAACGAGTGATATCCTCTCAAATCCTCTCTGGTCTGATCTACAAGGGAAGCTAAGGCAAAGAACATGGGCAATGACTTGAAATGGCACTTTTGAAAATCAATGATTTAATTTCTCTGCCTGCTTTTAAATTCATTGTAACTGATCTAGGGAGAGAATCGTTATTGCTTATTTTGACATTTTGGACACGTGGCTTGTACTAACCGTGTTCATTAGGAGTGTTATTTATTGTAATGTCCTGAGTTTTTTGTTTCTGTTTTGTTATCACTTACTGTATTATAATATATTATATATTATAGTAGATTATTCTGTGCTGTTGCCTATCTTGGTCAGGACTCCGTTGCAAAAGAGGTTTTTAATCTCAATGGGATATTTCCTGGTTAAATAAAGGTAAAATAAAAACATATAAATATATCTAAACTTTGCTTTCAAAATGCGTATATACATACTGTGTGTTCAAATATAATACATTCCACCATATGGAGTACCCACTTACAACCACTAGATGTCAGCTGCATAAAACCCAATGAACAAAGAGCAAACATTTAGGTTTACTTTTTCACCACAAGAAGGCAGTCTCATCCGCTCTACCCAGTGGAAGCCTAAACTGCGTTGAGACTATATCGGAGAAAATAAAGCATCGCCTTTGTGTTCTGTCGACGTATGAAGGCTTGCTTCCAATCCCATCCTTCATCCATTCTTTGAGGAAATCCATGATCCTGATTTATCAGCATGGGGCTAAAGTATGTTTCAACCTGATGAGAAACATTTAGTGATGGGCTCTATTTTTTACTTTCAATCTATGTTGAATTTCGACCCTGTCAGAACATGCTTGTTCATTACTTATACTTGACTGGAAGTGCATTGAAAAACTTTTTTTCTTTGCCCAATCTACTTCCTGTAAAGCGGTGACTGAAACAGCTGACCTGTATATTTTGTTACCAGTTACAAAAATTCCTTTCTTACAGTTGTGCAAGGTCATGAGAAATAAGAGAAACACCAATAGAAGTCTCGTTTACACAATACATATTTGAACTTTTCACTTTCATCTCTTGACGTCATTGTTTTTCAAAATGGTAACCATATTGTTACAAGTGCTCTAAAACAGATCATATGGTTATATTTATTTCACTATAAAAGTGAATCAGAAAGTTGTATTGTTTTCAACTTGTGTTGCAAAGCTCAGTGATTTCAATGGCACGTCTATTGTCATACGGTTACATAAAAAGCTAAGGCTAACAGCTCCCTGTGGTACATTAGCTATACTGGGGTGAACTCCAAAACTTTGCTCCGTTAGTTGAAACAGAACAAAAATAGACAATTGAATCGATGCTAGTCTGAGGGTATGACGAAGCATTGCTAACGTTTCCGTCTGATCTGACTAGACTCACGAGCTCCTAATAGACATTCCACATTTGTAAACTCAACGTGAAGGCCAGGATCCTTTTGCCACAACTACCAAGTACCAGTAAATATCAGTTATTACCAGGTTAGTTTGGGGTATCTACTCGATAAATACCCCCCCCCCCCCCCCCCCCACACACACACACATAGATTGGTTAGGCTCCGCAAGTATGGTGGCTGTATTATGTTAATATGTGTGATGTAGTGTGGTGATGTGTTTTGGGTGTGTAAGTGTATAATGGTGACAATAATGCAGTTATTTAGATATGCAGTAGGTGTAATGCAACAGTTACTCATAGTTTGAAGCAGCTGTATCAGTTGTTCATTGGAAGAGTCATTATACTCTTCTCTTTATAGTATTTATCACATAGAATTATAAAACCTAGAATGGATACATTCTATTGAAACATAGACCCTGGCAGAACACTTCTCACAGTCTACAAACAACAGAGCAAAAGTGGTCCAAACCCCCCCCCAAAAAATATAAATTTCATATAATGCGTACTGCAATTGCATTTTGAAATGGCAGTACTTTGATGTTATGTTGTGTGATTTTGAACCAGTCATTTTTGTTCAATGTGCAAATGATTTTAGGTTAATGTGTATTGTAACTAATCAATTGAAACAAATGTTAATAGCTTTGAAAAGTACATTTTGATTATCCGTTCTAAATTCTGTGTGTAGAAAATGTGAAAATTGACCACAACGTTCTTAAAACAGTGCCACTGTATGAGAAAAGAGCATGGACAATGCTCAGTAATGTACATTTTTTTAAGATAATAATCAGATGGACGGAGGGATCACTGTACTGACATCCGTAGGACACACACACACACACACACACACTCACGCACACACGCACGCACACACGCACGCACACACACACACACACACACACACACACACACACACACACACATACACACACACAAACAGAAATAAGCAGGACACACACGCATGAGTGTGACTACACAACACACATACCAAAGCCACACACACTCAAAGGGAAGTGCACACACACATCCATACACAAACAGGCATGTCCCCGGGAATGTCACGCGCACACACAAACAACAGCCAAAACAATCCAAAACAATCACGTAACATTTCAGAGACAGAATGACTGTTATCATGGATGGGTTAGGTAGTGTTTCAAAACCATCAAACCATCAAAGATATACCCCAGCACACTAGGTAGCAGGTGCGTCGGAGTGTTGATCGAAACGTTGCCCACTAATAAAAGTTGTAATTGCAAGCTTTAGACAGTGTACGGGACCTTCCTCTTTTTCTCAGTTACTTCAAAGCCGTCACTCTGAATCGATCAATAACCACTACCACATATTTGATTAGGTGACTGACGTCCAGTCGACATAAAGAATGACCCACGTTCTCTCCTGTTTAGAATGGTTCAAACATCAAAGTATGTTACTGCACCATAAAGGCCTCTTTATCTCGCTCCCTCCTGTCTTGGCCGGTGCCACATCTGGCGGTACCTGCCCCCTTCTTCACTAATCTCAGTACAGCAGTGTGTGTGTGTGTGTGTGTGTGTGTGTGTGTGTGTGTGTGTGTGTGTGTGTGTGTGTGTGTGTGTGTGTGTGCGCATATGTGGGTCAATTTAGGTGAATAACTGTGTAAAGAAGGGCGGGAAGGAGAGATAGAAAAAAGAAATAAACAAGAATAAGAAAGAGAAAGAGCGAAAGAAAAGAATCACTGAGGCTGGATCAGCTTTGGTCTAAAACAGATGCGCAGCTCGTAACTTATTGTCTTTCAGCACTGGGTCAAATCCTAATGCTGTGTACGGTGCCACCACCAACATGGCGGTTTCACAGCGACAACCCTTCCAGAGACCGTGCCAGTGCTGGAACGAAAACTAGATCTAGAACCAGACCTTGAACTACACCAAGCAGCCCTCGTCACAAGATGTGTGTATAATGAACAACCCTAAAGCTTTTATCATACTTAAAGACGAACTTCCTGACGGCACCCTAAGCAAAGCAGCAAATGTTTTTTTCTGCAGTCATAACATCTTCTGCAGACGTTACAAAGCAAAGTGCTCAACAAATGTGTGTTAGTCTTTTATGGTCATGTGTTTTTTTATTGTTAATATAATTTGTATGTAGTCACAGAAACTAGCAGTATCTATTTCAGTAGAGATGGAGACTTGATGTAAAACCGATTGAGCTTGTCAGTTGTGGACCACAGGTTGGAGATCAGAGGTCCTGGGGTCACTGTTTAACTCGACCATCTTCCAACGTCAATCCGTTAATCTCACCCCGCTAATCCCTCTTTTACGTCCCCATTCTATCTCTCCTCTGCTCCTTTTCATCCCTCTCTTCTCTCTGTTTTCTCATCCTCGGCGCTATCATTTTTCTTCTTTGTTCCCACTTAGCTTTCTTTTAAACATTTTTTTTTTATCTCTCCATCTGTAGTATAACAACATACCAGCAGCAGCATTAAGCAAACAAAAGGAGGGGAAAGAGAGAACAGAGAAAAAGATCTAATCCTAAAGAATTTTAATTGAACTACTTTAACCTTACATTTTACACTTCATTTTCTTTTCTGAGAGAAACCCCAGAACTCTATTTCAGGGTCTCTCTTTCTCCCACACAAGCTGAACCAGCCTTCAGGAGTGTCAGAGTTAAGATATCCACTTGTCCTGGATTCACTTCATGACCCCATACCGTGTTCCTCTTTCACCCTCCATACTGGTCGGTGACCATTACAGAGACAAAACCACCTGCTTTTTCCCAAGTCTTTCGATCTCTTTTGACGTGCACGCCCACACATGTGCGCACAGAGAGACAAGGTAAGGGCAGCCCAGGACCTAGGGTTCTGAGAGCGTTTGAATGGTCCTAGTTTAACCTGTGGATGACTACTCCTTCCTGGCTGTTGCGACGGGAACAAAGGTCACAGATTGCTGACTCTTAATGGAGCGCTGATGTAACCACCCAGTAGATGTTTCACCTTTTTTTTTGTCCTGTCATCGGCTGTTTCTCAATTCCCCGAGAACGTGAGAGCTTACTTGGGTCTCCGAGAAGAACGTTCTTGCCAAGTTTAATCGACGTGAACTGTCTTGAAGGATGGTGAGGACAGAGAACGCATTTAGAAGAACGCATTTCTCAGACTGAGACGCCATGCGTACTGGCCATTGCGCTTTACCCTGGGCACAGCTGAAGATAATTTAATCAGTGATTTGACACCACTGGCATTATCAGCACAATGTTTGATAAACTTTTATTTTATTGTGTTTGTGGATTACATTTGTGTTCTGTCATAGCATAGGCTGCTGCTTTGTTCATATAATTAACTCCAAGACGAAGTAAAATCTCACCTAAATGTTATTTCACCTTACAAGTGTTATGATGCCCCTCCCCTAACAGACTGCCAAACAGTCGCGTGAATGGCCCTTCAAAATGTCATGAGCTACCGGCGGGAAAAAGCTGAGGTAGAGCCATCATTCTTGTAGTGACTTCTGGGATATCAGATACGTTCTTGCTAGCAAGACACAAGCTGTGTCTCAATTCAGGGGCCCCATACTTCGAAGGTTGTACTTGAAGAGCGAATACGTCACAGTGGTGCGCCAGGGCTGTCCCCTTTAGAAGGCTCCTTCAAATGCGGCCGAGTAATGCGGCCTTCTCTCCCCAAATTTGGAGGATACAACTACTGGATCCGTCACGGCCCAACCTATCCCAAGATTCATTGCGCGCTGGTGATGATTGGATGCAGGTGTGGTGACACCAGGGTAAGGGTGGGAAAAGCTGGTGATGATTGGATGCAGGTGTGGTGACACCAGGGTAAGGGTGCGAAAAGCTGGTGATGATTGGATGCAGGTGTGGTGACACCAGGGTAAGGGTGGGAAAAGCTGGTGACGCAAATAGGGAATCCTCAGTAGACCAAACCATCTCATGTAACCCTCTTGTTCTGTTCAGCTTTGAGGAACAGCAATAATGTTCCCAGGTCAAATTGAATTAATTTATTCTAAGGATGCTCGGTCCGGCCTTCGCGGTCTATAAAGGCGGGCCTTCATAGACCACGTCCTTCGAAGGATGCGGCACCTGAATTGGGACACAGCTACAAACGGACAGCTACAAACTCCCTGAAAGGGGAGGATGAAGAACGCCTCCGGGCTACTATTAGCGTGCTTGGTCCCTTTTTGGGAATTGGCACCGTCCTTGGCCATGAAAGATTACGTCAAACAAGTTCACGAGAATACAAGAACGGTTGAAAACGTGGACCGAGAGACAGCCATCGTCTTTTTCCTTTCCTGCAAGATAATGCCTGTCTGGTGAAGCTGCTGGATGAGAGTTTTACTTTAGCCCAGGTAAGTGTTGGACAGAAAAGTATGATCTGAAACATAGTTGTGCATTATTTCAGCCCTGTGATACTCGGTTAGCTGGCGTATGGAACCTAATTCACTTTGACGACATCTAGTTTAAAACCACGCTCTCCAGTACTTCCAGAACAATGACATGCTACAATCCTGTCTAAGTGTCTCTCAATGTCCTAAACCATCATGGGGAGAGGAGAAAAGAAGAAGAGACAAAGAAGACAACAATAGAAATAAGGTAAAGAGACAGGTAGGAGGGAAGAGAACAAGCACAAAAGAAAGAAAGAAAGAAAGAAAGAAAGAAAGAAAGAAAGAAAGAAAGAAAGAAAGAAAGAGAAAAGAAAGAAAAAGAATAAAAATAGTAATCAATGGTTTGTGCAGCTTGAAGTGCCATAGGTCTGTTCAAAAAGTAGTCTGACCAGCACCTCCAGAGCACGGGGTGCATTCTATTCCACAGCCTGCTTTCCTCACTCACTCACTTGTTCACTCCCCTACAAAATCCACTTTGCTTATTCCAGGAATAGCCATCCCTCCCAAAGCACAACATCAGTTACCAAATAGTATGAAAAAAGGAGGCCGGACAAAGCCAATACCACAACACCTGAATCCGTTACAAAGGAAGGAATTGTTTCAAATGTACTATTTGTTTCCTTTATGGATGCTGTTCCTAAATCACTTTGTAACTTTGTTCAGAAATGTCCCGTACTAATAAACGTTAGGATTGTTGGATGAGGATATTACTAGTGATAGGAGTATTACTTGAATCACCACACCTTTGCTGTAATCTATTCAATCATGAAAACTTGGAACTCAACCACTTTTCTAAATCAGACAGTAATGTGACATTGAGGAGATCGATGTGGGAAAAGCCTGTTTAACCCCTTCCAGGTGGAGCCATCTCATTTTGTTGAAAAAAGTACTGATGACTAATTTATCAGCCAGCCTATCACATATTTTTATTCTGAAAACTGCTAGTTACTACAGACAAAATTGTCTACAACCACATATAAGAACTACATCTTTTCTTCCAAATGGTATGCACAGTGTAGATGTGTGACATAGTGTGAGCACACCACAAACGTTTTAGCACGTCAACTTCCTATTCTGGTAAAGAATAGAATTTCGGATTTTGGGGGGGGGGGGGGGCTCAGGCTGGAAAGGGTTAAGCGTGCAGGCAGACACTGAGGAACGGCCCTCTGGTCTCTGTGCTGAGGTGTCCCAGGTGAGGAAGTTCCCCAGGTGAGTTACCTACCCGTCCCAAGACAGTAGCCACGATGGGCCTCATCCTGCGGGGGTCCCCCTCCTGGAGCCAGGGCTCGTGCAGCTCCTCTTGGTGGTCCTCGGAAGGCGAGGACAGGCTCAGGGCCTTGGCCTTGGCTTTGGGCGGCCTCTTCAGGCTGCTGGAGCTCCACCGGCGCAGGCTGTCAATCTTCTTCTTTATGGAGCCCTGGAAACGACAGCAGGGACACGGCAGTGAGGGCAGGGATACAAATACAGTGTGGCCGCCGCAGCACAGGACATATGTAAACAGACCGACAGACAGACAGGCAATCCGACAGGGAGGCAGGCAGGGAGGCAGGCGGACGGACAGGTAGACAGACAAACAGGCAAACAGACAGGGAGGCAGGCAGGGAGGCAGACAGACAGGTAGGGAGGCCGAGAGACAGGTAGGCAGACAAACAGGCAAACAGACAGGGAGGCAGGCAGGGAGGCAGACAGACCGACAGGCAAACAGACAGGGAGGCAGGCAGGGAGGCAGACAGACAGACAGGCAAACAGACATGGAGGCAGGCAGGGAGGCAGACAGACAGGTAGGTAGATAGACAGGGAGGTCAGGTAGACAGACAGACAGACAGACAGACAGACAGACACACAGACAGACAGACAGACAGACAGGAAAAAAGACAGGCAGACAGTCAGACAGCCAATTAGCCAGACAGCCCGACAGACAGTCAGATACCCTTACCTTTTTTACCAACTTCCCTTCAGGCACGTCCAGCGATGACATACTTCCTGCGTCACGGATCTGCACTGCTGTCTGCATGAATAGAGGTCTCTGATTTCCTTTGCTCTCCTTTTCTATCCCTCTCTTGTTTGCACCAGTTCTCTCTCTCCTCTCTTTTATTCTCTTTGATTCTCTCCCTCTCTCTCTCCCCCTCTTTATCTCTCTCCAGACCATCTGACACTCGGGATAATCTCAGGCATCTCCCACATTACCGTTTGCTCCTCCTTCTTTGATCCCTCTATTCCATTTCTCTTCCTGTTTCTATCTCTGGGATTTCCACTGTTCCATCCCAGACTTTTTCCCCTTCCTCTTTCCCTCTCTGGTGGATCAACAACTTCTCTCTCTCTCTCTCTCTCTCTCTCTCTCTCTCTCTCTCTCTCTCTCTCTCTCTCTCTCTCTCTCTCTCTCTCTCTCTCTCTCTCTCTCTCTCTCTCTCTCTCTCTCTCGCTCTCTCTCTCTCTCTCTCTCGCTCTCCCAAACACACAAAAGGATCAAAAAGATGACCTGTAGGCACTCCGATGGTTAGATGAAGGGATGATAATCCCACCACCTCTGGTAGTCCGACATGTTGTTTTAATGTTGACCTCTTTGTTGCTCTCTCTCTCTCTCTCTCTCTCTCTCTCTCTCTCTCTCTCTCTCTCTCTCTCTCTCTCTCTCTCTCTCTCTCTCTCTCGCTCTCTCTCCCCATGTGCCTGCTCAACGTCATCCATTCAATACTCCCCTACCATCCTGCCTACCCTTACTATACACATACACTGTGTGTGTGTGTGTGTGTGTGTGTGTGTGTGTGAGTGTACACTTTGTGTGTCGCTTCTGTGAGTGTGTTGTGAATCCCCAAGAGTGTCTCTGTGTCGTATTTTAATCCAACCTCCGCTTCTTTAAATCTTTTGATGAAACATTGAGGAGATCAAAGGGGAAAGTTGTGTGCAGCGTAAAGGCAGTCAGCTCACACACCCTCTACCTTAAGGGATTAAAGCAAGGATGGACACACACACACACACAAACACACGTACACAAACACACAAAGGGGGTTTTAAACGGGTGGATGTGAAACGTCACTTCAGGTGGAACTTCAAAGAAAGTCCTATCTTTTTTCCAAAGGAATATTTTTTTCCACACAGAATATCTGAAAACGAGTAAAAACGAGATTGTTCTATAAAATAACACCTTGTCTGATAATAAGGTGTCCATCAGCACATTTTTAACAGTATGCGGAATTTGTGCATGTGTAAGTGAATGAATGTGCGTCTTAGTGATTTACTCTTCTGTTGTCCTGCCTATTGTTAAACAAATCTGAACCATAGGTACTTGCCAAACACACACACACATACACATACACACACACACACACACACACACTGTGATGGCATAGGCTGGGACACCTTCAGCACAGTACTCTAATTAAATGAAAGGCTGCCGTAGAATTTAAACCTTTTATGGTATACTTTGTAATACACTAATAATAAAGCATTTGGACTTTTTAAAGCACATGTGTGCCTTTAGGAAAGGAAACTAAAGGAATACTAAAGTATTAGTATTGTGCCCCGTGAGTGACTATTTATTCTAGAAAGAAAATATGTCACTTTTTTACTGTGTTCAAACAGGAAATGTTTAAACGTTCCCACCAAACAAACACACACAAACACACACACATATACCCACATGTCGCTTCCTGCAATGGTCGTAAGTATTTTATGAGGTAAATTGAGTTGCGCAATACAGGAAAGTTATTCAAAGGGGTGGTTAGCGAATATAAAACAACTCATCTCTCCTGCCCTGCTCTGCATTTTCATTACCAGATCTTACAGGACGGCGGGCACAGGTAATTTCAAGAAAAATAAAAGACAAAAAGAAAGTTTAAACCTTTATTTAGGAAAGCATAGGGTTGAATGCTGGAATCGCAATCTGCAAAGCAATCACTGGTGAGGGTTCTGTTTCTGGAGAGCAGCTGACTGTGACAGCCGGCCCAAACCCAACCCCGTCACCGACAGGAACCGACAGGCTTCCAGGTTCATCCATCCCCATGGTTCTGCTGGTGAGTTTTTATGATCCTGGGTGTTGCTGTTTTCTTCCTACCTCAGCCTGTGACCACAAACAACTCCATTTAACCAGCTTCCATTGAGGGCACCTCACCGGCGATCTTTGTAACACTTTCACAGTATCTTGTAACTGCTGTGTGTGTAAACTTTGTAACAAACCAAAACCTAATCCTATGGATATTCTATTCAGCAGATTGATTAAGAAGGAATCCTTTATGTGTGGTTCTCAGAAAGCTGTTTATACGCAGAAAGACTGTGATGTCGTCAAATCGAAAATCTCTAGCAGCATCTGTTCAGAATGAAGTGTTGTGTGTGTGTGTGTGTGTGTGTGTGTGTGTGTGGTACACAGGAAGCTGGCTACACACACTCTGAAACCGTCAATCATCAATCTTCCACCAGCATCTGCCCTCTGTTTGAACCTTGTGCTTCCTATTCTCAGGCTATCTCTCGCTCTCTTCTTCTTTTGGGCATTTTTTTACCGTCTTACTGTCCTGTGTGGTGTGGAGTTCTTTTTTCTTACCCCCCCCCCCCCACCCCCCCACACCCCTTTCCCTCTCTTTTATTGCCCCTCTGTGTTTCTTCAACCTGATTGTTGTCGTCTGTGCGGCTGTTCTTCCCGTTTCCTCCGCCGATCAAACTGACAGAGGAGGCGCTCAGGGGGACATGATCCAAGGGCTTGGTCCGATGCGCTTTAAACGGGGACATCAACGACAAAGACAAACTGACTGTCATCACAGCCTACAAAACGGACAGGAACAAATGTGACCATTTACACTGTGACCGCGTTAACCGTCGCCTCGGCCCTTGTCCATGTCTCGAGGACCCAGTTGGACCAACTGCAGGGGGACCACTGGCCCTGATCGGCATCGCTTGGCCCCGCGGTGGAAACTAGGCTCAGGCTAGCCCTAGGTTGCTTTGCGTGGCCGATTTGTTAGTTAGCCCTCAGAAACAAACTGACTTTGTCTTAAGTGTTTTAGCACACCTTATCTAAACCCCCTTGGGTGTGTATACCGGTAACTTACAGTAGCACTATCCGCTGTGTAAACCCATTGTGTAGTTAATGCGTGTACTGGTAACTTACAATAGCACTATCCGCTGTGTAAACCCATTGTGTGGTCAATGTGTGTACTGGTAACTCACAGCCCTTCTGTTGTTAATGTGTTTATCTCTGTGACCTGTATCTCTCACTGTCCTCCAGGCATGCAGGAATCCCCAAGTAGATCCCAAAAGAGAAGGGGTCTAACCCCTGGCTGTAACCCAGTAATCTTTTAAAATGCAGTCATCAGCACAGTTTAGAAAACTACTGCATGAATGAATTAATATTCAGGAATAAATGCTATTGAATGTGAAGTAAGCCGTATTCAGCTGTAAGCCACATGTAAAACATACAATTCTCAAAGCTAATCGTGGTTCAGTGTTAAAAGTAGAGCATCTGCCCCTCTTTCTCTCTCTCTCCTTTTCTCCCCATCTCTCTCTCCCTCTCCCCTCCTCTCTCCCTTTCTGTCTCTCTCCCAACCTCCCCCCCCCTCTCTCTCTCTCTCGCTCTCTCTCTCTCTCTCTCTCTTTCTCTCCTTCCCTATCCCCCTATCCCTCTCTCTTTCTCTCCTTCTCTCTCCACTTCCTTTCCCCCTCTCTCTCTCTTTCTCTCTCCCCTCTCCCTCTCCCCCTCTCTCTTCCTCTCCCCTCTCTCCCTTTCTTTCTCTCTACCCTCCCTCTTTCCTCTCTCCCACCCCCTCTCCCCCCCCCCCTCTCTCTCTCTCTCTCTCTCTCTCTCTCTCTCTCTCTCTCTCTCTCTCTCTCTCTCTCTCTCTCGCTATCCCCCTATCTCCCTTTCTCTTTCTCTCCTTCTCTCTCCACTTCCTTTTCCCCCCTCTCTCTCTCTCTCTCTCTCTCTCTCTCTCTCTATCCCCCTATCTCCCTCTCCTTCTCCCTCTCTCTTTCTCTCCTTCTCTCTCCACTTCCTTTTCCCCTCTCTCTCTCTCTCTCTCTTTCCCTCCCCCCTCTCCCTCTCCTCCTCTCTCTTCCTCCCTTCCCTTCTCTCTCACCCTCTCTCTCTCTGACCTATTGTGCTTAATCCTCCACGTCTCTTTAAACTGCGGAGCCTTGCTGTCTAATGTTCTCTAAAACACACCAACCTACCACTGTAATCCTGCAAGGCTCTGGGTTTAATTACACCTCACTGTCCGAGCCAGTGTGTGTCTGGTTGTGGGATTCAGGATGGATCGACGGGAGTGCAATTTGTGACTCTGTGTTTGAGTGTCTACGTGTTGTGCGTGTGTGTGTGTACAAACTGGTGAATGGATGTTTTCGACAAGATGTGTGAGGATAGATTAAAAAAGAAAAACAGGGAGCAGTAGATATAATTTCAATTCTGGTCAGATGAACAACAGCTCGAAACCAACAGTCCTATCTGTACTACCATATACTGCCTCCTGGTGGCAAAACAACAATCTGGAGTCACCTGCGGAAATTCAGGCGTTGTGACTTCAATACACTGAGCAAGGTTGGTCAAACATCTGAATGTGCTGAAAACCATGCAATGTAATGATTCAGAACTCTATAACCTATCAGAATCAAAAATCTATAACCCATAGGAGGCAAACAATTTTTTTCTCCAACAGAGTCTTAATATTAAATAACCTTACACATTGCAGATGTATACATTACAAAAATAAGTAGCTAGTTTATTTCAAAGCTGTTTAGGACACACAAAGAATGTTTATGATAAGAAAGCAACGTAACCATAACACTGTGCAATGTTGAAAACGATTTTTCTCTTAATTTCTCAAGCAGTGGCTGGGAAAAACCTTTTCAACCTGTTAATGTCCCGGGCCATAAAAACTCAGCTGCAACACCATCCAACTAAACGCAAGTTTGAATGAAAAAAAAGAGTGCTATATTTGTGACTACAAATGAACAGTAAAACATGGCAAACCATTCCATGGAAAAGATTGCTCCTTGTTTTAACTTCCTGTGTTGAGTCATTGAGCCAACGTGACACACTGGGTGTAGCCATGTTACAAACATGTGCCCGATAAAGACAGAATGTCAGTCCTGCTAGAACAGCTCCTCAGACATAGGGAGCCTCCACTCCTGTCCTCCTTGTCTCCTCCCTCTTGACCTCTGTCGTGTGTGCATGTGTGCGTGCGTGTGTGTGTGTGTGTGTTTGTGTGCGTATGTGTGTGTGTGTCTGTACAGCGAGATGGGGGCAGGAGGGGGAAGACGGAGGTTTAGTCCTTGTTCACATTTGCCAGAACACGCGGCTTGCAGTTTTTCAGTCACACTTTGAGCTCCGTTGGGCCGTCCATTGTCCTCCCCCTTCGTCCCCTTTCCCTCACTCCTCCTGTCCTCCTGTCCTCCTGTCCTCCTGTCCTCCTCTCCTCCTCTCCCCCTCTCCCCTTCTCCCCTTCTCGGCTCTGCCCTGCAGTTCTAGAGGCTCAGGTGGTGGTTCTGGGAGACGGGGGTGGGTGAGACGCGTCGGAGGAGTAGGAGGCCAGGGGGTGCACTGTCTGTTGGGCGGACAGGCCCGGGGAGTTTGGGGAAACGGGAGGCAAAGAGCTGGCCCCCCCACTGCTCCCCCTCTTCCCTTCCTTTCCACTCTTGCTCCTGCCTGGTAAGAGGGATAGACGCCTGGCTCCTCCTGCTCCCTCCTCCACCAGCCCCTCCATTAGGGCTCCCAGGCTCTGGCGGATCCGCATGCAGAAGTTGGGACAGCTGAAGGCGTACAGGATGGGGTTGAGCACCGGGTTGAGGAACGCGAAGGTCGTCGCCAGGGGCAACCCGACCTCGACCAGCGGCAGTCTCTGCGGCCAGTACTGCGAGGCGACCTCGATCAAGCAGAACACATGGTAGGGCGCCCAGCACAGCACGAACGCCGCGATCACACACGCCACCATCTTGTTGAAGCTCTGAGACAGGGGGCTCTGATTGGTCTTCTTTGAGGAAGTGGAGGAGGCAAACAAGGCAGTGGGCGTCAGGCTCAACGTGGGGGTGGAGACCGGGGACGCCGTCACGGGGGACATGTTTGAAGTCCTCAGTGGGTTCTTGGTAGTCGTAGTTATGGAGTTGTGGTCCGCGTTCGTGTGAACCAGAGCTCCCGTCAGGCGGCTGTCGCTGTTCTTCCGCCTCCGGCTCCGCCTCTTTAGACTGCGGCCGAAGAGAGCATAGCTCCCGGCGATGACCACCAGGGGGAGCAGGAAGGCCAGCAGAGCCTTGGACACGGCCGTGGCCGCCTGACGCACCTCACAGTCCCGGCGCAGCGTCGCCGCGGACGACGTGTACAACGCAAAGTGGTGGTAGCACAACTTGCGGCCGTCGCGCTTGACCGTCACCGCCCGGAACAGGAAGTAAGGGAAGGTGTTGACCGCCGCCCACGCCCAGCCCACGCCGCAGACCTTCCAGGCGGCGGAGACGGAGCGGTGGTTCTGGGTCCACGCGGGCTGAGCCACCAACAGGCAGCGGTCCAGCGAGATGGCCGCCAGCAGGTAGGCGGAGACGAACATGTTGAGGAAGAAGACGGAGGACTGGGCGGAGCAGAGCGCGGCGCCCAGCTCCCAGCTGTGCGAGGAGTGGAGGTAGTGGGTGAAGAGAGGCAGGGTCAGCGTGGACAGGAAGTCGGAGAGCGCCAGGTTCAGCACCCACACGGAGGCCACGGTGCGACGCCGCAGGCGGAAGCCCACCACCCAGAGGACCAGAGCGTTCTCCAGGATGCCCAGCCCGGAAACCTGGAACAACGCCAGACTGGGTTACAGTAATATCAGGGTGTTCTGAAAGATCCCCAAGCCAGACACCTGGACCAACGTCAGACTGGGTTACAGTAATATCAGGGTGTTCTAAAAGATCCCCAAGCCAGACACCTGGGCCGACGTTTCAGACAAGCAGGAGTTTCATTAGACAACCCTCAGGGCGGGCTAGTGTCACGGTGTTTACACAACCCACTGTTCTCCAGACAACCCGACCTGAAACCTGGAACAACACCTGACTGGTGTTAAGTTTCATTAGACTCTGAAGGGCTTAATATCATGGTTATCATGTCACAGTATTGAACAACAGTAGAAGCTATAACATTACGTTGTGCATATCGGTAACTACTATATAATGCACGTATATCATGCATATGTTCTGCCTTTTTCAACAGGCAACATCATCAATAAATAATACAAATAATAAAAAGACCATAAAAAGTACAGTGTGCACTGACCAGGTCATGCACCAGCCAGTACCACATCTACAGTGACCCCAGTGTAGTTGTTAAGGAATTGATAATGCATTTAAACAGGGCACTAAATATTGTATATACAGTGTATATATATATATATATATGTGTGTGTGTGTGTGTGTGTGTGTATGTATGGTGTATACTGACCAGGCCATGCACTAGCACCACGGGTAAGTTGACCCTGTTGTTCAGGGATGTACAATATATATATATACAGTACTGTGCAAAAGTTTTAGGCAGATGTGTAAAGTAAGAATGCTTTCAAAAATCGAAGTGTTAATAGTTTGTTTTGATCAATTAACTCAATGCAAAGTGAATGAACAAATGAACAATCTAAATCAAATCAATATTTGCTGTGACCACTCTTTGCTTTAAAATGTTCATATCTGCCTAAAACATTTGCACAGTACTCTCTCACTCTCTCTCTCTCTCTCTCTCTCTCTCTCTCTCTCTCTCTCTCTCTCTCTCTCTCTCTCTCTCTCTCTCTCTCTATATATATATATATATATATATATATATATATTAATATTATATGCAAGTAGTTATGTGTATATGGTGTGTACGGACCAGGCCATGCACTAGCACCACGGCTAAGTTGACCCTGGTGTTGTTGTTCAGGGAGTGCTCCCGCATGGCCTGCAGCAGGGGGCAGTAAAGAGCAGGAGAGGGCAAGGACGGTGAGAGGGACAGGTTGGACATCTTATTCACTCTGAAAAAGAAATAAACAGATGTTGGAAGGGGGTTAAAACAGAGAGAGAGAGAGAGAGAGAGAGAGAGAGAGAGAGAGAGAGAGAGAGAGAGAGGAAGAAGGGGTGTGTGGGGGGGGTCAGAACAATTACCAATACAGGGTGTAATGAATACGAACTCGGTTAAAATAAAGGTCAAGGCAAGATCAAAAGGGAAATAAGAAAGAGGACTCCATCATTCCCAAAAATTAAACCAAGTGAGAGTCTTGGCAATTATTTAAGTACAATGGTATTAATGAATAAAAAAAAATGACTAGTCAGTTCAGTCGAATGACACAGTGGGTTCTGATGTGCTGACAAGGTCGAAATTAGTATATGGGTCTAAATTAAACAGCATTCCATTGGTCAAGGGGGAACACGTGTTGACCCCTCCTAGTATTGAAAAGGACACGTATTACAACTCATATTAATATGGCTAAGATTAGACAACACCAGTGTCTCAGAGAGGCCCATCTTATCTCGTTGGTGCCCTGGCCTTCCCTCTCGCCCTCCCCTCACACCTGAACGACAGCTCAGACTGGAACATCCGCCAGAATGCCCTAATTTGGCCCTTGCGAAGGACCAGGGAGAGACAGAGGAGACAGCAAAGGGAGCTGTTTAGGAAGCGGGTTTAGCATACTGGCAGGCAGAGGGCTGTGCGGAGGCCAAAAGGATGCGGTGTCGATGGGAGTCTGACCATTTAAATCCATGACTGGAAACGGAGTCACCGATGCAGTGGCCCACGGAATCACGGTCCAGACTGATATGACTGATGAATACCTTTGCAAAACAAAGCAACTCTAATCCTAGGGAAATTGTGTGGGCGGGCCAGGGTTTCCAGGGTACTTGTGTCTGTGTGGGTGTGTGTATGTGGAGGGGGGGGGGGGATAAATTATGAGAGAAATTACCTCCAAATAAGAATGTGTCAGAGAGAGGGAAATGGGAGTGAAGGATGTGGATGAGAGGAAAAAAATGTATAGTAAGCTCCTGCACATGCCTTCTGTATATGGCCTCGGGCTGACTCACTCTGACACTGACAGACCTGGGAAAATGCCGGCTAACCGACTACTTTCAGTGTAGACAGAGAGAGAGAGAAAGACAAAGAGAGAGAGAGAGATACTTACATGCCAGCCAACTGATCACCAGTTTCGAGAGAGAGAGAGGGAGGGAGAGAGCGAGAGAGAGATATTTACACGCCAACCGTTTTTCAGTGTAGTGAGAGAGAGAGAGAGATCATGCCAACCAATTACTTTCCATTGTAGAAAGAGAGATAGAGAGAGAGAGAAATTCTTAAAGATACAAGTAATCTTCTGTCATTCTCTTTCATCATCTACATTTTTCATCCCATCACTCTCCTTTGTGCATTTTCGCTTTGAACACCAAGAGATGAGATGTCACGCTCTTGTTGTGCGTGTTGTTTCTGTTGGCCACTAGAATTTCTCAGGCATGGTTACGAGTCAAAGCCTGTTGTCCACATACCAGCCAACTGTTACCCTCGCCTCTTACACAATCCCTTTGCTGGGTGTGGGGAAGCACCCAAATCCATCTGCAGGCTACTATGCAAAGTCATGCAACTAAAACTCTAGTCCAGTGTGTGTGTGTGTGTTTGAGTATGTGTCAGTGTGTAAGTAAGCGACTATGTCTGATGCCACATGAAGGCTACCCTAACACATCCGTACTACTAACGTTCTGACACTTCCCATACTGGTTTTTAAGTATGAAGTCAAACCTGAATTAACAGTACCTAGGTTGGTGTAATTGAGTCACAGAAAGTTGCCAGTATACAGGTGTTGTAGGAATGTGATTTCATTGGCAGCACAGTCGTACTTTATGATGGACTATAAACAGATTGCCTGTGTGTGTGCGCATGTGTGCGTGTGTGTGTGTGTGTGTGTGTGTCGGAGTGTGTGGGTTGGCAGAAGAAAACTTTGAAATAAATGCGCACACACATATTCTGTGTCCTATCCTGTCAAGTCTTCCTCTCTGAATCAGCCGACTAGATAAACATCAGCACCAGACAGATTATTGCAAAATTGTCTGACATCACATTCACCCCTTCCCCCACCCCAACCCCCTCACTCCCTGCCAGGCCAGCCTGAATTTATAAAAATCTTGAACTGAACTTAAATAGTTAGTGGAATCACCACAGAATAAAACATCTTTTTCTCTGAATAAAGCTTTTTCCGACTCAATTTAAAAGGATTGGCTTAAGCTTATTTACAAGGGCCGTATTCATTCAAGATAACTTGTTCGTTCCAACTAAAACAAGTCACCCTAATTCAAAATATCTTTGGTCTTTACGTTAAAGGTCAGTTTCCCCAACAATGAACATCTAATATTACAAGGTTAAACTAATGTATTTAAAGAAACACAAAACTTTACACATCTCACTATCATAAATGAAACGGATATAAATCCAAACCCATTAAGTATCATCCAACTGCCATCCTCAGGCTGCTGCCAAGCCTTGGCACAGAGATGTATGACAACATGGTCTACCTGACGTTAATCGGCTGTTTAACACTAACACAATAAATGTATGCCTTTTCCAACAATACTATTTATACAAACATTTAAAAAAAATGGGTGACTTTAAATAATATCAATTTAACCTTTTTTTTTTCTTTTTCAAATAAATGGATACAACTTAACCAGGGCACAGCCACGCAGGTAGAAACGGATCATAATCCTGTGGAACAGACTCAGATCTTAAGGATCTTAATGGCACTGAAGCAGTGGGCATCCTGCAGATAAGATCGCATGCATGTGCTAGCTGGCACACAGGAGCTCTGCGTTCAAAGCGTAGACAAATCAAAGTTTTGGGCCAGTAAGACACTAAACTCTTCGTAAAACCTTTTCTCACTAGTATCTCAAATCAACATATTTAAGTTCGATAAAAATGTTAAACATGCAGAGAGCCATAAAAACGGCAAAGTAAACCCGGAGAGAGGAAGAGCTTGAGGCTTATCTTCCTAATCGAATGATTCACCGGCCTCAGAACAAAATCCGAGTGAAAAATATAAGGGTAATGGTTTCCCGGACTTAAGGTTAGGTTTAGGTCACATTTTTTAGGGATTCCACTTCCCTTACTAACTTGTTAAATGTGGCCAGGTAAATGTATTCGTTTTTTATTATATATTTAAATGTGAAGATTGAACAAGCGCAATCTTTGAGTCATAATGTTGTGACTGTTAAAAGAAGCTTCCTCATTCCATGTGATGATCCTCTGATTAACATAGCCTTATATCGTGTCTATCTCTCTATTCCTAGACGAACTGCAAGACAGACTGTCTCCTTCAGAGGGACAGTAGCCCACACGCGCACACACAGAACGTAAAACTGTATGTCTTCCTCTCTACCGTTGACACATTTCAAATCTGTAACAATCGTCATGATGACTTCACTCTTACACATCGGCTGTGAGCGGTGCTTCTAAAGTAGCCACGACGATCAGATTCTGTTTTCGCCTTTTTTCACGGTGTCAGTCTGTCGGCGCGTGGTACCGTAAGTCAGTAAGATCCGACTGTAGTCAACCTGGCTGTCAAGTGGCATTTCAAGAAAAGAAACACCACCCCAGCCACCTCCCCATCAGCACAAAGCCAGAGGCATTCATTCAGGTTTGACCTAGAACACACCTCACTGCTGCGAAACAAAGGCATCATACACACCTACACTCTGTCTTCTCCCCCACTTTTTCCGTTTACTGCTAAATAATTTACTGACTGGATTTACAGAGCTATACATTTTTTTAAAAAATACTCATGAAAACGCTCATAAA
>CM030176.1:7261694-7479194 GCA_017639675.1 Aplochiton taeniatus
AAACAAATAAAACAACTTGCAACAAAACATGACAACCCTTCTTTAGTCAGCCCACCTACCCTGCCCAAAAAGTCGACCAATGATTCATCAGCTTAGGACCACTAGAGGTTTCGGTGTTAATAGTACTGGAGATTGTCAAAAGAGGCTGAGAACACTATTGAAGTTTTAATAGCTGACCCTGCCTGACACTGCTGTATGAACATTTCCTTAAAAAATAAATAAATAAATAAATAAAACAGATCTAAATTGTAAAACAGAGGTAAGACACTTCATGGTATGGGAACTGAGTACAGAAGTGACAACTACATCGACAACGCTGGACAATTGCTGCGGTTTCTGATGTTGATTTTAAACCTTTATATAATTGTGACGACACTATTTATGTTTCATTTAGACCGTCAAAGACATCCCTGTTTCCCTCTTCCGAAACTCAATGACGTCACCAGTTTTGGCCGTGGCCCTGTTGGCCCTGGTCCTGTCAGAGGGAGCAATGGCGTTTGCGCCAATCGGAGGCGTGGCCTCGACTCACGTCAGTATGACAGGCACCGCCCTGCTGCAGAAAGTCACCGAGGTCTGTCGAGCTGTCGCCACGGCCAAGGGTTACGAGTTCAACCCGACGGTAAACTATACAGCAACACCGGCACACACAAAACTGATACCAACACACACACACAAACCCACACAGTAGATAAACACACACACACACACACACACACACACACACACACACACACACACCCACGCACACACACTAAAACACACACAAAGAGACACATAGACAAACACACACACACACACACACACACACACACACACACACACACACACACACAGTAGATAAACACACACACACAAACACAGTATACACAAAAACATAGACACAGTATGTACACAAATATTTGTAACAGTTTTTGAAAGTTTTCTTTTTTTTTTCTTAGCTCATTCACACTGCCTTACTTAGTAACAGCTACTTTTCAGACTGTGTTGGCTGGTTGAGCCTGACTCCTTACCCTTTGATTTTTTACCCTCAGGGTGGTTCTGCTGAGGAGCTGGTGCGGGCTTGCCTGGGTCCCACGGCAACCGGAGAAGTGTCAGCAGCCAAATTCGTCTCGGCACTCAACGAGATCTACATGCAGAACGGACTGGTGGACAGGGACTTTATGGACAGGTGGATACAGAATACAGAGAGGAGAGGAGAGGAGAGGAGAGGAGAGGAGAGGAGAGGAGAGGAGAATCGAATAGCTTGTAACAGAATTACGTAGATGATCTATTATTTGATACCCAAAAAGAATGTTTAACTTTATTTAAAAAAATTCCATACTCATTTCGATGATCATCAACAGAGCCCCATATCACTTCAACTCAGAAGCATTCCTGGAGGGGCGTGGCCTGATCACAGAGGGTGTGGGCAGCATCAAAGCCAACCTCCGTGGTGAGAACTTCCAGGCTGCCAGGGAGACCCTGGGGAGGGTCATGCATACCTTGCAGGTAAGACAAAGCGAGAAAGGGAAAGAGGCAGAGAGTTAATCGAGAAAGAAGGACGAATGGAGGGATGGAGTAAAACAAAAAAGAAAAGGCCCGAAAAAAGCATGAGAAGCTATAGAAAGATGAAGAGCTACTGTCTAAACAATGCTTATGTGAGTGTTCCCCTTAGGTCTTCTAGAGCTGGTAGTTTGTCGTTGTTGATGTTGTTGTGTTGATTGCGACAATGTCGTTTACCATGCAGGACTTCTACAGCCACAGTAACTGGGTTGAACTGGGTAACACAGAGCCTTACGCCAACCTCATCCGTCCAGACCTCCCACTGGACAACCTGGCAGGTGTGTGCCCAGCAGAAGCGCTGTTGTTATGGATTATACGTTATGTTATACGTTGTTATGGACTGTTTTTCTGTGAGTGTATGGGTGGGTATATGTGTGTGGGTGTGGGAACAGTCAGACAAAAAGGGGAAGGGGTTCGCAGAAACAATATTTAGCTGATAAGATTGATGTTGTGTGTGTTGGTGTGTGTGTGTGTGAGAATGGTCTCAGAGAAACCAGGAGAGATAGCAGATAAAACAAACCAATAAAGAGAGAGAAAAACGCTGTCACATCTTAGTTTCCCCTAATTCTGAGGTCATTAGATGTCGAATGTCCGTTCAAAGGGCAGTCCATGGGTGTGTGTGTGTGTGTGTGAACATACGGCCTTTCCCTAAGGGTGTGTTGAGTGCTTGGGGGGGGGCGGGGGGGTGTTGCAAACGTTCTGCATATTACCATACAGACTCACTACATTTACAGTAAAGGTTTGTATATTTATTGATGTGTTTCGAGTCTGAATATTGCGTGTGTGAAACGGCGTAGGAAAATGTGTCTGACGCTGGTGTGTGTGTGACGTGCCGTGTAGACGTTGACACGGCAACCTGCAGCGACTGTGCCAGTGGGACGTGCTCCAACCAAATCCTGCCCAACATCATCCAGGAGAAGAAGCTCACGTCAGGATATATGGGCATCTTGTCTGCTGTCAAGCCTAAAGGTACTCCACTATAAAAACTACACACATCTATAAAGATATAATAATAAGATATATACCGGCTATTTATAAAATACAACAGGTATTTAATGACCCCTCTATTATAAATACTACTCACAGATAAACAGAATTTTCAAAATAATAAGCTAGAGATCGGCCATTAAAACAATTGAGTTACTAGTTACTCTCAAAAGATATTGACTAACACAACTTATGGTACATTATGATGTCTATTGATAGTATATCTTAAGTTCTTTGTTCACATGAATGAGAAAAGGTTTATTGACTAAATCCTTGTGTGGTTATGAGATATTGAATAGCTAATGAACCACTGCTAATACTTTTGGTCGCAAAAAGGATCCATGTAATTTCGGATTAGACCTCCTGGCACCTGATTGCATTGCCAATTAGGTACAGCAGGGAGATCAAAGGCAGCTGTAGAATCAGGCTGGTTCATACTTTCAGTGATTAAACTGACAACAGATTAAAGCACAATAAATTCAGCTAAACGGAAACCTAAAAGGCTAACAAAATAAACAATACATTTAGACCGGCTGACATTATGCTCCGTATCATCTCCTTAAAAAAAATGTGTCTGTCTTTTCCAGTGTAGCTACTTTTATGTATTACTCTTACACACATGCACAGACACAGACAAAGACACGCGCACACACACACACACACAGACACAGACACACACAGACACAGACACACACACACACACAGACACACACACACACACACACACACACAGACACAGACACAGACACAGACACGCACACACACACACACACACACTTCTCTGCCTCTTACACACTCGTCCTTTTCCTCTCTTGTAGGCAAATGCAGTCACGGAGGTAAAGCGGACCTGACTAGCACGGCAATGCCACGTGGGGGTATCAGCAAAGACGAGCGGCGCGCTGACAACGCTGCCTTCCACCAGGCTGCAGTCACCGCAGCGACCAGCGCCACCTTGCAGCTGCTGCAGGACATCCGAGGAGCAGCTGGTGACGACGACTATCTACGGTAACACCTTCCCCCCTACCAGTGCGTGTGCGTGTGAACGGATGCTCTTTTCTACGGTAACACCTTCCCCCCTACTAGTGCGTGTGCGTGTGAACGGATGCTCTTTTCTACGGTAACACCTTCCCCCTTGCAAGTACGTGTGTGTGTGAACGGATGCTCTTTTCTACGGTAACACCTTCCCCCCTACTAGTGCGTGTGTGTGTGAATGTATGTGAACGTAGGTGAACAAGAAACTAACTATCATATACTGTATTTATTATTAAGGACCTAAGATGGAGCTGTATGGAAAAAAAGTGTGTGTCTTTAATCATTAGTAAAGGGTATACCTCAAAGTAATCTGGGTCGAACACTTTTAAGTCTGAGAGAAGTGTAAGTGGTAGAAACTACCACTTCCTCTCTCTCTCTCTCCTCTCTCTCTCTCTCTCTCTCTCTCTCTCTCTCTCTCTCTCTCTCTCTCTCTCTCTCTCTCTCTCTCTCTCTCTCTCTCTCTCTCTCTCTCTCTCTCTCTCTCTCTCTCTCTCTCTCTCTCTCTCTCTCTCTCTCTCAGACTGATGGGCATTGCTCGGTCGTCCGTCGTGTGTTTCGTCATTGACACCACGGGGAGCATGAGCGATGACATCGCCGAGGCCAAGAGAGTGGTGAACCAAATCATCGACAGCAAGAAGGGAACGCAGGACGAGCCCTCCGAATACATCCTGGTCCCC
Organism: Aplochiton taeniatus; assembly: GCA_017639675.1. NCBI lineage: Eukaryota > Metazoa > Chordata > Actinopteri > Galaxiiformes > Galaxiidae > Aplochiton > Aplochiton taeniatus. The sequence continues at coordinate 7,265,933 of CM030176.1, forward strand.
TTCAACGACCCCGGTGAGTGGCTGAGGACCCTTTGGAGTACCCTGCGCTACCTGCCATAACTCGCTCCCAGACCACTCCTAACTACCGACTGATTTTATGAACTGCCATCAACTGCCTCTCCAAGAAAGGAGACGATTAGGTTATGAAATATTGATTCATGTTCAAACCATTTTGATCATGGACAATATAATACATAAAATGAACTGGGTTTGTGCTCGTGCAGACTCTTTTGTTTGCCATGTTGTAATAGGAAATCTTACAGCTAAAAGTTGACAACTATTCGACTTCAGGCACAATGCTAAAAAGGACCCAATGCTATAAATGCAAAAAATGCATAATGGGAAAACTTATGGAAGAAGAAAATAAGCCAGAAGAAACCGTATTGACTGGCATATATAAATATACATATGTTCTCTCTATATCTCTCTGTCTGTCTCTCTCTCCCCCTCTCTATTCCAATTTCTTCTCCCTATTTCTAAGATGTTGGCCCGCTTATCAGAACGACAGATCCTAACGTCATGAAGGCAGAGATCGCCAAGCTGGGAGCCAGTGGAGGCGGAGACATCCCTGAAATGTGCCTGTCAGGACTGCAGGTACTTTCCCCGACAGCAATTACAACTCATCAAGTAATGTCTTCAAAAAAATCGTACTTTCCATAAACGAATCAATGATATGAATGCCTGCATGTCTCTCTCTCTCTCTCTCTCTCTCTCTCTCTCTCTCTCTCTCTCTCTCTCTCTCTCTCTCTCTCTCTCTCTCTCTCTCTCTCTCTCTCTCTCTCTCTCTCTCTCTCTCTCTCTCTCTCTCTCTCTCTCTCTCTCTCTCTCTCTCTCTCTCTCTCTCTCTCTCTCTCTCTCTCTCTCTCTCTCTCTCTCTCTCTCTCTCTCTCTCTCTCTCTCCCTCCTAGCTTGCCCTGACTGGTGCGCCAGCGTCCTCTCACATCTACGTGTTCACGGATGCCGTGGCCAAAGACATCGCTCTGAAGGACACCATCGTGGCACTCATCAGGAGCACCAAGTCCACGGTGAGCTTTCCCCTTGGAGGGGAACACGCTAACTCATTCTTTTCATTCCTACCGCCATCTCTCCGTCCATCCATCCCTCCTTCCCTCCATCAATCCCTCCTTTCCCGCATCCATCCATCCAGCCCTCCCTGCATCCGTTCATCCATCCATCCATCCATCCATCCATCCATCCAGCCCTCCCTGCATTCGTTCATCCGTCCATCCATCCAGCCCTCCCTGCATCCGTTCATCCATCCAGCCCTCCCTGCATTCGTTCATCCGTCCATCCATCCAACCCTCCCTGCATTCGTTCATCCGTCCATCCATCCAGCCCTCCCTGCATTCGTTCATCCGTCCATCCATCCAGCCCTCCCTGCATCCGTTCATCCATCCAGCCCTCCCTGCATTCGTTCATCCGTTCATCCATCCAGCCCTCCCTGCATTCGTTCATCCGTCCATCCATCCAGCCCTCCCTGCATTCGTTCATCCGTCCATCCATCCAGCCCTCCCTGCATCCGTTCATCCATTCAGCCCTCCCTCCCTCCCCACATCCGATCATCCATCCATCCATCCAGCCCTCCCTCCCTCCCTGCATCCGTTCATCCATCCATCCATCCAGCCCTCCCTTTCTCCCTACATCCGATCATCCATCCATTCAGCCCTCCCTCCCTCCCTCCATCCCCACATCTGTTCATCCATCCATTCAAATATCCCTCTGTCCATCTAGGTGTCGTTCTTCATGACCTCCAAAACTAGGCGCCGCCGCCGCCGCCGCTCCACCAGCTCCATCAAGAACTCCTTTGAGGACTACAAGGACCTGGCATTGGCGTCTGGAGGGCAGGCCATCGAGGTGTCCAAGAAGAACCTTCCCCAGGCCACTGACATAATCCTGGACTCCTCCACCTCTGCTCTGGTCAGTGCTGCTCAGCCATCACTAGGGTAGAGGCTTTGTGGGGACACAAGCTTGTTTCGTACAGCCTTTAACTAAACAAAACAAGGACAATGCAAATAAAGAGGTTTCGTTGTCGCATGAATCTCTTTCACACGGTAATTAAAAAATCAAATACAAAAATTACAGGATGACCACTGTATATAGTTGTGTTTATACAGGTGTAAAAATGTGCAGCATAATATTCTGATTTAATTCGGAATGTTTGTGAGGGTGTAGAATTTGACTGATTGCTGTTTTTACTTTTGTTTGTCTTGCGCTTCTCCACTCGGCAGGTGACGGTTCTGCAGCGTGCAAGGAACCCTGGGAAAGCGGAGACGTTCTCCTTCCTGTTGGACGACTCCCTGAAGAACATCACGATGTACATCACAGGAACCACCATCTCCTTCACGCTGCACAATCCCCAAGGTACCTGCCCTCGGGGTAATGGTTGCGGGGATGGTGTGCATGCAGCTTATATTGAGTACAGCAGTTTGCATAGACATTTCAGAGGTATCAGATCATAATAATAACACCTTTATTTCTATGGCACTTCTCTTGGCCATGATAAAACGTGCTTCAACACCAACAAAACAAAAGTGGAATAAAAACCACAAATTACAGGAAATAACTAACACTATACAACACATGTATCTATTCAACACAATAAACACAAAAATGAAATAATATAGTGTGCGCGTGTTTGTGTATTACCAACTGGCTCTTTCTACCCCCCATCCCAACTCCACCACCCTGGCCTGTTCTAATTCTTCGGTGGTACTAGGCGTGAATCAGACCAGCAGTGAGGCCAGCGGCCCTCTGGCGTCCATCCAGACAGTGGGGAACCTCAGGAGAGTCCGCCTCAACGCAGATAAGAAGGCTGGAAACTGGAGCATTGACGTCCGGTCCACCCTTCCCTACACTGTCAAAGTCACTGGTATGGCATGAAATAGTCATAATAATAATAATAATAATAATAAACATCATCATAAGATTTTCTAAGAATAATCTATTTTTCAACTCCATCACGATACCCCACATACATTAAAGGAAAATGTCCAATTTAAGAAATGAACATTAGCATTTAAAACCCTAAATGAAAAATATTGATCCAGTCTGTCAACACTTCTGTCGTTTATACGACTACCTGGTAATCAGACTATTTATCTGTCGGTCAATCCGATAACAGCTCAAACGAGGTAGAGGCAGAGAACTCCTGGTTCTGAAATGTAATCTATCTAAATATTGTACCATGTGTAGCATACATCCTGTCATCACTTGGCTTTTAAACAGGCACTGCAGGAAAAGAGATATCGTTTCGGTTAGTTACCGGTTGCATAAATAAATCGTAATTATAACGTATGTTTATGTAAATGCTGACCTTCACACCTTTCTGGGTGTTTGTGTGCATGTGTGTGTTTCTGCAGGTCAGAGCACCATTACTTTCATCTATGACTTTGTGGAAGCCTTTGAGGGGCCGCACCCAGGATATGCTGTCATCACCGGACGCCCAGAAGCAGGTGCACACATTACAAACGATCAATACTGAGTGTATTCACATCACGTGTTCACCTTAACACAGCTGGCCGCATCACTATGTTCATTGTCCCAGCTTGAAATAAACTGGATTTGAGTTTTGTGTCACATTTGGAAATGTATTGGAAATTAAAATATATACTGTACATTCTTTCTCGCTCTATCTTTTAGGTAAACCTGCCAGCCTGTTGCTATCAGTAATGGGAAGGAAAGGACCAGCGTCTGTGAAGATCGGACAGGTTTCCCTGGTAACAGTGTCTGGGTCAGACACTGCCAATGGCACCACAACTGACATGGGTAACGGTGACACCCTGCTTACGGTAACCAACGTCCCAGCCGGTGAGTTTGTGGTCCTGCTGAAAGGAACTGACGTCGAATCATCCAGCGAGTTCCAGAGGCAGTCCACCACTCAGATGTCTGTCTCCAATGTGACCATCCAGGTGAGTCGAGCCCTCTCCCTGGTTACGTCCAAACTTCCCGCCGTAAAAAGAGAAAGCAAGTTTAATGTGAAAATAACTCATATTTGTCTAGGTTCTTTAGACGTAAATTTTACTCCCCATCCTCTTATCAACACGTGTCATTGTCCCCGCTTAGGCTGTGGTGGGAAGCACCCTGGAGCCAGGCAAAGCCTTCACCCTGCCCTTCAGTGTCCTGACGCAGGCAGCAGGAGGAATCTACACTATAGGGGCTAAGAACGACAAAAGCTTCATTATGACCCTCACAGAGCGGTGAGAGACGCACCATCCATAACAAACCACAACCAACTCAAGGGGAAGTACTCAATGGGAAGAATCCTCCATAGATCTTCACAGCCTAGAATGAAGTAAAGCTTTGTCTGCACTTCAACAAGGCTAGCTTGTTTCATGAAAATTCACACATATAAATGAACCACACTGGAAATAACCCAATAATGAAACAAAAAAGCAGCCTTTTCATTCATCCATTCACACATCTCTTCCTACAGTCTCTCCATAACAACAGGGGGCATTGGAAATGGATCCCTGACCATCACACCGCCAGGCAACACACCCTCTGGGACTGACATCACCGTGACGATCGAAGCCAAGTCACCTGGCGGCGCTGACTCCAACTACGCAGTCCTGCGAATGTCTGTCGTCACCAAGGTAAGCAGAGATACAAAAAGGTTGTCAGTTTTATTTTCTGAATATCAATCATCTTTGACTCGCCCTGGCTTGAGTGGATTACGGGACTGAAATGGGGTTGGCCGTTTTGTCTTACCGCACTATTAAGTAAAACAGAAACAGAGCGTAATGTTGCCTCATAATACGCAGGTTTGACCACACCCTCCCGTCTGTTCCAGATCACAGACTTCTCCCGTCCGGTGTGCGCGGTAACCGTGGCGGAGAACTGTCCCGTCGACCTGTCACTCTGTGGCGGCACCGTCTGGCAGCTCACCGCCAACCTCACTGACGGCGTTAACGGAACCGGCATCGACAGCCTCACCCTCCGTCAGGGCAACGGAACCTTGGCCCACACGTCACTGAGCGGGCCTGTGGTCGTGGCGACCTTCAATACCACCTGCTGCACGCAGGTCGTTGAGCTGGTCGCCGTGGATAAAGTCGGCAACGTGGGCACCTGCTATCACTCTATCGCTCGCTCCGGAGGACCCCCGACAGCAAGGAGTCTGTCGCTGCTGCCACTGTTGCTGTGTCTGTTGATGTCTACCTTAATGGTCAGAGCCTAAGTGGAGCTGAAGATACAGTGCGCTCTCACTGCTGTGTTGACCATGGGGCCAATTCCATTTAAAGTCACGAACATAAGAGACCAGTCCCATTTAATTTCACGAACACGGCGGCCAGTTCCATTCAAATTCACACACTGAGTAGACCGATTCCTTTCTATTTCCTAGTGCATTAAAGTCTGTTGGAGCAGTTGTACTTTCCAACCAGGGAATGGGATGGGTGCATGGTGTTTGCTTTGCTTACACCTGTCAATTCTTATTGGGTGTTAGTTCTGGAAAAGTACACAAGGCATAGGGCACTTGGTTTGTTTTAGGGACAACTCTAAAAAGGAGAGACAAGATAATAATAACACAAGCTTTTCCCCAATCTTTTACACAACTGAGAACAAAGCAAAGTTTTTATTACACGATTGTGTACATTAGTATCAGCACAAACAAGGCCAAAATAAAGTACTTACCATTCAGCATCAAATTGATATATTTTATGATTGCATTTTTTTTTCTTGAACAAATCCTTTATGTAACAAATAAATTTTTTAATAAAAACATTTCTGTAACACATTGGCAGTAATGCTGTTGTCAGGGCCTATATAGTACCATGACTCCCAGTTCATCTGGACTTGTTACACCCAGAGGATGAAACCAAAGAAAAGGGGGAATTCAAACAGCCAACCATAGCGACAAGTAAAGTGACAATTTTGCAGAAGTGACTAACCTTTCCGTTCTTTAATCAATGGGAAACCCCTAAGCAACATAAGGTTCTCTGGTGTTCATCTCCTTGGTGAAAAAGTACAAATGATACACAAACAAAAAGTCTCTCCACTACGCATTTTTGTAATACGTATAGTTGAGTACTGCATATGAATGTTACGTCTACCTTTCAGCACATTAGAACCCCTTCAGCTTGTAAAACATTATACAGCCAATACAAAAGAAGTGCACCGAGCTTGTGAAACAAGGCTGCATTAAAACCAATAGAATTACAATATATCACTGCATGACAGTAACATGAAAAGTAGGAGGAAAAAATACCTCATGTGACGTTCTAATTTAAGAAGTTAAGATGAATGTCAATATAACATTCTTGGCCGGACACTCATACAACAGTGTAGTTGTGATGAATGAAAATCGGCCAAATAATTTTAAACACAAGTTTAAAATTGTTTAAAGGTCTAAGAACAAACCGATGGCTCAATTTTTATAGTGTGCCAAATGTGCAAACTTAACAAAAAAAAACAGACCTGACACATTGACATTCGTTGGCACTTACCTGGTTTAAAAATGTTTGCTACATCAGTTCCTCAAACATGAATTATGATTCATTTGAATTATTCAAATAAATATTGAAAGCACTCGTTGAAGCATGTTTCTTCTATTACCGTATTAAAAATGTACCAGGTGGTTGACACTGCAACTCAACGGCATGCAATAACCAATGGTGGTGTGCCACATCATCAACCAGCTGGTTGGTCAGTACTGATTATTACACAAGTGTTATCCACTCTTCCTTAGTTTCAATAGGTTTTGTACTGTTCTTTAAATAGGCAATCACATACGTTTTTGTTGTAAATTTGAAGATCTCCACTTAAATCCATTTAAATCCTGTTTGCCTGCAATTTAACTTGCTTTTCAGTAACTGGAACAAAACTTTGTATTGGTTTCGAAGCCTGAATAAATTATGTCTGGTTAATAAAGATTCACTCCCAGAATTACTCTGACAGAAAGCTGTCTTGCAGGAAGAAAAAAATGATTTCCTAAAAACTTTGTAAAGATATAGAGTGGGCTTCTGGATATAATTTGAGAGCTTCAAATTCAATTAAATAAATTCAGAGGGTACCTTCCCAATGAAAAATCGAGAACAATTATAAGTCCCAAGACATGATTTACTGGGAAGATCTCCTCTATATGGCTGTGATCACGGTGGCAAAAATCCAGGTCCTTCAAGCAGGGAGAAATCAATGATCAATCAGAGAGCAAAATAAATAATCTGACTGGGTGTGCTGTATCTCCATCGGTGACAAATTCGTTTTAACATTATTATGCAGCGTTTTAAATAACATATTGGAAATACAAGAATTTCCAAAGCAAATGATACACACGGGTGCCATGTTTTGATGCTTATATACTGAGCCTCATTTCACTTTGTGCACGTTCTTTAAGTGTTTCTTAAGGTGGCCTGACTGAGTGAAGGTCTTGGTGCACTGGGGACAGGAGTGAGGTCTCTCCCCGGTGTGGATGTACTTGTGCCTCTTCAGGTTGTTGTAATCCAGGAAGCCCTTCTCGCAGAAAGGACACCAGTGCCTCTTCTCCCCGTTGTGCCACCGGATGTGAACGTTGAGCTCCACCCGCCGCTTGAAGCGCTTGGGGCAGATGTGACAGTGGAACGGTTTCTCCCCTGTGTGCACCCTGATGTGAGCCTCCACGTCGCGCCTGGTGAAGAACCCTTTCCCGCACAGCTGGCAGACGAAGGGCTTCACTTTCCCGTGCACCATCTGGAGGTGCTTGGTGAGGCCGAAGCGGTAGACAAAGCCCTTGCCGCACTGGGCGCAGACGTGGATCCGGCCGTTTCGGTGGACCCGGCCGTGCCGCGTCAGCCCCTTGTTGTCGGGGAAGTTCTTCCCGCAGAGCAGGCAGGAGAAGGGCCTGCGGCCGCGGTGAAGCTGGACGTGGCTCTCCAGCGCGGCCGGGCTGCTCAGGACGCGGCCGCACTCGCCACACTGGTTCTTCAGTAGCCGCTGGCCGATGACAGACAGCGGCTGGAGGGGAGACACTATGGGGGGCTTCTGGGGCGTTTGATTACGTTGCTGGAGGGCGCTGTGAGGGGAGCCTGTGGAGGGGCTGTTTGACCCGGGGCCAACAGAGATATACGTGAGGCCGCGAGGCGAGGACCGTGAGCCGGAACGAGTGGTGGAAGATGGACTCAGATGCTGTGGGGTGGTAGGGGAGGGGTTAAGGGGAGAGCCTACGCTTTGGGTGCCTCTTTTAGGAGTAGAGGGACTCTGGGACTGGGATCTTGTGCCTCTCGATGTCTGAGCTATGCTACCCCTGGTAATAGGAGCAGTGGGTCTGGGTGGGATCCATATGGTAGCACGTGTCTTTTTCAACGTCTCACTGCTAGCACGGGTTTTCATAGCTCGGCTAGCTACAACTCCATTTTGAGTTGTCTTCTGTTTGCTAGGATTTGCTGCTTTAGCTACATGTTTTACTTTACCCTTTTTTACTAACTGACTTACATTGCTATTTTTAGCAAACTGCTGAGCTTTAGCAACTTTAGCTATCCGGTTAGCTTTAGATCCTTTAGCTAACTGGCTGGCTTTTGCCACTCGGGCTAGCTTTTTAGCCTTAGCTGCCTTTTTAGCTTTAGCTACTTCAGCCAGACGGTTTGGCTGGTCATTGGCAAACTGCTTTGCCTTAGTAGTTTCTACTATATCTCCATCTATTGTATTAGCTTCTTCAGCTAACTCAATGGGGCTAGCTATAGCCTCAGTCAGTCTGGGTTTCTTGGCGCTAACAGGACTGAGTTCAGATCCTTGCTCCGGTTCTCCCTTTTCAGTGGGCTGAGAGCGGGGTCTAAGCCGAGCTCGGAGGCGGGAGAACAGAGACTCTTTATGCCTCCTGCAGACGTCTTTCCTGTCACTTGAAAAGGTCTCTGTGGTAATCACCCCGGTCTCCAAACTGTCCGTTAAAGGGACCACCTCCAAGTTATCCGAGTCCTCTTCAGGTGGCTGGAATAAAACATAACAGCTGTTTAACTTGCACTTCCAATATACAAAAATTACACAGTTGGTATTAGGTAGGAAATGGGTATTTACCCACTAACACAACATGTTACGTCAACGAGCAGTCAAATGAACATGTTGAGATGATCAATATCAACGTAGCATTACCTGTGAATGGCTAGACACTATGGGAGAAACAGCAAGCTGAGCCAGGAATTGAGTTTTGGTAAAATATGTGTGTGGGTCAGAGTTCATCCCCTTTGAAACAAGGGAGGTCAGTCTTAGAGGAGTCTCTGTCACAGCAGGTGGGGAGACCGTGGAGACATGCAAATCCCCAGGGGAGCCAGTTGACACAGTGAGACTGGGGGCAGTTGCCGTGGATACAGCCATCTTGTTTAGAACAATAACACTCTCCTTAACTTCAGCAGCGGACAACGGTGTACTTGGTTGGGCCTCCCATGTTGTCACAGTAACCATGCACTCTTTCGAGGGCTCTGGTGCTTTCGGGGGCATTTGCTGTTGCCTCGGTGACACGATGATCCGTGGGCCTATAGTTGGCTGTTGTTTCTTTGGCAATAGAACACCCGGCCTAGGCACAATTATGGTTAGTTTGGGGGGCAACGTCGACAGCGGTTGGGCTGTTGAGGTGGACAGCTGCTGCTGAGGCGCTACGACTGTAGAGGTCTTTGAGGAACTAGAGAACTGGTTTGTGGGGGATAAGCTTGCAGTGCTCGTTGCCGTTGCTTTTGTTGTTATTGACGGGGTGGTTGGTATGGTAGGCTGTTGCCCAGATGCTACCATCACAGACACAACAGAGTTTAGCTGGGCTGGAGACAATGCTGTGATAGTCTGAGGAGACAGAGGGGCCATACTGCCAGGCAGCACGATGATCTTTTTAGAGGTTGCAGAGGACTGGTTTCTGGATGTAACCACGGTGATTAGGGACGGTAGAGGCCGTGGTGGGGTGGGCGATGTGGTGGTGGCAGTGTGAGGCGTTTCAGGGGGAAGAACAGCATAGTGGGTCCTCTGTAACAGAATGCTGGGTTTCTGGGTTCCAGCAGTCAGATTCGAGGACATGATTGTGGTGTGAGAAGGGACTGTGGGGTGAGGGGGGACTGTAAGGTGAGGGGGAACTGTGGGGTGAGGGGGGACTGTGGGGTGAGGGGGGACTGTGAGGTGAGGGGGGACTGTGGGGTGAGGGGGGACTGTGAGGTGAGGGGGGCCTGTGGGGTGAGGGGGGCCTGTGGGGTGAGGGGGGACTGTGGGGTGAGGGGGGACTGTGGGGTGAGGGGGGCCTGTGGCGTGAGGGGGGCCTGTGGGGTGAGGGGGGACTGTGCTCTGCTGTACTGACATGGAAGTTGTTAATGTTGCTTTTCCTGGCAACTTGGTTGTTTTCTGGGGAGACACAGTAGCAGGTTGTTTTGGTGGCAAAACGGTAGTTTGAGGGGAAATAGGAAGTGGTAGGTTGGTAGTTTTCGCTGTAACCTGACCCTGCCGTGATTGCGGCCAGCTTGCTGCAGCTGTTTTACAGGCTATGGGTAACTCAGTCATTGTTTCAACTGTTTTACTGGCTATGTTGAGTCCAGGCATTTTCTCAGCTGTTATACTGCTGGTTATGCTGAACCCAGTCATTGTTTCAGCTGTTTTACTGGCGGCCATGGGGAGTGTAGTCATTTTCTCAGCCGTTTTGCTGGCGGCTATGGTGAACCCAGTCATTGCTTCCGCTGTTTTGCTGGCTATGATGAGTCCGGGTATTGTTTCAGACGTTTTACTGACTATGGCCAGTCCGGGCATTGCCTCATATGCCCCTGATTGAGAGTTTATGGCATCCACTAACAACATGGCTTCCTGTAGAGTCGGAAATGAGGTGCGATCGGACGGCGTTCGGCGAGAGGGTTGCGCTCCTGTCTTCTCTGCGTCAGCCTCTGGACCCCCGGGCGACTGTGGAGAACGAGAGGGGCCCACCGAGTCGACCGACTGTTCCTGACCGCTCACCGAGGTTGCCAGGGTAACCACCGCGGGTGGATGTACGGTCTCGTTCTCCTGGCTGACTAAGAGTGGCTCAGGAACTACGGCGGGTTTCTCTTTCTCGTTGGGAACTGGGGTAGGGTCAGCGCCAGAGGGCGTCACAGTGGCCGGTGGGTCTTTTCTAAGCGCTGTCACTAGTGGAGCGGGATGCTCGGAGGTAGAGGGGGCAGATTCAGGAGGCTGACAAGTCACAGGAGGTTTTCTTAAAGGGGTTCCAGTCTCCCCAGCTGTCCCTGTTGAAGAGGGCGCTATGACCGTTGGGTTACAGCCCTCAGCGGGCAGCGGAACCCCTGGTGGCATGTCCTTCTCAGGCGAAGTAGCGTCAGCCTGTGGTTCATGAGCCACCGCGGTTAGCTCTTCTCTTTGAGGAGCAAGGACCACTGCTGGGTTGGGACCAGGGCCCGAGCTCTGGGTTCCTATCCCCGGTCTTGGCTCTGTAGTTCTGGCTGGACTGCGTGTCCTTCTCTGGGCTTCTGGAACTCTCTGGATGACGGGCGCTGCACCAGCCGGGGTGATGGTACCGGTGCCGCTGACTAGAGCTCGCAACGCTCCGGAGTTTAGAGCTGATAGGATATGCAGGGTGAGAGAGACGAGCGAAAGAGAGGGGAGACAGGAGTGAAAGATGGGTAAGGGAGAGAGTTAATGGTAGGCAACTGCATTCTGAACCAGTTATAAACAAGTATTGTTCACACAAAACTATTCAACTTGGAGTGAAAATACTGACGGACAAAAGAAAAATATTTTGGTTAAGATTCCCGTCTAAAAATCTGCAAAATGTGAGAAGTACCAGAGATTTCTCTGACAACAAATAGATTTCGGTTTAAAATCCCCTTTAAAATGAACTGAGTTGAATGTGAGCGTAGGCTACCCGGTCATCCTCAGAGAGGAATAAGAGCCTTTGGTTAACATTCCCGTATAAAACTGAACTGAGGCTTGGGGTTAGGGTAAGAATGTTAAGAGAAAGGAATTGCAAATAGTGCCTGGTATTTCTCTAAAAGGATGCCTTGGCACCAGAGTGGGTTCCCCGTCTTCCTGTTTTAGCAGGATGTACCCTGGGGCGTAGTCATCACAGTCTGGGTCCTGGACAAACAAACACACAGTCACTGGTAATGTATTCTAATGAACAAACACACATAGTTGGCCCTGGTTAACGCCCTGGACAGTTTAGGGAAGTGGTTATTAACATTAACGCCGTCAGAAGTAAAAGACCCTTTGCTTCCTAAATCTATATGTATTGTCTTACACAGACCAAAACAAAGACTTTACACACACAGTGGCAATCACTGGGTATTAAGCGACCTTGGGTATAAGAAAGGCGCTATATAAATTGAAGTTATTATTATTATTATTATTATTATTATTACTACTGTTCTACACGTTGTGTTAAAAAGCGAGAGGTTCCAAAATGTAATGTATTGAGCTCGCTTAACACAAAAACAATTTAAAAAGTCATAAGGCAAACAAACCTCCTGTTTGATAAGAATAAATGCCATGTTAGGGTTGGTCTCATCCTCCATGCCATTATCGTCTTCTTCTCCAGACAGGTCCTGACCATGCACTGCAGGGCTGCTGTGGCGAATCAGCAATGGAGTTCTCAAAGAATGGCGACTTAGATCTGATGGCCCCACCACCACACAACAACAAAAACAGTGACAAATAGCCATATATCCCTGATTGCAAATGCAATAATGGAGTAAACAACAGCATTTTTTTAATGAAGTATGGAACTAACAACGATTAAACGATTACAAACAGATGAGAAAGATCAAATGTTTTAATTAAGTTGATTAGATAAAATTATAAGTACCATATCACCACCACTACAGCTGGCATTTACTGTTTATCAAGTGGAAAAATAGATATAGAGTATGTACGTATACCCCCCTAGAAACAGCAAACAAACCTAACAACTCACTTGCCAGATAGCTAGGAAAAGTGGTAAAGAAAAGGTTAAAAACAAGAATAACAAACAATTTCTTTCCCACTCATCCTCGTCATATTATGAATTGTTCTTTCTTTATTCTTTGTTCTCATTCGATAATCACGAGTGAAACTAATAACTTGCATGGGCAAGTAAAAATTGACTTAGGGCAAGTAGATTCGGATTTCGGATCCACTGGCACTTGCCAAACCGGGCAGGTGAAAAAAAAGACTACCGTTGGCCTAGCTACCCGATGCATAAAATGTCCTAGAGGAAGACACACACACACACACACACACACACACACACACACACACACACACACACACACACACACACACACACACACACACACGTTAGAACAAAATTTGTCAGCTATCCTCTGTTGCGGTTTTTCCGGTAAAGAGGGAGGCCTTTAATTAACGTTAAGGATTCCACTCAATCTGGGAGGGCCACTACACATGTATATAACGACTACTTGAAAGGACGATAGCTAGCATAATGTTAGCATAATATCTAACGTTGCGTATTCATCGCACACACACAAACATACATTACGAATTGTAGGACCAACTTACCGCATTGTATGCCAATGTCACGTTTGTCGCTGCTTGCCGCGCGATCTGAAGTTTCTTTTTCTTTGTTAACGTGATCCACTTGTAAATTATTTTTAACATTCTCAAAATTGCTGCATTTTGATTTGAGATCATCATTCTCTTTTTTAATTCTTGATATTTCTGCCTTGAGTTCCTCGACCATAGTTTCGAAAAGTTTCGTTGTCTCTGCCACCGCTGACTGGAGCATGCTGTCCATTACGGATGCATAGCGTGATTGAAAGTCCCCTCCCGACATCGTGTTTGAAAATTAAAGACTCCACTACCCTGAATACATATATACAATTATTTAGTGGTTTCTTTTAAGTGAACTGGAACCAAACATTTGACGATAACACGGACTCTTCTTCGTTTACGGGCGCGTTTTGTGACGCAGTGCTGGAGGAATGATGGCGCGATGCAACAACAAAATTTCCGGTCCGATGGAACTGGTGCATTCTCCCTTTTTATAAACAGCTACGATATACTGCATTATGTGAACACAGCACAACAAAGCTAGAGTAAAAACTCCATATCTCAATTTAGTGTATTTCTTTGTTTAGCGTAGAGCGGGACCAACACTTGGTCAAAACTGTTGAGGAAAAAACGCACTTCCGTTTATGTTATTTGTCCCCTTTTCCGAACCGTACCTGTGTCAAGAACTGAAGTTGATTGTTTACGGATGGTGTGCCGATGAAAACATCAGCGCTATTTCCAATCATTTTATTTATTTTGTACCGATATTTTGTTGCTATTTATAGAAACATATATATACATTATCACATACATATTATAGAATCGTCGTTTTGATCGCGATTAGACAATTTAGCCGACCTGCAAACGTTGCTAATGGTTAGCGTTAGCTAGCAGTGGCTAACGTCGTTTACAACTAGCTTTATCTAACGTCAGCTAACAGAAACAAACACTGGGCGCATTGCAACTTGACACTTGAGTCATGGATGGTGCTTATAGGTGCAACGTCCACTCTGAACGGTCTTTACGTTTGTCTATGTGTGCTTACTTCTAGTGTAAACTATCGGTTAACAGTTCTACGATTCAGTTTGATAGCGGCTAATGTGAGCGTGCTATTTTTTCCGAGACAACTGTACCCTTGTTGCTTAAATTTGGGAGACCCTGAAAACGTTGCAAATTCATTACTCATGATGACTGAAGCCATAGCTACGTTCCAGTCTCAGCTTTCCGGTGTCATGGAAACTGTATTCAAGGCCGCCATGTACGAGATCACTCGTCTGGTGGAGGACAGTTTTCTTGAAGAGGTTACCCGGAGCAGAGAGCAGGTGGAGTCGCTCAAGAGACGGTTGAAGTGGTCGGAGAATCGGCGCAGAGAGAGAGACCGGGAGTGTGAACAGAAGAGATGTGCGGACTGCGGGAGATCAGGAGGATCAGGCGAAGAGGCAGGGGAGAGACCCACCCAGCCAGCACAGATAGGTAAGAAGAAGTGAAGCCACAGTAATGTTAGAATGGACGTGAGTCACTGCTAGATGCTGTTCTCGTGGTGTAGTATGTTTACATTTAGAAAATATACTGGGCTATTTGAAACTGTTGGTTCTAGTGAATGAGCTCAAAGATTAACTGTGGATCGTCTGATGGACGAAAAATAGGAGTGAATTCAACCATATTTTGAAACACCCCTTTGTTCTCGCTACTCCAGAGAATGTTCAAAACGTGTGTATTTGTACTATTCTAGATACATTTTTTTTAAACTATGACTTTAATGTGTTCCGCACTCATTGTCACCCAATCATATACTGGTATCCATACCAATTACATTTCAAGTTGTTAATTCATGTGTGATAATTTGTGTGTTGTTTCAGCTTTGGATAAATGTCGTGGACTGAAACAGGAAAGGGTTTTGAAGGAGGAAATTAATGGGTTTGGGGATGCTGAGGAGGATACAGCTGATCGTGAGCTGGATGGGGTGGATCTAGAGAACCGCAGTCCTCGGGTAAGTGATTGACACAGCTTGGATCCTTGTTTATCCCATTAAAAAGATCGAAGCAAACAAATACAGCACTTGGGATTTTGTGTAGGGTAATGGAAAATGTGTTTCTGATTCTTCTATACTATCCCCTGTCTGATATCCAGCCTATCTGCCCATGCCCATGCCTCTATCTTGTATCTTAGCTGTTTGTCTCTGTTTGTTATTCCCTGCCCTGTCTGTGTGCCAGTCTAGAGACCAGGGTACTGAGAAGCTGAACAGGCTACTGAAAGAAGAGTCTCTCCATGCCTCAGCCGACAGTGCTGATATCCAAGACAGATGGGCGGTCTCACTAGATGGTTGGTTTATAAATTACAATGCATATCAATTTATACCTTGTGTATATATATATATATATATATATATATATATATATATATATTTTTTTTTTTTTCCTGAAATGATTAGTAACAGTAATAGTTCAAGTTTATTTTGAAATGTCATGTTAATGCTATCAATTTGAGATTAATATGCTTTATTTTGGGATAGATTTCACCATCATGTATTCTCTCGATCTCCTCTCACAGAAGCCGAGGGCTCGGACCTCTCAGGACCCAGTAAGAGCTTCAGTGAGCGCGAGCTCCAGGAGTGTCAGGACGAGTGGGCCGCCGGGCTGGACCAGGGATCCGACCCGGGCCCGGACGGAGACACAGCAGACCCCTCCCAACCTCTGTATCGAACCCGCTACACCATGGAGGAGCTGGGAGGGTTTGAAAAGGCTGGCTATGGCGGGGGACACATGCTGGACATGGGAGAGCTGGATGTGCTGCCTGGCTCTTCCCCCCGTCTCAGTGGGGGGTTGGGGTACGGGGGAATGGGCCACTTCCAGGACAACCTCGCGGAGTGTGTGGGAGACGACCACCAGTCCACTCAGCGAAGCAGACGGGGTGCGTTAGGTTCGCCTTCCGGGTCACCTTCGCGGAGCTCCTTGGAGGTGGGAGAGTTTGACTGCCTGTTGATCAACGAGGAAGGCTACCTGCAGGAACCCGGTGCCTTGTACTCTGAACACAGTGTGGGTCCGTCAGGTGGCAGGGGCGGACACAGAGGGCAGCCAGCAGCAGACCTCCAGCCTGGAGAGACCTCTCACGTCACCACAGACGAGCTGTACAGCTCCTCCCAGTCCTACAGCCATGCTCTCAGCCTGAGCGTGGAGCGACCGCAGCACCAGGGGGCCACCGGCAGAGGGTCCAAGAGGCACACCTGTAACCAGTGCCCCATGTCCTTCCTCGACGCTGCCTCTCTCAAAACCCACAAACAGACACACAAAGCCAACCAGGGAGCCCCTCTGTACTCCTGTAACCAGTGTGGAAAGACCTTCACCCAGGCCTGCAACCTCAAAGTGCACCAGCGGATCCACTCAGGCCAGGGCCTCCACCTCTGCAGCCACTGTGGTAAAGGCTTCCCCTCTTTCTCCGACCTAAAGACACACAAGTGCAGCCAGACGGTGGACAAGCCTTACTGCTGCACCGTCTGCGGGAACAAGTTCAGCCGTCTATGGAATCTCAAGCTTCACCGCCGCATCCACACTCAGGAGAAACCGCACCGGTGCACCATGTGTGACAAGCGCTTCACCCGGGCAGACATTTTGAAGGTTCACCAGCGTACCCACACAGGAGAGAGACCTTACTGCTGTGCCATCTGTGGCCTTAGCTTTAAACGCCTGGACCACCTTAAATCTCACCAACGCAAGCACAGACCTGACCTGCAAAACTGAGTTGTTGTGGGATAAAAATATACGTGGACTTGGGATATGCCATGATGATTATGTTAAGACTGGGGCAGTGTTAGACCGTTATTTTTTTAGCTAGTAGATCATGATTTACTCTTTTTGTTTTTAAATATTTTTTTACTATTGTTAACATCTTCAATTTTGGTATCCTATCCAGTAAAATGTGTTACATCTTTTGGCAAAGGTGTCATATACAAAGTCTATCGTTGTTTTGTAAAATATCAACATGTTTATTATGCAGTGACATTTTTATTCTATTTTCGGAACATTACGTTTCTGGTGTTTTGTTATTTTTTGCCTTGTCATACTATTGCCATTGAAGATTATAGTTTATTATTTTGTCGTAGTAGTATGGACATGTACAGATTGATGTGAGGTATGTGTTTCTTCAACAAGAAGTCTTTGCTGCCCAAATACATTTTGATAATAAACATATTAGGACCCTGGATGTTTTAATTAATGGAGATGAAAATCAATGCAATCATGTTATCATACAGATATTTAATAAAATATATTGTCAACTTCTGTGTCTTCTATCCTAATTTTAACCCCTTCAATGGTATTTAAGTAAAGTGAAAAATATATTTGTAGGTTTACTCACTTATTCAGTAGTTTCTAAAACCACAGAATATTCTGTGAGGTTTAACATGCCATTCGTAAAATGATCTTAGTAAAGGTATCAGTTTGTATGTAGAATGCGCATGCCTTTTGATTTGTCCGAAGTCCAATTTGAATTCTCTCTAGTTTCATCACACAAAATGCTACACAAATTCCCTTAACATTGCTCACTCTTCAGGCCAGTCCATTGCAAATGTCTGATTTTAATCCCACACAATAAAAATATCTAAAATATGTATAAATGTATAATGTACAACATTTCTTTGGTATGACATGCAAAGTTTTACTTTCATTTTGTTTACTCTTGTACTAGCAAAGTACATTTGATGCAGACTATTGTGGGTGACTATATGACAATGTTTGGTCCAAAAGGTTTCCGTCGAATTTGTTGAGTCTAGAGTCTCTCCTCCAACATGGCCCAATGGCAATACACTGCATCTACCACAACTACACTATCCCAAATGCCCTCCACGAGAAGGAAGGAATCGCCCTGAGCATAAAAGTATTTCATCCAAGACACATAAAACAATGAGTCAACCCACACGTTTTTCATAATATTCTAATACCAATATTTTTTTCAATTCTACTTCATTTAAATTGGCGCAGCGTGTGGGTTTCACATACAAATGAACGCGTTTAGTAAAACAACATTTCTGGCCACACTGAGGCACCGTTCTATGCCCAAGTGACGTCAAGATAAAAACAAGTCGCGATCTGGAATTTAAGAATAGCTGTTTCTATTAGATGTGCCTAATTTCTGTTTTGAAAATCTACGCTAGTTGTTGTCAACCAACCTATTGATGTAAATTGACCTCCGAGCTTGAACAATATGGCAATTAATTACGTCAGGCTACGTTTATTTACCATGAAAGGATTATCTGACGTTTGATTGCTAGCTAGCAAGCTAAGTCGAATTGAAAGGTGTCATCAAGGATTTGTCAAATATGCTATACCGTTATTGAATAATGTATTATAAACCTGGTTCAATCGTTGTACTGCTCTTTACAACATGTATCCCCTTGCTATACAATTCAGAAATTACTGGAATAAGTCATATCTACACTAACTAAGCTAACACCAGTTGTCATCTACCTATAATTACGATCAGATCTTAAGAAAAGTTACTTATTGGTGGCTAAGGATTCTGTATCTAGTGCTGGCGAGTGCAGGACACGGATACGGGTTCAAAAAGTGGGAAAAGAGGAGAAAACTGCAGTCTGCGATTGTACAAGGGTCAAAAGTCAACGAGAGAAAAACAACGCGGACAGAACTCCCAACGCTTACACAAAGAGGAATCCATTAGGTTCACACAACATCCGGAGGTAAATTGAGATAGTTCCCGAGAGCTTCCCAAGATGTCAGACCCAACTGACACCCTCATCATCACTTTCCAGACCCAGCTGGCAGACGTCATGGAAACGGTCCTCAAGACCGCCATGTTCGAGGTCTCCAGGCTGGTGGAGGAAGGCTTCCTCGAGGAAGTGAGACGTCGGAAGCAGGAAGTGGAGTCTCTGCAGTCTCAGCTACAGGAAGCGGAGAGGGAGCTGAGTGAAGAGGGAGGCGGAGGAGAGAGGAAGAAGACTAGGATGAGGTGTGCTGACTGCAGCAAGACTAGAGTGGAAGCATCATCACCCATTGACGGAACCAAAGACAGACTGTCTGAATCAGACATTGGTAAGTTAAGGGCTGTGGGGTCGAGGAGTGACCTCAGTTTGGTAAGCTATTGTTGTGTGTGAGATACATTTGGTAAGCTGTTGATGTGGATAGGCAAGAGTTTGGGGAATCAAGGGGTGAGCTAAGTTTTGTAAGCTACAGTTGTGGAATTGTCAGATTTTAACGTGTGAAAGGTGAAAGTGACCACCAGTGTATGAAATATATGTGTTACTTGTTGTGTAAAACACGTGTAATATAAAAGTGCTTTTCAGTTTCTTTCAAAAGCATTCATAATGAAGGTTGCATTTTGTATGGATAGATTATATTGTGGAAGAATCAAATACAAGAACATCATGGTATCCATTTGTGGTAATGAATATTGAAGATAAAGTTGAACGTATAGTGTTGTGGGATCAATGTTCTGAGATGGTGTCACAGATTTTGGAGTTTATATGTGAATTACCCTTTGTTCCATAATACACAGTGCCATCATTCTTTTGCAACATAGATCAGGAATTGTGCAAATGGTTGCTCATTTATTTCACACACTTTTTCCATGCAAACCTACTTCAATCAGTTTTCCATGCTGTGACATCATGTGACTAATTTAAATCTTTCTTATTTTTATTTATTTATACAGGGTATTCGACTGAGACTAGGTCTCTTTTTCAACAGGACTCTGTTAATGAAGCAGCCCTGTCCTTGATGAGAGTGATGTGGCTGATTTTAATTGAAAAAAAGCACGGCCATGATTGATTGTGTTCTCTCTCACCAGACGTCCTTAAGAGGTGTGGCCTAAAGCAGGAAGAGGACATTGGAGACGGGTGGACAGAAAGCTATGAGCAGGAAGTGATGTTAGAGTCCGTACACAAACTAGATAAGCCTTCGTCCAGCCCACTCAAGGAATCAGTGGTATGTATTAGTGTCATTAGTGCACTAGGAAACACACAAATGTGTGTGATGTGTAATATTAGGAGCAAAATTGTGATAGCGTAAAAAATACCTGGATTCGTTTCTTGCAATGAAACCACAGTATGGGAACACACTTTATACGATGGGCTTTACATTTACATCACATATTAACAAAATATCCAAAACCTGTTTGCTCTTCAACTATATGGTGTTCATCTTACAGTAGATTTTCCACAGTACGAGAAAGCTTAGCTTACCTCCTCCATTGCACTGAAAACAAGTTTATCAATCAAACAAAATGTGCTGTTTACGATGCCTTATAAAACGTCTGTTTTTTTTGTCTGTTTCATGCACAGTTTGGGGAAGAGGAGGAGTCCCATCTGGAGATGAAAGTGGAGGAGCAGGAGGAGCAGGATGAAGCGATGCTGTCCTGTATTGCCGACCATCACAGAACATGGACCCTCACTCAACATTGTAAGCATCTGTCTGACCCCTGAACTATGTTCTGCAACACAGTTGAGATGATGCAATGTAATAATAAGGTAGCTTGATGAGAAGCACGTTTAGTTAAAACCTTTTTTAAAAGCCATAGTACCATCACCTCAAGGAAAAGGTTTCAACATCCTTTGGTCATGATGTACCTATAGCGGGGGGCCTTTTCTCGGGGCTTCTTTATGTCAAACCAAACACATCTTAAAAAGGGTTCCTTTGCCTCAGTTGGTCTCCTTTTGCTTGTTTTGTAGGCATTTTAAGGCTTTAATGTGTATTTAAATGTACCGATTTGTATTACTTATAAGTTATCACACTTCCTTTAAAAAGGAAATGGTTCCATTACGTGTATTATACTTTACATTTCTACATTTTATGAAACAAACCAATCGTCCAAATCAAATTTCACATTTCATACACAAAGACATTCCTGTTGAGTCTGATGAATGTGTGTGTGTTCCCGGCAGTGCCGGAGGGCCCAGAGGGGCCAGAGGGCCCGAGCTACCTCAGCCCGACCGTCAGGAACGAGCTTCAGCAGCAGGACAACATGGAGCTGTGGAACGCCCCCGCCCCAGCCCACCCACCGCCGTCCTCAGGGAGTCACGGCCACTGTCGGAGAGAGGACGCGTTCCCAGACAGCCCGCCGCCCTCCTCCGCGCTCTCCCTCAGAGAAGACGCGTTCTTAGGCGCCGGGGGAGACGTCCGAGAGACGCCGGCCGCCGGCGTACGGAGAGGGGAGCCTGGGCTGGCGGCGGTCGGGTCAGACGGCGAGCCGCGCGGCCAGGCCTCCAGGACCCGCCTGGAGTCCGTCACCGACTGCGAGAGCCGAACCAGGACTTCGCCGACTCGAACGGGCCGCAGACTGACGGACGCAGACGGAAAGGTCGACGGGGCGCAGGTTCATCCTAATCCTTATCCACTGCTGCTTCCCGGTCAGATTTCCTCCTCCTCCTCCTCTTGCGAGTCTCCGAAGGTTAGGCTCCGGGTCAGCCAGGTAGGGAGTGTAGAGATCAAACATGAGATTATCATCGACTCGGATGAGGAGGAGGAGAAGTTGGCTAAGCAGGAGGAGGTGTTGGTGAGGTCGGATTTAGAGTCACCACGCTCGCGTCACCTCTATAGGGTGAGACCGGAGGCTGTCATGCAGAACCACGTTTCCCAGAAGTCCCCACTACATGCCACGTTAAAACAGAAGATGAGATCAACCAATAGCCCATCGGGACCATCACTTCCTCATTTCCATCGACCTGTCAAAAAGCAGCCACACATGCTGTCCACCAATGCGGCAGCTTCCTCCACTAGCCCTCAGCTCGTAACCCCTCCCCCTCACTTCAGGACTAGCTCCACCCCTAAACTGTCCCAGCCCTCGCTCGCCCTCCAACGGGCGTTCCCCGGTGGCAGGCGGTCCAACCCCCTCAGCATATCTCACGCCCACTGGGTCAATTTCAAGAGCCACCACCAGGGGAGCCCTTCCTTCCCCCACCCTCACACCCTGCCCGGCGGCCGACGTCTGCTCGGCTGCGGCCAGTGCGGGAAGTGCTTCCCTCACCCCAGCAACTTGAAGGCTCACCAGCGGACCCACACCGGCGAGAGACCGTTTAGCTGCTCGCTGTGCGGACGCACCTTCACCAAAATCAGCAACCTGAAGGCTCACCGCCGGGTTCACACGGGAGAGAGACCGTACTGCTGCTCTGCCTGCGGCAAGCGCTTCACGCAGAAGTGCAACCTGAAGCGCCACCAGAGGATTCACCTGGACAACGTTTTATGAAGCAAAGAGTTAGACGGTATAGAAGTGACGGGGCCGTAGATTCTTTCTCTCTCACCAGTAGCACTTTTTTTGGGAGCTTGAAACACAGCCAACCTGAAACTATTCTGACAATAGACAATTGACCTAGATTTCTGACATATAGATCTGGCTACATTCGCTGTTTCAATTCCTGTAAAAAAAAAAAAAAAAAAAAAGAATGTAAACATAGTTAAGACTGAGTACCATAAAACAATGGCAGAATCTCAAAAGGAATACTTGGCCTACTTGTTTCTTCAATATATATCCACCATTACTCCTTAATGGTTAGGTTTTCAGCCATCATTGAACACCACTTAACCCTCTATCACTCCCCTCGACATTATGTGGCCATGTGACAACCCCTTAGTTAGCAACCTAACGACAGCTCACCCCTGTTGCCTAGCGATGCCACAGAGCCCGCACTTTGGGGCTCTCGTTGTTTCGGAATTGTTGTCAATTGGCAGTAGAAAAGTTTCCGTATGCGCTGTCTAAATACAAAATTGAATCCGACAACCAGTAATTGTTGGAGCATCTAGACATCTTAAATTTGGCCACTCAATCGGGGGTTGAGCGGTGGAGCGTTCTGTTTGAGATTCAGGCTGCTGCTATGTTTTCCTATTATTGACAACAGGTACTACAGCTGCTTATGTTGTCGTCCCTGACAACACCATCATTAGTTTTGGTTCCTGGTTTTGTGACGTGAAGCACTCAGAACTCAGGTATGATTTGATGTTTTTTAGTAGAGAGTGGTAGTGAGATAAAAGTAAAACAAAACACAAAAGAGTTTTAACCGCATAAAACAGGACTAACCATGATGTTATTGTTATTTATGATTAATAATTTTACCCCGAAACTAAAACAATACTGTTTTAACTGATAGGGTAGGGCAGGAAGGTATATACTTTGTATTTAATACAGAATTAGAATCAATTTTTTTGCCACACATTAAATGTTTATGGAAATCGACTCTTTGTTCATGTGCAGGTCAGTACGTAGAATTGCATTTTGTAACATTTATTGAACTTCTCAAAATCAAGCTGACTAATATTATCCTTTATTCTAAGACGATGGGTTGGCAGATGACAAATGTATACATTTTTTTTAATACATCATCTGCGTTCCTTTGATCTGCGGTATGTATTAAGCACCGATTAATGTAGTACAGAGTCATTTGAATATGCAATATGTAGTGAAGATACTATAAAGTGTAATTGATTACTTTGATGTGATTGTTTGATGTGTTTTAGATTTGTGTTTGGAGCGAGTGTTTTATCATGGTAAACTCTTAATTCCCATCAATTCAGAGCACCGTTTGGGTTAGCAATACATTTAGGAGAGAACTCATAAAGGTACGTGTATATAACCATATCTTTTGTCAAAAGGTTTTCCTTGTCTTCTTGCAAGATATTCTACACCAAGATTAACCAGACAGTATAATTAATTTAGATTAACAGCAGAGATTTTTTAATTTTTTTTTATTTTAATATAATTTGGTTGATGCTGTATGAAAACATTACAAAATGTTTTACTGTATCCAACATAGATGATGGACATAAATGTTAATGCACTCAGTTATTCATGAGTGTGCTTTGGGTATATCATGTTTTTACTGGTTTACCTATTTATCTAAACACAAATACAACCTGGATTTTATAATTGCTAACAATGTTAACTTCTTTTATAATTTAATAATCTAACCAATGTTGGTCATTTTGAATTTCAAAGATTTTTAATAACAAGAACACAAAATTTGAATGCCAAAGTGTAAACGTGATTAAGCAGTACCTTAGCCTTTTCTTCTCCTAAATTGAATTATCTTGGGAAGCAAAATAACACAAATAACAAATAACAAATAACCTAACAATGTTTGTGATTATTTAACCACAAGGATTAATCCTGTCAGCAAAATATTGAACTTCTGAATTACAAGAGGTACAGTTCTTTTTGAGGGGAGCTCTACATACACTAACTGATGTTGAATGCATGTTTCAAGCTTATTAATGCATCTTGGTGAGTTATTGCCCTCCAGTCATCTGGTATTTTTGCCGGAAGCGAACCACTGTCCTTGGCTATTTTGCCGTTGAACAAAATGAAAACATACTTCCAGTAATCTGATGGATTTGAAATCTCAGCTGAGGTCCAGTCATGTTTCTCACTTTGTCCGTTAGAAGAGCATACGTCGGCCAATAGCATCTTGGTCTGTCTATTTCTCGAGCCGCTGAGACCTGGAGGGCGGTGGACATAGAAGTGTTTGTCGTGGTCATTCCCCCCTCCGTCACAGGGTGCTCTGCAGTCTGGACATGGCTTTCCACACCCGAATATCTTAGCGAACATCTCGTCCACAGGTTTCAGCGGCAGACGTTTAATCCTCTCCCTGACGTCTCTTCCCTTGTCGTACTCCTTTGAGAGGAGCTGTTCCATTTCTTTCAAACCCTTTGCGAGGTGGTCAACAAATTGGTCTTTGTACTCACAGTTCAGAATCATAACGGAATCAAGAGAATTTGGGGGAAATTCCAGCCGCTCCGCAAGTTTAGTGCAAACTGCTTGAACATGTGCCTTCAATTCCGTCCCGGTGATTTTGGATTGTTTTAAATAAAAAAATGTTGCGTTCATGAATTGAACTATTTCTGAGAGGTGTTTTTTTTCCAACGTCTGTAGGCTCTCGACTTTTGCTAGTATTCCTACAAGTTGGTTCAAAAGCCAGTTTTTCACATATGTTTCAAAATGATGAATGTACTGCTTATATTTCTCATAATCTAGTTCATTAAGGAGCTCTTTCAAAAGGTAGAAATGTGGGGCTCCCTTTGTGCTGTAATCTTTAGACTGCAGAGTAATATCAACGATATCAGAGCCAATCCTTTTACCCACATAGTGTAATACAGCTGGTTGTAAGCAGAGTTTTGTGAATTCTTTAGCTTTCTTTTGGCATTGGTCTCGTTTGTGAAACAAGTCCAAAAAGTCATCGAAATAGTTGCCCTTTGATCGTTCAAGACACCGGCGGCGATCGTTTGTGGCAATGAACTCGTCATGCATCTTCTGAAACTCAGAGACTGCGACGCCACAGACGTACTGTTTGAGAGACACCTCACACTCCTCACTCACTTCAACTCTTTTGTGGCACTGCAGCGATGTGTCAATCATTTGAAGTAGCTGACGTATGTCACTGTCCTGGTAATCCTCTTCTCTCTCCACCTTCTGTGTGATGAACTCCATACACTCTGTGATAATGTGGTCACAAAGGCTCTGTAGTTTTTTCTTGTGATGGTCCTGATCCCCGTGCTTCATAAAATTGCCAGCCCTTCTTTTCCAATTTCCTGTCTCCACAACAAAAGGCTTCGCCGCATATTTCCTTGTAGTCGCCTGTAGGATGTCGCCTGTCAGTGTATCCCGGTCAGTATTAACCATGGACCCACTTAGAGTTTTGTTTAAGACAGCCAATGCATCCTGAGAAACATCTTTTCTTTGAAACTCTTTAAAGTTGATTTCAGAAAGCGTTCTTTCCCACATGCTTTCAAACTCTTGCTTCAGTGCCTTCTCTGATAAAGCAGGCTTCTTTTGTTGGCAGACATGCACCAAACCCAATATTTTCTGTTCCATGATATTTGCCTCTGAACTTTTAATGTTGTCCAGCTCTGCCATTTCTTCCTTGATTCTGACAGCTTCATGTAGACTTTGTTGGACTTTGTCTGCAGTATCTTGTCGAAGTGTTTCTGCCCTCGTAGCAAACTCTTCCCTGAATTTCCCAATGGGATGTTTACTGCTTCCTTGCTTTTCAAAGAAGTTGACGATATTGTCTAGGATGCAGTTTTTCTCCAATTCCAGAATCTCATTAGATTCCCTGACCAATTTTGTTAGCAAATTTGGAAGGTCTTTCATGGAGCATTTATCTGTCCTGCCAAACTCAGAAATTTGATTTTCAGCTTTCTCTGTCCACATGCTTATCTTCCTGTTAAATTCCACTTCCCAACTGTTAAAAACAGTGCATATGCTGTTTCTGAAACTGAAGGAATTTACAGATTCCCATAAGCTTTTTGTCAACTTAAGAAAATCTATCAAAGTGTCTCCTTTCTTCAATTTGTTTAAATCCTGCATCAGTCTCTTTTTGAAGTCATAGACGGCTACACTGTATCCAGCATTGACTGGGGCCATAGGGGGAGTGCCATGCCATAGTCCCGGCATGTACCAGTTGTTTGTGTCATCATATTCCATCACATCGGTGAACTTTGTGATATTCTCTTTCTTCTCCATCTTGGCTGCAGCCAGGGTCTTTCCATTCAGCCTCTCTAATAGCTTATTTCTGTCCCTTATGTTGGCGTCGGCAGACAGATGCAGGGCGTTCTGGTGTACAAAATGGCATATGGGTTTTTTCAGGCTTCCCTTCATTCCAAGGAACGTGTGAATTACCACTTGCAGTATGTCGGTCATCTCTGTTGAGTTTTCCATCGTCATGTTTACGATTGTGATGTCACTCAGTCCCACAACGAGAGTTGCTAGTTCGTTGTCGCGTTCGGGACTGTTGTCCAGTTGTTCCAACTCTGGAGCTTTCAGTCCCTCTGTGTCAATTACCATAATTAAGTCACATTTAAGCTTCTCCTTCAGTACCTTGTTTACCTTTAACAGCAGCATGAACGCTCCTCTGGTGCATCTTCCACTGCTGACAGCAAACTGGACCCCAAACATGGTGTTGAGGAGAGTTGATTTGCCTGTCCCTTGCACTCCTAAAACTGTGATCACTCTAATCTTGCTCTTCGACTGCACCGCTATGTGAAGCTCATTCAAAACAGCTGATATCCACTTCATAGGGATGTTTGATGCATCTCCGTCCACCAGCTCAATAGGGAAACCGCCCAACATCATCTGAGCACATAGTTTAGGTAGGTGTTCCATTTGTTGCCTTTCAGGACTGTGTTTGGGGAGGGAGCACGCAGACTCATAGAGCTGGCCCACCTCACGCAGAAAGTGCTCAAGTCCTAAAGAACAATCGGATATCTTGCCATCCAGATTCGCAATTAATTCTTTAGGAGAATTTGCTATTTTCAGTTCTTTGTAGAGATCTCTCAACTCTGACAGATTCTGTCGAGACAAGTTGTCCAAATTGATCCGCATCCATTTAAGAAAATAGGTTCGTTCCACGTCTGAAACAGACACGGCACCTAAAAATTGTTCACTGGCAACAGTCATTTTGAAATGTTGTTGTCTTCTGCTCAGTTCTTCTTCATTGACCCTATGTTTCTCTGAAAAGGCAATTTCTTTCCAGATTCTCTTTTGGAAGGGTAACTGTTCTTCTTTGAATTTTGCAGTGTCAGTTATGTTGCTGGTGATTCTGAATGCTGCTTTCCTGGCCCCCTGACAGTCTTTCCCGTCTTCATCAATCCCAATGTCACAAAGGCGAGCAATGTCAGCCATGTTTTCCATGTTCTTTGTGCATGTGTTGTTTTCCATGTTTTCCATGTTCTTTGTGCATGGGTTGTTTTCCATGTTTTCCATGTTCTTTGTGCATGGGTTGTTTTCTATTGTTTTACTAACGGACAACCGAAGGGTTTTAACGAAGTCAGCCTCGTTGTGCCGTTTAACAATAACATTTTTGGGATATCTAAATGAAAATCTATGTTTGTCTTTGTGGCCAGAGGTTTTCCACGCCACGTCAGTTACCAAATATAGCTCTCCTTTTATGTTTTTGCCTTGCAGAGCACTCATTTCATCCGAGAAGATATAAACTGCCGCCGACGTTTGAGACAGAAAGGTGAACTGTTTGTCGAAGGTCTCAATGTCACCCCTGAGATTAGCCACAACGACAGGCTGAGTGAAGATGTCAGTGTTCTTGTTACCACACGGAAGGTACCAGCTGATTTCCACGAGGCCATCCGAGATCGAGCGAGGGGCGTCGCCACAATCCATATCACGGTGAACAAAGGTGTCGTGGTATTGTTGGGGGTTACTAAGCATCTTGTTCAGAACCTGGGATTTGGACAAGCTGCTCTTTCCCTGTCTCACAAAGGACACTAGTGGGATGCCATGGCACACAATTCTCTCCTCCACACAGGAGCCTGTGGCTGTGGCAGGCGTAAACTTTTTTACAATTTCTCTCATAGCCCACAGCATCATAGTGATCTCTTTTGTCTCACAGTTGGGCAGCAGGAGAGGAACAGCAAACTGGCACATGGACATTTTCAGGACCATCTCCTGCTGCAGGAAGCCGTCCGAGCACAGAAACATGGCTGTGATCAGGTCTAGCGGATTGATGTAATTTCGGTTTTCCAGTTGTTGTTCCGCTGTTGTGTCGTAACTGTCTACTTCATAACACAGGTCATCTTCGTGGGACACGTCACATTTCACACTCCTGGCATTTACATCCGCTATCATGAGCTTCTTAAAGAAAGCCCGGGGAAGTGAGTGCATATTTAGAATGGGCTCGTCGGAAATAGTGCTACTATTGACCTCAAGGGCCATACTTAAGGTCAGCTTGTTTTCATAGTAGTCTTCCAGTCCTGCCGTGGATAACAGCCCCAGAAGACAGGATCCTATCATTTTAGACAGAGAAAATAAGAGAACTCATGATTTGAATACTTATTCTTATTTGTTTAAAGTATACGCCTTGAAGTGAATTATACCCGTGAGGTTCACCATTTTCTATAAATCAGAGTAAAGCTAAAAATGAAATGTGCCATTAATTTCGATATCTTACTTGTGTAGACAAACGTTGTGACGGATTCACTCTCTTCCCCTTCACTCAGCACGGTGACAACGTTTAAGCGGTATTCTGTGCCAGGCTGAAGGCCAGACAGGTTTATGAAACAGTCCTCAGTGTGTATCATCTTCTCCTCTGCGCCCGGGCCGCTGTAAGCTATGACAAAATGCTGTGGAATCTGATCCATCCTGTCAGCCTTGTTCCAACGAAGGGTTAAAGATGTAGACTCCACGTTCTCGGTAATCACATCTTGGGGCATTGGGACAACTAAAAATTAAGAGAGAGAATGAACCTTTAACAGATGGGATAGTGTAGAACATGGAGTTTGATCCACGTGTATTCCTTATCTTCAGACCGAATGCGGACCGAATGAGGTGGTTGTTCAAATTAAAACAATTCTAAAAATGATGTACAGAGACACTAGCATATAGTATGCGACAACCATACATATTGAAGACAGCAATGTATCTCTGTGTTGACAAAGACAGAGCTTATCCAATTAACTGTAAAGGGTCTAGATTATTTACAGCTAGTTTAATTCTTCGAGAATCATTGTTACCAATTTCCGTCAAGGTTAGTTCATTGCTTTATTTTAATATTTAAACAAAATATAAATGATCATCATTTTGTCCCTCTATAGTTGTTTAAAAGTTCTTTGAAACATTAAACTGTCAATTTGTGGATGTTTCCATCAAACATAGTATTATGCATTGGTTTACATCCGGTAAAGCACACAGAAGTCGACGCAATAAAGCAAGATTTTCCTAAAATTAGGAAGTAGAGTGTTTAAATTAATCCTGACAATAGAAAATCGGAAATATGTGCATTGGATTTACCTGTGAAAAAAGTTGCTGTAATCCAGTTGCCAATGTTTTCATCTGAGTCCTCTGTACCAACGGCAAATTCATACTTTCTTCCTAGTTTGACTCCTGTAATTTTAATCTCACACACATTTTTAACTCTCATATGTTTCTGTTGTCCATGGCTACGCCATGAAACCCAGAACTTCTGCTGGCCCATTAATCCCTCAGGAGGGTCCCAGTTTACAACCAGGCTGTCGGGTGTTACTGGCTGGAACTTAATCCCACCAGGAGAGGGCAGCACTGGCACTGGAATAAAGACAAGGAGCAGTCAATGTCGCTGGTCAGACTCATACGACATTTTGAGAGTTACACAGTAGAGAGAAGCCGCACAGATCATCACATTATAATATTACAATATATGATTCTGATCAAAACAAATTTCTCAATATCTGGTATCT
This sequence comes from Aplochiton taeniatus, assembly GCA_017639675.1. Classification (NCBI taxonomy): domain Eukaryota; kingdom Metazoa; phylum Chordata; class Actinopteri; order Galaxiiformes; family Galaxiidae; genus Aplochiton; species Aplochiton taeniatus. The sequence continues at coordinate 7,296,499 of CM030176.1, forward strand.
CTGTTAGCACCAGACATGTTAGACATGTTTTTATGCAGAACAAAAAAAAAAAGTAAAAGGTATTTGCATTAGTCCATGAAGAATTTATAGGCGTATATTGCAAATGTGTTGCCATTAGAATGAAAACAACAAAACAAATGTGTTAGTGCAGTGCTTTAACCAATGAGGACATAAGCCTTTTGATGACTTGGAGAGGAGCTGAAAACTTTTTTGTTGTTGGTCATAAGCTGTTATGTTAATATGAACATTAACAAATCTATCTAACCATTTGATTCGCAGTCTAAGACTTACAGCCTTGCGCTGAGCCACACACCCTTTCCTTCTAAGTCTATTTAAAGCTTTTAAAAGGGTTACTTTAATGACCTTTGTCTTAGGTTTGTAGCCTATGCTGGGGTCAAGGGTTCACTTTATAACTTTAAAACTTTATACCCACCAACTCCTGAGTCCAGTCTTTCATGTTGTTTTATAGGCTCACTAAGCTGATCAGAAAAAAAACAGAACCAGGTTAGTTCTTAACTAAGTATTACCTACACACCAATATATTTTGGTAAACACACTCTTGACATGGAATGTTTGAGTTTCCCTTAACCAATTTGGTTTTAGAACTAGCATTAAGCAGTGTGTTTCAAACAGAACAGGCAAAGTCATACATAGCCTACATATTGCATATTATCCTTTGGTAATTTAGACATTGTGAAAATATTTTCAGTCACCTCCACCAGAGTGTGTTTCTGGAATTTGGGTAAGGTCAAGTGCGTCTGAGCGTGGGTTTCGCAGTACGAAGTATTACAGGTCAGACAGGTCTTTACCGCTTTATCCTCAAAGCAATAGTCACAAACCACGTTTTCTGTCGTGCTTTGGATGAGAGTAACAAAGAAAAGCTGCACATGAAATGTGGATTCAGCTAAAGTTCAGGCAGATAACATGGGGTCTGTGCACTGCCAACGAGCACGCCATCACACTGCGCATGCTTACACACAATAGTCACATAGTATTCACACCCGTGTGCCAGTCAAATTGTCCACGTTAATGACCTAGACTATTTGGTTAGGTTCTGAGTTAGTGGGCTGAGGTGAGAAAAATCCCAACCCCAACTTGTATTTTTCCTAGATTGATGTTTTATTTTATGGATACTTACAAAGAATACAATTGCATTGAACAACTATAGTTGATAAATTATTTCCCTCACCCTTCCTGTTGAAAACCAGGGGGATTACTGATCCATCGTGTTGCGCTGCCTGATTGATACTGTGATTGATGAGATTCCTTACTCCTTGGCCTGTAAATGTTTAACAAAACATATTTCAGACCACATTAATGAACAAATCATTTTAAATTAATACAATTTCAGTGTCTAAAAAAAAAATTCTGCCACACTTGAAGAACACTCAACGGCCACCTAGTACATATTGCTGTCAAAACATTTGCAATGCTGAAAACGCTGTCTCACCATCCCGGCAGTTTATTAGAGTCTTCATTGAAAGGATGATTTGAGCTCTTGAAACTCCGACCTGACCTATCAGAGCATGAAGAACCTGGCCCTGTCTTTTTGACACTGGAAAAAAATACAAAAATAAATAAAATAAAGTAAACCAGTTTCCTTACAGCTCAGTTCATGCATGTATTGTGCCAGTCAGCATACAATGCATGTACTATCATTATATCCTGGACTGGGAATTGCAGAAATTAGCCGCCAAACATATTTTGTTACTTATTTTTTGGACATTGAGGTTAATTGCATCTGCATATGAAATATATGCACGCTGAACTCAATAATTCAATAATAATCCAATTTCAAAAAAGAGTTATTGCTTCATTGTGACGCTTCATACTTCTGAAATAATTAAGCTACCAGTGATCGTACAGAGAATCCAGACTGAGGTGTGAACCAACATTTCCATATTATAGGAACAAGAGCAGTGTGTTAATGCTATTTTAATTTTATTTGTTTATGAAGTATAACTTATGTTGAATTGTTCTATCAATAATAGTCAGCATTCTGTTTGCAGCTAATGCTTTTCCCTCATTTGAAATATTAATAACAATAATACCCAATTTGATCTGCTTGATTGTATTTAAAATCTCCATTATACTGTAATACAGTATGCTTTCAAAAAACAAAACAAGTAGTTTTCTACTTTGAAAACATTGACTTACCCTTGGTCTTTAGTGGGGTTTGTGTTGAAGGGATGGTTAGAAGTAGGAAGCTTCTCCCCTGAGTTAGGATCGGAGCACAAAGACCCTGGTCCTGTCCTATTCACCCTGGAAGTCATCAAATCAGAACAGATCATTCAGCATTTTCTGTCAGGTAGAGATAGAAATGAAGTCAGCAATCCTGAGGCATTTCTTGCTAGAGAGAGTTTGAAAAACGCAGATGCCTTTCAATTTGAACTGATGCGAGCTGATCTGGTCACACGCGGCCAAATTATTTTGCTTACATTTTTTACCTCTTCTGGATTGCGGTATTTTAATAGTTACAAAATAATTGTATGTAAATTCTATAGTGTGTATATATATTCAATTATTGATGCCAAACAACGGTACAGACTTAACAGTTACGAAATGTGCATAAGCAATTTCAAAACCAATCTCATAATATACATTAGGAAATGTTGTCATGTAGTGTCTCACCCCTCTTTTTCTGGATCATGTTCTGATTTCATAGTTGGAGGAGGAGCCTTTGAAGAAATAGACAATGGACAACCAGAATCGCTATCCGACCTGCAATGAAATCGTTTTATTCAATCAACAGTTATCCAAATCATCATTCATGAACACTGTTTAAACAGCTTAACTTTAACAAGCAGATTATCCAATAACTTTTTCCACGACACACATTTTAGCTTCTTATTTCAAAAAGCCAAAGATATTTGTTTTAAATGGCAGCACTTTGTCTCACCATGGCCTCTGCGGATTATGGTCTCTTTTTAGTGAGGGAAGATCATAGAGCATTGACCCTGGTCTTGCTCTGCTAAACATGCAGTAAGAACAATGTTTATTTTTACAGTTTTATTTCCCCCTTCAAACAAACAATAAAAAAAACGGAGTCAATTTCTGCTTCTGCCAAGAAAATCTTTCGGGATAACACTTCAAACTTTCGTTCTCTGACAGTGCTGTGCATGTGTCGAAACTTGAAAGGGCAACAGAATAGCCTACTTGTCACCTGACACTCCTAAACTAAAAATGTGTGTGCAGTTATTTCTGTAACTTTTTTGCCCTTCTAATATCAGCAAAAAGGTCTTTGTTTACTCATTGTCCAGGCTCTCCTCAGCAGGATTGCCATATGCGTTGGCCATTTTGTCCCCTTCAGACTGGCCTTCCCTCCTTGTCTGGATACCACGGCTACACTTTGGACGGTTGGACCACTGGATCACATCCAGACACGGTACCAGAGTCCTTTGGGACAAAAACATAGCCATAAAAACACAGCCATACTTGTCTACACAAGTAATGAAATTGATATCTACAGTACACTGGGAGATTTTCCAAGATAATGATAAGATATGCCTATTGAAGAGAAAGATTATCAATGCATGCATTGTACATTTATTTTGAATAGAAAGGCATTCATTTTACATTAATTCTCCGACATCCTTACTCCAAAACATATTCCTTAGCTCGGCAAAAATAATTTAACTCTATTATCAGTGAAGTGTGAACATATTGTGTGTATATTCCGTGCCTCTGTGTGAATGGTTAGAATTTACAGGTCTACCAACATGTTTAAATGTTGTATATTTCCTTTAGTCTATTTCACCTAAAGAAGTTGTTCACAACATAATGCTCATTATGCATGCATGTTTTCAGATATTGATATCTCCTGTAAGTACAATCAATTTAAGGTTTGTCTTGAAACCATTGACACCATTCTCTTGGCACTTGAGGCACACAAAACTCATAGCATCGACCCCTGTAAGCAATTGAGGCCATTTAAACATGGTCATAAACGATGGTCGAGACCAAAGTGTCCCCACAGCATTGCTGTCTTATGTCTTTCAATGTAATCAACGTGAAGAAGTATGCAAACAATTTAAAAAATAGAATTGATGAGAATTCAAAACTGTGACAGTTGATTTTTCAAACATTGCAGTAGCCTGCCTATCGGTTTGTGTTTGGTGTTGATGTCTTTGATTTTTTTTATTATTTTTTTTTTTTCTTATATTATTGACCAACTCACATGACTTCAGGGAATATAAGTATGTTTAAGTGATTGGTTTTCTCAATGAATATTGCTATCAAGCTCTACATAAAGAGCCAGCACTATCGTATTTACAGACAGAAATTACAAATCAAAATCAAAAGGATCAAACCTGTCAAAGGATCATCAATATTCCTCAGCAAACCTGCAAATCCTCATTCCTGTTTTTGCTGTCTTCAAATCTGCAGCTGTGTGAGAGTTACTATGAGATTCATGTACTCATAAGGAAACTGAAAGAAGAATTGTGTGTGATAGAGCCAGGTTACTTATTGATATTATAGAACATTTTACAGGTTCACGGTACTGATAGAGATCATAAACGTTATCAATGATTTTTATATGTGGTAGTTATGGGTAAGAGTTGCTAGTCTAACAGAGGGTGAGGCTATTGTTTATAGTTAAGGTACTTTGAAACACACAAAAGAAACTGCAACTGCCTACTACTGAAGTCAGGCTAAGCTTCATTATAGATATATTATATAAATCATCGAGCAGACCCGTTATAAATTATGTAATGATATTAAAACTTGGTGATTAAAGCATTGGGACAGGAGTTATGCAATCATAGTGCCAGTAGATAGCCTAACTGTTCAAATGGTCTTCTAATTAGCTGACAAATGTTTATTGTTTGGTGAATTGATCTGGTTTTGAGATGAGTATTTTTAGTTGTGAGTGTCTTTGAGCATTTTGCAAGAAATAGATATAGTTATGGTACACTAGTATGGTGACAGGTTTTTTCAGTTTTGGTAATGTCATGCATTTTGCTAAATATATTTAATGTTTTGGCTAGTGTTTCTCTTTTGATAGCTGTGTTATTGTTTTGGAATTCTGTTTAAAAATAGTGGGTTAAGCTATCAAGAACAACTGTAATAACAGGGCCATTGAGAGGTTTGCCTCTCAGAAGGAAAGGGCAAAATTCCTTTATAAATAAGATAACACACACTCACACAATCGTTCCCCTGACCCCACTTTTCTTTGTATACAGTTGACATTTATTGACATTAATTGAATAAATACTTTCTATTCAACAGAGCACTTGTATCCTGCCGTTTGTGTTGGATGGTTACTGAAACTTACTGAATATGGCACTGCCCCACCAAGTATATTTTTCACTAGCCGCCACTGATGTACACTAAAGCGTCATGTAGTAAATGGAGTTGTGAAACTGCCCCTTCAAAAATAAAAAATAAAATCTGCATGACGCCTCTTGTTTTTGTTCTAGCAATGAACATATGGATATAACCAGTGAGGCAGGGCTGAGCTTTACAGCTCTAGGTTTCACCACCTAGTGGATTCAATAAAAGCATACACCGTAATCAATTTAATGATTTGAGCAGAATGTATTTGATTTACAAAACAACAATGGCCCTCCTACAGAAAAAAAATTAACAAAATAGCCTATCCTAACTATAATGTAGTCTGCCACTAATATATTTCATCCTGTAACTTTTATATTACGCTGTTTTAATTTCCAAATAATTTACAGTTGATAGCACATTAGGTGTGGCTGGTGAAATTCTTACATTTGTGGTGTGAAGGAGGAAGATAGGAACCTGAACAAATATAGGAACATATTAAGGAGGTGTAGAGTAGCAACTTGTTCCTATTCAAAAAGAACCAATTAAGTATTGAAATGGGCGGAGCTTCGAAGACAGAGGTGTGTCACTGCAGAGGTGCTCTCCCGTATTGGAATAGAGTCACACAAACCAGGAAGAGGGCCACACAGCCATTTAAAGTCCACTTCTCATTTTTCCTCTCTCACATCTTAAGGCATTTATCACCGTATTTAACACGAGTGTGGATCGGTCTCTCTGACCCTTTTTCAAACAGGAACTTCCGATGGGTAGACGGCTCAAGTCTGGCTACTGGGTAAAGTGTACCTCATAATGACATAACCAAATGTAATGTTCATCTAATGTGTTATTCACTGAGCCTATACATTAGAATACCTGATTGGAGCTTTAGTTGAATACATCATGTGTAAGTTGCTTTGATTCAAAGTCACTGCTAAATTATGTTAAGTAAAATAAGACTTCAACTAATGAGATTTAGAAATGTTTATGTATTTAAAGCTATGTAGGCATTCCTTTTTTTTTATATTTTAACTGGAAAAACCTTTCTGTACACCATCCTGACAAACAATCAAAGCTAAAATGAACGACAATGGTTCTGCTTATCAGCCAATTTGGACAATCTGTTTGCTGTTCATTAGGTTCTGGAGCCTTGGAGAGCCAAATAATGCTAATAAAATCCTGAAAACTGTGTAGAAATCAAATTTTTGGAACGTCTCCACAACTGGAAGGATAACCCTTGTGAGGATCAATCTAATTGGGTGTGTAAATCTTAGAATCACAGATCAATGCCAGGGTTAAAAAACTATTCAGGATAAATCTGAGAAACGTGTTTAACACTTTTTTATTTTCCCTTGTTAGAAATAGTTAAAACAAACTGTAGGCTAATCGTTCTGCGGGTGGCTATTCCAAAGGGCTCTGTGATAATGTTGGCTACTTTCGATATGACACATTCATTATTAATTCATTGAATTTGCATTAAAAAGCACCATTCTTTATGAAGCATATTTCTCACAGATTCGTATGCGGTGTAAACCACATGTAACATCATTCCATTGCCTCTCTCCTGGGTAGAAAGAGAAAATCTCAGCACAGTCTTCATTTCCAAACCACCCTTCTCCATTGCTAGGCTGGTCTTTCCCCCAGTTCCTACATGAATGAGCTTACATTAAATATTGTTCATGTGCCTCAATGTTTCAATTGTCACAGATAACTTGTGAAGAAATGAAATGGAAAAGGTATTAACAAATCATGTGCTTACTTTTTCTATTTAAAAAGAAATGTCTTCAGCGCAAAATCAACTAACAGCAGGCTAATTTGGCTAGCTTTCCTGCCAACATGGCGGCTTTTGAGTTTGACAGTGGAACGCTTTGACTGCGTGACGTCAACCGCCGTAGCTCTATAACCCAACTTAAAACACCAACATGTATGCTTCTATGATGGAGAAGCTCTTACTCTGTGGTCAGCGGTGTTCCATCCACCCACATCCAGGTGCTCTCCCTTACTTCCCTCAGACCAATCCAGGCCGTTATGTGTAAATTATTCAGAAAAACCTGATATCGGGAAAATAAAGTATTTGAAATGAAATTGGTTTATGTTATGGAGTTCAAAGAAGGGAGGGAGGGATGTAAAACACACACACACACACACACACACACACACACACACATACACGCACACATACCTGTTCTTCTGGGTTGTTGATGATGACCAGGTCAGCTCCTCTACTCAGGCAGTCCAGTCTGCTGTCCTCCCAGGTTTTCATCTCAGTGGAGATGTAGTACAGACTGGATCCAAACCTTTTCCAGTTACTCTTGGTCTGCAACTGGTCTCTCTGTTTAGTCAGGTTACTGGTGACGGTGCCAGGGTGCGCTGAGAGAAGAGAAAATATATTTGTTATCTAATAATAATAATAATAGTAATTCATTCTATTTTTGTAGCGTTTTTTGAAACTTAAAGACGCTTCACAATTGCAAACACTGCTTCTACTGACATCATGTGTTATCCACACCCACACCCTTTGAGTTCCTGTTGTTTGTCTGTCAGAGAGACTGATGTTATCTTTCAAAATATATACCCAATATAAATACCCACACAACCAGGTCTCTCTAGTTCAAACAGTCATGTTATGAGTAACAGGGTCTAGTCCCTTACTTACAGGCCTGTGACTGCCTTGAAGCTCTTCATAGACTAGGCCAGTATGAAATGAGCAATTCATTCAGGAAAAAAGAAGTATCATCCCAGAAGACACTGTGTGAATGATCATGGGCAGTTTTTGAGAGGAAACGCCCCACTTCATTAGCATTCATTAGCATTATCATAGAGAAAATAACCCTTCTCACAGAAAGCCAGACGTAGAGAGACGTTCAGAATGGCTTGCAGGACACAAAGCAGTCCAAAACTCAGCAGCACCAGTCTGTAGCTCCGTCTTCCTGCAAGAACACCTCACTGCTTACAAAACACTACATGCCAGTAAACCAGAAATAGCCTTTTTAATGCTCCTGAAATTTACTAAATGCTCCAAAAGTATATTTAACACAACATTTAATCACTCAGAATCTCTAGTTATACAAAAAAGGTGTTCTTATTGTTGGTAGTATTGCAAGTCGAACTCAGAACGTAGCTTTTTTTTACACAGTCTTACACCAACATTTTCTTACCTCGGTTTGAGCCTGCTGGTTGACCCATGTGCAGCCTGCCCGCTGCCTCAGTGCTGGTCCTGTAGGGGTCATCCATGGTGAATCCCCCAGGGAGATGGACTGTCTCCTCTAGGACATGAGACAGATCCATACGCACAAACCTCGCCATGTCTGGTGCTGCCTGAAGTCCTCCTTGTCACATGCTTCACACCTCGTCTTAAGCGACAACGATTATTCTAAGAGCACACGTCAACGACCTAAAAAAAACAGGAAGGAAATTGCTGGCTGATCATCGCAAACTGTCGCAAGATAAAAATAACTACTAAAGCCACAGAAAAATGAAAGCCGCCATATTGTTGATGACAATAACAATGATGATGATAAAGATGAAGAAGATGGAGATGTTGATGTGACGGTAGTGACGGTTATGATCTCAATGATTCTAATAATGATAACTATGATGACAAAGAGGATAAGGATGATAATGATACATATTACTGGAAGGACGTTTGATCATTATTTGATGTTGCAAGACTACAGAACAAAGATTTTCTACCAACGACGACGATGAAGACAATGATGAGGAGCATGAAAACTAACTTTGTGTTTTCCAGTAAAGCATTTGATAACAATGAAGTGGAAGTGGATGATGAAGAAGAGGGTTACAAGGATGATGATGAATGATAATGATGGTAAGTAACATTGATGATAATCACAATGAGGATGATGATGTCGGATAGAATATATAATAATTAAATAATTAAATGAACCATAAAGTTCATAGCACAATCAGAACACCAAGTCCTGATCACAGAACAGTTGGGGAAGTAAACAGAATGACGCACAGTAGATGACAGGTTAGACTCTGCCAGACATGCCAGGAGTAGCAATGGCTGACGAAGAGATAGCAATGCCAGAAGTAGAAATGGTTGACAGAGAGACAACAGTGCCAGGAGTAGAGATAATCGACTACATTAACGGGCAGGTGGATTGCAGTGTTTGTTGGTATCAACCACGGCAGTGCTAATCTAGATTTTGCTATCAATGTCCAACTATCCCTGACTAGTAATAAAAAACTACAAATCAAATGAACCATAAAGTTGAGACAATAACAATGAGGATGATGATGATGACGACAATTGTGATGATAACAAAGATCCTTAGGATGATGATGATGTTGATAACGCTAACTATGTTGATGATGATGATGATGACAATGCTAACCATGCTGATGATGACGATGATGACATTGCTAACTATGTTGATGATGTTGATAACAATGCTAAATATGCTGATGATGATGATGTTGATGACAAGGATGATGATGATGATAATAATCATATTGACGATGATGATGACAAGGATGATTATAAAGATGAAGACGAGGATGACAATGATAATGATAATGATATCATATCATACAGTATGTATCATCATACATACTCCTTTTTTACTATCCGACTCATATTAGTTGTTTTCTTTACAGACATCTTAGTCCTCTTGTTGCCAGAGGTACCCAGGTAGTTGCGTCAACAGGACAATTGACAACAGCTTCCCTGTTTTCAGCAGTTGATGGTGCAAAACCATGTTGTGGTGGCCTTTGAGTCCTGCAAACATGCATGCAATCCTGCCCACTGTTACAGCACACGAAACATTGCACACACTTGTATACACAACCAGCACAGTTGCTATCCCTATCTGAACACCGTCCTGATCACAGAACCGTTGGGAAAGACAACAGAGACGGAGGAACAGTACATGAATGGTTAGACACCATGCCAGGAGTGGAGATGGCCGACAGAGAGACGGCCACGCCAGCAGTAGAGACGGCCGACTACATTAATGAACATGTGGCCATAGATCAGACTGGACGGATAAAAAATGAGAGGCATCTTTCAAGTAAGATTACGACTCACTCCATATACACGTTACATATACCACGTAGATATTCACTAGTCAACACAGATATCATGGAAAGAGATTACAGGTCATGTTACAACATATTCTATGATCCACATATAAACATTTTATGTATTACAGTAATATATCTTTACAATTAGTGTGTGGGTAGCAAACATCAGGAGAATCACAATCTAAAGCATTAAAAAGGGAATTGATATTGTTCAATTCAGTTGTGATTTGATACATTGCTGTCTCACAAGGTACTTTTTCTCTGAGTCTACTTGAATATATCGATCAGAATCTTTAACTATAGAACTTCTTCCACAGTGTTAATAACCGTCTCACATTTTGAAACAGGGCAACTAGACAACAAGAGAGTCTTCTTGCTTCTAAGTAACATAAAACCCTGTTTTATTTTAGAATGAAATTATCTTCTAATGACAGGCTCAGACTTTTGTGCATGTTAAAGTAGGAAGTAGTGTAACGTATATGTTACCGTCTTTCTGGTTTTGCCACATTTGAGGTTTTGTGTGTGTGCATTTGTGCGTGCGTGCGCGCGCGTGTGTGTATGTTGTTCCCATAGAAAGAAGAGTGTACAAACTGCTGATGCTGAGCTTTGGCCTGCTGTGTGTCCTGCAGGCCACCCTTAACATCTCCCTGCGTCTGGCCTGTGAGTACAAGACATAGAGATAGAACACTGTGTTCTATCTCGTTCTCCCACTCAGAGGTGTGGCAAGGATGCACCAATGAGAAAACGGTTCAGAGTGTAACGGACCCTCATTCTACATGGTGAACTTGTGTTGCCTCATTTAGATGTCAAGTCTTTCCTATCGTCGACTGATCGTCGAGTTAGGTAGCTAAAAAGATTGGGAGCCCAGCCAGGATGCCGCTCCGATGGTTGCGCAGAATTGTATTGTGCCACTTAGTGTACCATGGTGATTTATTCACACACACGAAGGAGATTGATCAAAAGCACATTCGTTGTTTTTTATTTTTGTATCAACAGTATTATTAATAGGTTGATATTTATACCAAAATAGGCTATACATTATGATTTATTGGGGGAAACCAAGCAACTCTATGTAAAATCAGCACTCAGCACACTCACCATGCAGCTGGGATAGAAGCATCCCTGTTTTCACCACATTTTGCAACGATTCGACTGTGAGATCGGCGGTCGAATCAGGCTCCTTAGATCAAATCGTCGAATAGTCGGCTATTCGGGGTTACCCCTTTATTATTTACAAGTAAAAACCATAGCCAAGTTAGCCTTTAAAATTGAATCGCTCAAAAGAAAAAAAAAAGAATAGCTAAGCCACAGATTCTGTACGATGTTGGACTTCCCGCTTTGAGGCCTACCTGTCTCTGTATACATACCATTAGTGAGAGATGAACATTTCATAAGAAAGTAGAACCAGTAATGTCGATTACCAGGACACATTTGTTAGGATGTCGCTGATGTGTCTTCCCCTAATCCTCTCTGGCGGTGGGATAGATTATTCCGACCGTAACATCACCCAAGAGTACAACCAGTTGCAGACCCGTCTCAACCATTTGGAAACCAGTAGAAGCCAGCTGACAGACCAGCTGGATCAGCTGAAGACCAGGTGTGAGACACAGGCGCCGAGAAATAACAAGTTGGTTGAATGTTTCAACGCCTTAACCAGAGACAGAAACGAGCTACGGGACCAAGTTAGTCGACTCATCAATGAGAAGATGGCGCTGGAGGAGAAGAAAAAGGTTCTGGAGAGGGAGCTGTCAGAACTGGGTGGGTACCAGACCTTACCAAGGTAAAAAAAAAAAAAAAACTCTCCTTGGGACTGTTTGATTTACTCTACCTGCAGTAACAGGTGGGTGGGGCCTGTGACTCCTAGAACTGCTTTAGTGTTTCAATTTTGCTGAAGGCAATTTCCATTAATCAATCAGATATAAGCGATCGGATCTTGTATAATGTTCTGACCTATCAAGTGACAGGGTTTAATTTTTCTGAGCAATCCAGCTTCAAATCAGGAAGTTAATGTCTGTGAACGTCAGGCCTTCAAAACCAACATCCATTCCTGGAAAAAAAACGTGTTCATTTGCTCTTAATTTATTGAATTATAATCTTCATAGTGATCATGGGTTGACTCAGTCGAGGTTTTATACTTAATCTACAGGTCAGCAGGAAAATCTTTACGTGAAGGTATCCAAACTACATGGATATTCTGATACATTGACTCTTTTAATTACAACTTGTTGTTTTAATTCAGATTCGTTCAGTCTTAATTCTGAACTCAAGTCAGAAACTCCAGTCTTTAACTAAACATGTGCCCATCAGCTCCCCCTAGTGTCTGTGAGGTGGGACTGCTGTGTCCTGCTGGCTGGCGTGATATCGGCTCCAGGTGTTACTCTCTCTCCAGTGAGATGAAGACCTGGGAGGGCAGCAGAGCCGACTGTCGCAGTAGAGGGGCTCACCTGGTCATCATAAGAAGTGGAGAGGAACAGGTGTGTGTGTGTGTGTGTGTGTGTGTGTGTGTGTGTGTGTGTATGTGACTATATATTTCTCTAAAGAATGAAAAAAGTTACAATACTGGATTAGTGTGTGTATAGACGTATACTTTTCAGCTGTGTGTCTTGTCTATTTTCTTTTGTCCACAGAGGGTACTGTTCCGTCTAGAGAAGGAGGACAATCTACTGTTCTGGATTGGCTTGACTGACAAGGAGAGGCCTGGTACCTTTGAATGGGTGGATGGAACACCGCTCTTCATTAAGTAAAACACTAAACTCCTAAAGTTAAACCTCAGATTTAAACACCATTATGGAAGTAATTATCCTCACAATATTATATTGTCTCTCCCTGGTAGGTGTTTTAGTTATTAAAGTAGGTATTTGATATGATAGCCGTGCATATTGTCTCGCTTGGTTTTCATTTGCGTTTCCTATTGTAGTGCCATACCTTGTGTTGTGTTGTGCTGTGCTGTGCTGTTCTGTGTTGTGTTGTGGTATGTTTTGTTGTGTTGTGTTGTGTTGTGTTGTGCTGTGCTATGTTGTGCTGTGTTGTGCTGTGCTGGTTCATTAGTGTGGTTTCTGTTGCACTGTTACAGTTCAGTACAGTGATATCTTGTTATCTTGGGTTGTGTTTCGTCTCCTGTTGTGTTTTTGTTGTTTCCTTGTGTTGTGCTGTGTTGCGTTGCATTGTGCTGAGTTGTTAATATATTTTGTATATCGTGTTCTTGTGTTATTGAGTAAAGTTGACCTCTGACCCCTGTAGATTCTGGCAGGACAACCAACCTGACGGTGGGGGTCCAGGCAGGAGAGAGGACTGTGTGGAGATGGATCACCGTCATCCAGTGAACTCCAACTGGAATGATCTGGACTGCGGCAGTCTGAGACGCTGGCTGTGTGAGAGAGACCCCTGTCCTGCTCTCCGTCCAGTTCAGACCTCATGATGATGATGATGATGATGATGATGATGGCAGATGAGCTAGTAAAACATTTATGTTTTTTAACGGGTTCACATTCATATACAGTAGCTAGTGAACCTTACACGGCAAATTTTAACGATAGAACTTCCAGGTGCAGAGGCCTTGGACACTATATTTTTAGTAATTGTAACAATTACAATTGTATACAGAAACTAATAAAATATGTTGCATTGTTGTCTTTTTTCATGAGCTATTATCAGCCTTATCACATGGTCTGTAAAGAAGTCTGAGAGAGTCTGCTGTCCAGCAGGGTTTGTCCCTGATTATAAGATAACTTGGCAACACTCCAACACGCATTTCTACAGTTCTAGGTTCCTTTGAGGCGCTACCTCAGAAACCTTCTACACACCTGATCTGTTGTAGATTTCAACATAAAGGAAAATTAATCAAATTGGAAGCAAAACTTATTCTAACATTCTAAAATATTTCAGAGATCAAAACCAAAAAACACAAAAACGTATTAACTGGTTAGGCCTAAGTGTGTTTAATAAAAGATGATATGTTGCTGATTCTGTTTTCGTTCCCAATTTTTTTTTGCCCTATGGTGATGTTATCAGTTCACACTGTGTACCTTCATGACATTCTCTCTCTTACAGACACACACACACACACACACTGTGTGCAAGAGCGAGAGAAAGGGACACACACACACCCTTTTAACGGAAGGAGGCAGATCAGATTATGACCCTCTGTGTTTGATTCTGTGTGTGTGTCTGTGTGTGTGTGTGTGTGTGGTGTTTGAATGTTTACCCCTGACGGGATGTTATGGTTTTCTCTCCTGCACGGTGATGGTGAAAAGATTATGGCATTCTGCTGAAGCTTTTTTAATTCGATTTTTGTTTAGGTACTTCCAAAATGTATCTTGAAATATATATATATATATATATATATATATATATATATATATATATATATATATTGTGAGCTCCCTTCTGCTTGGGAGGGAAGCTTGGTGTTCGTTTGGGTTCGTCCGTCCTCTTGCGTTCTCTTCTCTCCTCAGGGCTTGGTCTCCCCCCCCTCTAACCATGTGCCGAAGGTGCTTTTATGGCTGCACCTTCCATGCCTGCTGATCAGCCCAACCAGCGTCAGGTGTGCTGCTGCAGAGTGGAAAATTCCACTGCTGCAGCCCGGTAGTCTCACCTGTTCTACTGGGGGCTGTCCATGGTCCTGAATGCCTCCAGCATGTGGTTCGGGAGGTAGCGCCCACTCACCACTTCCCCTAGTCGTTGTCGACGTCGGTGGGCCCTTCCGCCGTGGTGGCACTGGGGTTGCCCTGTGGAGCACCGGTAAGGGGTCGGGGCACCACAATATATATATATATATATATATATATATATATATATATGTATATACTCTCACAGTATGTGCAGTATAGTACAGTTTTTCACAATTGCTAAAACACATTTCTTGAAACCTTCCCCCATTTTCTCCAAACTTCAATCACAAATCCAAATATTCAAACTACATTCACATAACCCCTGACTCTTCTGGCAAAAATCAAACAATTATTTCAGATCATACACACACCCTGTCAAAATATAAAAAACACAGAGCATGTATCATACACTGCATCAGAAAATGGAGAACACAGCGTCCAGTAAACTCATTTTGCAAAAACCAAGTATAATAAAGAATTCAGAACTTAGCAATCAGAACGTATTACAGTTATAGTTTTACACAACTGCTTTCACACGTTTTCTGAAATTGGGTCTAATTTTTTCTAAATTCTACACACAAAACCACAAATTGCACACACAAAATGCTAAATGCCTCATATCTCCTGCAATAGGAAACACTGCTTTCAAAATACCATGAGCACATCTCAAAATCATACTGATTTTAAAATCAAGTATTAAATGGCAAACATTTCTTTCATAATAGTAATTTTTTGGTTATACCATGTACACACTGTTGTTCTAAATCTAAAGCTTTTCTCTCTTTCCTTACTATACCTACATTTCCACACAATGATCTAGTGCAAGTAATCCACTGAGAGGGGTTCAATGGTGCAGAGTGAACATCAATGCAATGGTGGAAACAGGAAATGTTTATTTCTCCAACACAGCACTGTAGTTACTGTAGTCCAATGTTGTACAGCATACAAAACAAAATCCTATACCATATAGGAATTTGTACAGAAACCATAAGCATATGATGAACACCGTTGCTTCATTTAGGATATGATCTCTTATCTCCCTAAGACTAATGACATTGTTGACCATTTTTACAACAGCCATCTCTTGTTCTTCTGTAAACATGCAACCTGGTCCTACATGATATGGTATAGGAATATATATATATTTTTTTTTACAGTTGGCTGTATTGTCGTCCAGTACTATGGTCATCCATTCCTACAATGCAGTGCAGTAAATGAGCTAAGCTTAGAGCTAAAAATCGTTCCGTAACACTACACAGTAATACGTATTTTACAGTAATGCTTACGTAAGTAGGCATTACTGTAGGTAGGTTTGAGCTATGGATGCCACTTTACTGTAAACCGACTCAAGTTGGGCTGGGCTCTCAGTCCAGACTCCCTCATAGTTAACCCATGGTTGATGACATGATCAATTTAAGTATAGCCCTAATCTCATCAGAGACAGCTCTCCTTCCTTCTCTTCTTCACCTTGGTCCTCTTCCTCCTCGTTCACCACCTCTTACACGTACTCTTCCTCCTCGTCCACCACCTCTGGTATGTACTGTTCCTCCTCAGCCTCTCAGAATGTTTCTATCCATTGCTGTTTCAACATTCAACGCACCTGTGCCACCTGTGCACTCGGAACTGGCTTATAGTCTGTACGATTGGGTTGATCACATCATTAGAAACAAGTGTGAACAATTTTGAGTCGTTGTGTGTAAAGGATGACAACTAAGTTGTGTTTCACTTTTGCAGCCAATGTTTACCATTTTGCAGCACGTGCATCACAGCGCAAATTGTGTGAGAGTGAGAAATGTGTTTAGAGTTTTGATGAGTTTTGCAAATGGTGTCTAACTGCCTAAGCTTGTTTAAGATTTTGCCAAAACGGTGAATGATTTGACAAATGGGTTTAGGCCACTGATAATTTGGTTCAGAGAATGGGATTTAATGTTTTAGCAATTGTGAAAAACTGTAAGTGAAGGTAAAAGTGCTTGTTCAAAATCAATATAAATTTAAGTTAAGACAGTTTTCTTTACTTAAATCTTGACCAACTTAAACAGCATAAGTTATCAACTTATTAAAACATGTACATGTAACAAACAACATTTTTTAAGTTGAAAAAGCTCTTAATTTTAAGCTTTACCCGCTATTTTTTCAGCGTGTAGGGTGCTTTTTGATAACTTTGTGCTTTCTGTGGTGCTGATCGACTAATAGGCTACGGGTGTATTACCGATCGCTGTCCATGCTAAATGTATGCGTTAACAGCTTCAAATGTGCCCATAAGTTTTGCTCTGCTGTTACAATGCTTAGCGATTAACATCCTTACCATCAAAATTATTTTAAACTTTTATTTATTTATTTAGTAATATTATAGTCTATGATAGGGAAATATGGGTGGTTATAGGGGCCCGGAATTTCTTTTGCACCCGGGCCCATCATGATGAAGCCATTGCTCAGGTTGTTGTTACTGGTCTGTAACTGGCTTCTCTCTTTCGCAAGGTTAATAATAATAATGACTTGGACTTCTATAGCGCCTTTCATGATACCCAAGGTCGCTTCACAAGAGTGGGAGGAGGAAGGTAGAGGGCAGGGTAGAGGTTTTAGGGAGGATAGGCGAGAGAGAAGAGGTTTGTTTTGAGGTACTTTTGGAACTGTGGCAGACAAGTGGCAGAACGGATATGAGGGGGCAGGGTGTTCCAGAGGGTCGGAGCAATTGCACAGAAAGCCCTATCGCCAAAGGTTCTGAGTCTGGTGCGAGGAGTGGAGAGTAAGTCCTTGCTGGTGGAGCGCAGGGACCGTGACTGGGAGTACAGGTGGAGGAGGTCAGTGATGTACTTGGGTGCCAGTGAGTGAAGTGACTTGTAGGTGAGGAGGAGGATTTTGTAGCTGATGCGTTGTTTGATTGGTAGCCAGTGGAGTTTCTTGAGGATGGGGGTGATGTGCTGCCAGGGCTTGGTATGAGTTAACACCCTGGCAGCTGAGTTCTGAACATACTGCAGCCTGTCTAGGGCCTTGTTGGGCAGCCCAGACAGGACACCATTGCAGCAGTCCAGACGGGAGGTGATGAAGACATGAATGAGGATTTCGGTGACTGAGTCAGTGAGTGACAGCCGGAGTCTTGAAATGTTACGGAGGTGGAAGAAGGCAGATTTGGTGATGCTCTTAATGTGGGAACTGAATGAGTGTGGAGTCTAGAATGACGCCCAGGTTCCGCACTTCGGATGTTGGGGAGGTGGTGCAGCCGTCAATGACCAGGGTGAGGTCTCCAACCTTCTTGAGCAGTGGTGCTGGGGCCACCACCATGAGCTCTGTCTTGTTGGTGTTTAGTTTCAGTAGGTTATTGGTCATCCAGGTTTTGATATCAAGCAGACAGTTGTTGAGTTGTATTGGTGGGAGTTGTGAGGAGGGCTTGGTGCTGATATACAGTTGAGTGTCGTCTGCATAACAGTGAAAATTGAGTCCATGGTTGCGGATGATCTGACCGAGGGGGAGCAAGTAGATGGTAAAGAGGAGGGGGCCAAGAACAGAACCCTGGGGGACGCCATGGTTAACTGCAGCTGTGGTGGAGTGGGAGCCTTGCAGAGTGATGTATTGTTTTCGGTTGGAGAGGTAGGACTGGAACCAGGAGAGTGGAGTGTCTGTAAGACCGATGAGCTCAGAGAGACGGGAGAGGAGGATGGAATGGGAAATGGTATCAAAGGCAGCGGATGTGGTTTGTAGGCTAATTGGCTTCTCCCTCTTTAGTCAGGTTTCAGTTACTGGTCTGTAACAATTCTCAAGTTATTGTTACTGGCTTTCAATTGGCTTATTTCCTCAATCAAGCTGGACCTGTCACTGTAGACTGTTAAAAAAAAATCACCAAGCAAAAAAATGTTTTTTTAACATTATGCTTGTTTATGATTAAAATATGACACACTTTTTTCAAACCTGGATTATACATCATGAATGTTTTATTTATGCTTAGTTTCCCATCGTATTGTTACTTAAACTGATGTAGGCCTACACTTACAATAGATTAAAATATCTATGATCCTAGCCAGTAGGAGAACACAGAGCAGCCCCAGGCACAGTACAGCAACTCTGACTTGTTGGTTAGAACGACTGTGTAGACCGTTAGACTGACAGATCACTGGATAAACCGTTAGAGTGACACAGACTGGTGATGATAACATATTCATATTTGTAAATAGACTGATTTTAAACTTTAACTTAACTTAAACACTGATATCCAAATGCCCAAACAGTATATAAAACAGAGATGATGATGACTCAAATAATACTACTTAACCATTGTTTAATGTTCTTATCTTTCTTTTGAATATACACATTTTTTATAGAAGCAATATATTTATAAATATATATTTATATATTTAAATATATAAACAAACTGGCTTAAGTACAGAGACATATGGTATATAGGTATATCTGCTTTAAAAAATATTCCTCTATATAAGCTGATAGATGCAATAGTTCGTTAATTAATAGTTTCCCCTATTGGATACACAGTTAATTAATCGATCATGATCTGAAGGTCAAGTTACACAATAAAGGTTACACGTATCTTTATTCGTCACAAAAACATAAATCTACCATCTCTATGGTTTACAAACATGAAAAAACAGAGAGTGAGAGAGAGAGAGAAAGAGATTGACAGAAAAAGTCAGAGAGTGAGAGAAAGAGAGGGCGATAGAGAGGGCAATAGAGAGAGAGAGAGAGAGAGAGAGAGAGAGAGAGAGAGAGAGAGAGAGAGAGAGAGAGAGAGAGAGAGAGAGAGAGAGAGAGAGAGAGAGAGAGAGAGAGAGAGAGAGAGAGAGAGAGAGAGGGAGAGGGAGAGAGGGAGAAAGAGATGGACTTACATTAAATATCTTTCTCACAGATCCAGTAATTAGTCTTTA
Organism: Aplochiton taeniatus; assembly: GCA_017639675.1. Taxonomy (NCBI): domain Eukaryota; kingdom Metazoa; phylum Chordata; class Actinopteri; order Galaxiiformes; family Galaxiidae; genus Aplochiton; species Aplochiton taeniatus. The sequence goes on from CM030176.1 coordinate 7,316,303, forward strand.
CACATGACAAGTCGTTCCAATTGTTAACTGAGTTATGATAGGCAAAATGGATCTCAACACAGTCCTCCTCTCCTACACTGGGTGTGCCTCCATTATCAGGCTGTGGCGTGTACCAGAATCCAAGACTGCGTAGAAGATGAGATATTTAAACATTATTTCAACCTTTTAGCTTTATATGATAGTGGTAGTAATATATTTAATCTATTCATTAAGGTAGTTGCAGATTCAGTTCCTTACCTTGTGGTCAGTTGTGTCCCATCCACCCATTTCCATGTCCCTTCAACCTTTATATCTGTCAGACCAATCCACACTCTCTTGTTGAATAGTTTAATGAGATATTCCTGTTTTTATAGATTGTAAAATGTGTTGAAAGGTATTGTCACATTGGCAGGTGTAGGATATGGCATCATCTTTATAATAATTGCCAGTATTTGAACATAAAGTAACATAACTAGAACGGTTTGATCAAACTGCTATGCAAGAGCTATGTTGGCGCTAAACCATCATGCGTATATCTTAATATGTGACCGTTGCACCTGCTGATAGTCAAGGTGAATACCATTAGGATACATCTAAAGCCAAGCATGACACTATGAGTATCATGTAATAGGTTAAGATCTTATGAATGCAACAATTCAAAGTTAAACGTTGCTGCACTATGTAACTACTTATCTATTGTTATAATTTCTGATGGACGTCATTAGTGCGTTTACAAGCCACACTTTGTGCTAAATATGAGGTCAAACATGACACTAATTGTATTAGGTAATAGTTAGATCATATAATAATACATTTAAAAGGTTTTCCATGACTTTTTGATCTTTTATTTGAACCCCGACCTCCCCTCTTCCCTCCTCACCTGTTCCACTCTGCTGTTGATGATGACCAGGTCAGCTCCTCTACTCAGACAGTCCTGTCTGCTTTCATTCCAGGTCTTCAACTTAATAGAGATGTAGTACCAGCTGGAGCTAAGTTTGTACCATTGAGGACTGCTTTCAATCCCTGCCACAACACACATTGAGTCACTATGTTACTGTATATCACTTACTGTATACTTGCAAGTATAAGTGCTAGCTAGCACTAGCAAATGGTCTACAAATATTTCGTGCAGGCACACGGATTAAAGGTGTAATCTGTCCATCACTGGACAGATTAAATAAATACTAAAGTCACTGTAAGGAGATGTTACATTGTGTAAATAACTTACTTGCTGAATACAAAACTAACACAAAGGCAGGTTGACAGTCCAAAAAAAGCTAAACATAACTTTATCCTGTAAGCATTACATTGTTTGGATGTAACCAAAAGAAGACAAACATTTTGTTCATCAAAATGTTGTTTTAGTTGCTTTGCCTACTAATCTGTTATAGCCTATATGACCTATATTTATTCACACGTTTTATAATCATACTATTTCCAAAGCATATTACAGACTAAGAGACATAATGTAAGAAAATAAAAAAAAACCACAGAAAGGGAAAATTGCTTGTTAAAGGTCTAGATGACTGTTAATAAAGAAAAACATACTGAGCAAATGTCCTACTTTATTTCTCACCAAAAAACACTACTTTTTAATAGAAACAGTCATTAACTGCATCTTTTCGTAATTTCACGGACACTTGAGTAAAGTAATGTAACATGCATGTACTAGTGTCAAGGGCAGGTTGGTAAGTTGTTGGGGGGAGAGGTGTAATTCCTGTCACCCACATGTATTGTCTTAGTAAGTTCTTGGACCATGTCGGAAAGATCTTGCTCCTCACCACCCTGCTTCTGAATTTACTTGCAATTGGTAGGGATGGAAAGAAAGTAGAAGAGAGATCATGACGACCTTTAATAAATGACCACAAGAAATTGGGATCAAAATATTGTTTACCGTAATTAAGTTCTTTAGTCAGCTTGTGGTTAATCGTCTGTAACTGGTCTCTCTCTTTTGTCAGGTTGTTGTAACTGGTCTGTAATTGGCTTCGCTCTTGAGTCAGGTTTCTGTTGCTGGTCTGTAATAATTCTCTCCCCTTGGTCAAGTTCTTGTTATTAGCTTTCAATTGGCTTATTTCCTCAATCAAGTTGGACCTGTCACTGTAAACTGTTCCAAAAAAATACGATGAAAACAAATGACTTTACCATATAGCTTTTTTATGTTTATAATTAATATATGACAGACTTGTAAAACCCGGGTAATACATCATGAATGTTTCATTCATTTTATTACAATTTATTTGATATATATTACTTAAAGTGATGTAAACTTACAATGGATTATAAAGCCTATGATCCCAGCCAGTAGGAGAACACACAGCAGCCCCAGACACACTGCAGCAACTGCAGAGTTGTTGGTTAACATGACTGTGCACAGGACACAAAGAATAGTGTAAAAACCACAACATCGAGCCTGTAATGAATACAGTTCATTATATTAATATGTGACGCGTTCTTACAAAATCAGTTGGATTCCGCAGCAGCAAATCTTTCAACTTAAAAATAGTACATTTTGATAGTTTCAGGGTTACGTAGCAGTACTTTGCTAAAATGAAGCTTGGGCTTTCACAAAATTTAGGTTGTATTTTCTGATCCGTTGTAAATAGGCTACGTTTTAGCTCATACAATAAGTGTGGCTGCTAGTTGACCTGATCACTTTGTTCAGTTTGCCAGGTAACGTTCAATTTTGTGCGGGACAGTGACATCTGTTAATTTAGCATCCTTTCTTCATATTATCTATCAGATGATTGTTGAGCATGGTCATAGTATATTGAATAAGACAGCAATAAGATATGGATAAATTTGACAACCTTTTTGATCGCACTACCACAACCCTTACATTTTTTGCAAAATAAAAAAAAAATCATGGTTTTCTCACATTCAAAATGTAATGACGCGTTTTTTTCTGTTTGGGTTAAACAGTGATAAAAAAAAAATATTTGAAAGGCGACATTAGCCTACCCACTTTCCAGTGGCGTGTAAAACTCAAAATATTTTTCGGGTCCTTATGACTGATAATGTAAAAATAGGTCACACGTGTTTGAATGTGAAATATCTGTGTGTTAGTCGTTAACACACACATATGACACATTTAAGTACATGTGTGACACACTGACAGTTAGTGTGTTACTCAGGTACTGACCTCTTTCTCCGGGTTCCCGCTGCGTAGCCTCCTGGTTCCCAGAGCCTGGCTCAGAGCCCCTCAAGCTGTTTGCACTGACATAGATGTCCACAGTCCTCTCCACCCTCTCACCTTGCCCTTCACGCACATTTTTATTCATATCAGCCTTGGCGTAAATATCCCCTGACATCTTGTCTTCTGATCTCAAATATATTACATTTGACTTAAATAATATTTGTTTTCAAATATAGTTTCCTCCCTGTACTTTAGGGCACGGTGATACTGTGCTACTGATACTCAAGTATTGAAAACAAATGACACTGACTGTGCCAGTAACTGGTTTGACTACTGCATAGTGCACACAAAGATGCTGCTCATCATTAAAATACAGACAAGAAACCCTCTAACCACAACTTCCTCAAAAATTGAATAGTTTCACAGTCTCACAGAGCAGAACTGTAGTTTCCATCCTCTATCAACAGCAGAGGGAATGGCGGTAGGTTTGCTTATTAGTCATATGCAAATATATGTTGTAAAGCCACTTAAAGAAGCTAACTTTTTAGAGGGAGGCCAAAGTAAATCCACTTTGTGTAACCAATCATTACATCTCCTCTATTTTATTCGGTCATGATATCCCTCTCCTGTCTCTAACGTAATGTGGGCTGTAAAATAATGCCTGCAGAATAGAAGAGACAATACGACAGTGATTTAAAAAGCTGACAGACCACTAGTTATAACCCAATAGACTGACAGACCATTGGATATAAACCATTAGACTGGCAGACCACTGGATATAAACCAATAGACTGACAGACCACTGGTTATAAACCATTAGACTGACAGACTACTAGTTATTAACCATTAGACTGACAGACCACTAGTTATAAACCATTAGACTGGCAGACCACTGGATATAAACCAATAGACTAACAGACCACTGGTTATAAACCATTAGACTGACAGACCACTAGTTATAAACCATTAGACTGACAGACCATTGGATATAAACCAATAGACTGACAGACCACTAGTTATAAACCATTAGACTGACAGACCACTGGATATAAACCAATAGACTGACAGACCACTGGTTATAAACCATTAGACTGACAGACTACTAGTTATAAACCATTAGACTGACAGACCACTGGATATGAACCATTAGACTGACCGACCACTGGATATAAACTGTCAGACTGACAGACCACTGGATATAAACCAATAGACTGACAGACCACTGGATATAAACCATTAGACTGACAGACCACTGCATATAAACCATTAGACTGACAGACCACTGGATATAAACCGTCAGACTGACAGACCATTGGATATAAACCAATAGACTGACAGACCACTAGTTATAAACCATTAGACTGGCAGACCACTGGATATAAACCATTAGACTGACAGACCACTATTTATAAACCATTAGACTGACAGACCACTGGATATAAACCGTCAGACTGTCAGACCACTGGATATAAACCATTAGACTGACAGACCACTGGATATAAACCATTAGACTGACAGACTACTGCATATAAACCATTAGACTGACAGACCACTGGATATAAACCGTCAGACTGACAAACCACTGGATATAAACCATTAGACTGACAGACCCCTGGATATATACTGTCAGACTGAAAGACAACTGGATATTGACCGCTAAACTGACACAGACTGATGATAATAAAATATTACTATTGATCAATAGATTGATTATTACAAAACAGACTGATATCCTATTCTAAATGTCTCTAGGGGAACAAACGGAGATGAAGATCACTCTTGCTCTCATCTTTATTTTTTTAAATATTACATTTTTTATAGGAGCAGTATATTTCCAATACATATATGTATATATACATATATATTAATATAAAACAAAACAGCTTAAGCGCCGAAACTAATATAGGTATAGCTGTACTAAAAATATGTAAGCTGATAGATAGTTACACAAATAGTTACACGTGTCTTTATTCACCTCATGAACGTAAATCTAACATCTCTGCATTTGCAAACATGAAACAATAGAAAGAGAGACAGAGCGAGAGAGAGATTGATAGAGAGAATGTCAGAGAGAGAGAGAGAGAGAGAGAGAGAGAGAGAGAGAGATGAGAGTCATGATTAAGATGAGCTCCTGAATTTTTTTGCTTTTATTTTGTTTTGAGATGAGATAGACCTTAGAAAAACAGCAAATATTGAATCTAACTTAATAAATGTTAAAAGTTATCAAATGAGGTCAAACATAGCAAAAATATCCAAATAATCAACCCTGAACAGACTACCCTCAAAGCGAATCCAGAACAAAAAAAGGAGAAAAGGCAGAAAGGGAGGAAGAGAAGAAAGAAAGGAAGGAAGGACGAACCACAGAAAGATGTTTTAATCCTGATGGAATAAATAACAAACAAATTAAGAATAAAGAAGGAGGAAAAGAGAGCAAGGATTAATCATCAGAAACAAGGAGGGGATTTGTAGAATAACCAGCAGAGTTCTTCTGCTTCACATTCAGGGTAAGAGTGCTAATATAACCCTAAACTGCACACAAATACTGACAGTGCTATTTAAGAAGATTAAAAACAAGAAGATTGTACTAATATTATTTGCAAACCACTAAATTGCTAAGTTTGCTAACTGTGGAGATTTGTTAGCATCTTCAACTGCTGGCATCTTTCAAAAAACAACAACAACAACAAACAAAAAAAAAAAAATTTGTTGCATCGTTTAAAATGGCCAATGAAGCAGCAGCAGCAGTTACACCCCGCCCCTTTGCCTTCCCTGAGGAGATCCACTCTGAGAGTGGCAGACGCCAGTTCAAACTGCAGATACAAAAGGAAAATCCACACACACTGTTTAAAGACTGCAGCCTGATCAAAGGCAAAACTACCACAACTAACCTGCTCTTTTACACTGAACACACTGACGCATGGCACTCAGCTATCTGCTCTCATTATAAACATGTTGATAAGCATGGGATCTGTAAGGGACGGCAAATCTACATATTTGAGGACAGTGAAAAAAATTCAGATGGCAGATTCCTCACAATCAACCTATACCACTCTGGTACTGTATTGATACAAGGAAATGAACCTGCACTAAATAAGTTTGAAGAGGACTTTTCCTCTCTCAGAAGTCTTTCTGACAATGAGCCCCTACGCCCCATCCCAGAATCACACAGAGCAGAGGGAGAACCTGTACCATGTATAAACTCCAGCACCAGCCCTCCACGGAGCCCAAACTCCAGTGTAGCTCAGCTCAGAGACAGCCTGGCCCTATTAGAGGTGGAGGTGATAGAACTAAGAGAGCAGACCTTGACCCACACCTCCACCAGCACCGATACCGAGCCCCTCAGAGACCAGATCAATCAAATCAAAAAAACATTTCAAGTGACAGTGCAGGATCTAAAGAGTGATATAGTCAAACTGCAGCAGGACAGAGAGACACTTAAAACGGAGCTGGCAGAGTGCAGAGACAGCGCAAAAAAGCAATGGGCAGACCACAAACAGGAGCTGAGGAGAGAACTTTCAACCCTCAGAGAAGAGCTGCACCAAAGGGATACTATTATAGAGGCCCTAAAATCAAAACTGCAGTCTCCCCCCACCATCCCCAACACTGCCCACACTGACCACCCCCAGCCAGCCCCCGGACCCTCGCAGCCAGCCCCCGGACCCTCGCAGCCAGCCCCCGGACCCTCGCAGCCAGCCCCCAGACCCTCGCAGCCAGCCCCCGGACCCTCGCAGCCAGCCCCCAGACCCTCGCAGCCAGCCCCCAGACCCTCGCAGCCTGCCCCTGGGGCCTCACAGCGAGCCCCAAGATACTTGCAGCCCCCGGCCATAGACCACCCTAATACGGCCTCTAACACACTCACAGCAACTCAAACACAGACATCTCCCCACAATCCAACACATGATGAGCAGAGCAGCAGATCAGCAGCATCACACAAAAACACTGAAATCGCCATACTCATTGACTCAAATGGTAAATTCCTAGAAGAAGAGAAGCTCTTCCCAGGACACAGGACATCCAAGATCTGGTGCCCAAGAACAAAGGATGCCCACCAAATCCTTTCAAAAGACACCCTTGGCCAGCCCAGCTGCATCATCATCCACACGGGCACAAATGATCTAAGAGCAGAACAGGAGAGAGTCGGAGATATGGTCTGCAGGGTGGCAGAGAGAGCTGCAGAGGCTTTCCCCAATGCTAAGGTCATAATATCCACCCTCCTGCCACGCAAAGACTTCCACCCTGCCACTATCCAAAGAGTGAATGCACATATTTCCAGAGGATGTGCCCTCATCCCTAATGTGCACCTGGCCCACCATACCAACATCACACCCCACCACCTGTACGACCACGTGCACCTGAACAAACATACTGTTAAAGACTTTGTAAGGACACTGAAGGACGCAGCATTGGGCAGACACACACCCACAACAGATCAACGCAGAGGAGAACCTCCAACACTGCAGCCACACCACTACAACTACACACCCACCAGGAGCCCACCGGCACACCAACACCTACACACAGCTCAGACAGGACACCACCTACACCAGCGAAGCCTGCATCACCCAGCTCAGCGCTCTCAACTGACTAGACCACCACAACACCACTCCCCATCCAGACTGGCACCCCGACACCCACTAATCCCACCGGCTAACTGGTCCCAGCCAATGGACACAGTCACATCAGACCCAATGCCCCAGAACCAAACCCCACGGCCACAACGCAGCTACGCTCAAGCCCTCAGAGGACCTCAGAATTCTGATGAGATGGGTGAGATCAAACAATTGTTGCAGTACATCTGCACCAGACTTAGATAAATACATATACATATACACTGTACACTGTGGTATTAAATGATGAAGCACCTATGTAAAAAAAAAAAAAAAATATATATATATATATATATATAATAATAATCATAATAATACAAAAATTGTTATGCTATGGATATGTACAACTGCTTCTTTAAGGTATATCTCATTTTAATCCAAAAAAAAAGAAAATACAAATAAATAAATAACAGAATATGACTTCACTCACTATTAGCATGTGGAACATTCAAGGGTTGAACTCATCAGCCTTTGGCTTAAAGAGCTTAAACAGCGACTTCCACAATCAGATCAAAAACCTTGACATCATCATCCTACAGGAGACATGGTGCAAGGCTGACACAGTCACTCACTGTCCCCGAGACTACAGGGAGATTGTAGTACCCTCTCAAAAAATGAGCACAGTACGCCAGGGCAGAGGCTCAGGGGGGCTAGCAATATGGTATAAATCGCACCTGCACGAAGTTATAGACACTCTCAAAATAGGAAAATACCACGTCTGGCTAAAAATTAAGAAAACCATATTGTCTTCCCAGAAGGACCTATTCCTCTGTGGAATATATATCCCTCCAAACTTCAACATGGCAGTGAATGAACTGAGAGAAAAAGCACGCAGAGCTTTCTACGCCATAAAACGGCAAACAGTCGTAGAAATTCCAATAAGAATTTGGATTAAAATATTTGAATCCGTCATTGAACCAATTGCCCTATATGGCAGTGAGGTGTGGGGTCCGCCAAACAAGCAGGAACACAGCAAATGGGACAAAAACCCGATTGAGACCCTGCATGCAGAGTTCTGTAGGAACATCTTAAAGGTGCACAGGAACACCACAAACAATGCATGCAGGGCAGAATTAGGCCGGTATCCATTAATTATAAAGATACAAAAAAGGGCAATCAAATTTTGGAAACACTTAAAAAACAGCGCCCCCCACTCATATCATTATAAAGCTCTGCAGTACCAAGAGTTGAGCAAAGACACCGGCCCCCTCATCCAACTGGTCCTGAGTCACAGCTCCTCACCCCCATTAACACACACTAACACACTACTAACACACACCAACATTACAAAAACTCAGGACCAGGAGAAACCTGCAAGCCTAATTAGAATCAACCAAATTGAAAAAACAATTAGAGGAAACTACTTGACATATTGGGAAAGCCAAACTAAATTACAGAGTAAAATGCAGTGTTATCTAGCCCTAGACCGACCATACACCATGGCAGACTATCTGATCACAGTGACGGATCCTAAACAGAGAAACACCTTGTCGAAGTACAGACTCAGTGATCATCGCCTGGCTATAGAGACGGGCAGACACAGAAAATCCTGGCTGCCTAAAGAGGAAAGACTGTGCCAGCAGTGCCAGCAGAATATAATAGAGACAGAGCTGCACTTTCTGACCGAATGCCCCAAATTTAAACACATTCGAACAGAATTCTTTACCAAAATGTGTAAAATAATCCCCCTGTTTAATAGCCTCTCTGCCCCGGAGAAACTACGCCACTTACTGGGGGAACAGAAGGAGAGCTGCACACTAGCAGCACAATACATTTACACCTGCCACTGTATGAGGGACAGTGAGTGACCATGTCATCATGTATAGAACAAGCACACACGCACGCAAACACATGCACACTCCCACACATGCGCACACGCACGAACATGCACTCATGCACTTCCACACATGCACACACACACACCCAATATTGTTTGTTCCCCATTATTGATGTTCCATCTTTTGACTATTCTCTTCATTGTTGATGTTCTATCTTTTATTTATTTTTACTTTTCAGGATACTTTTTATGTATTTATTTTATGTTCTTGTATTTTGTTCATTACTGATGTTCCATCTTTTTGAACGTCTCATGTATTGATATAGGTATGTCAGAGGTTTTGGTATATGTATATTTGAATTCATCTATATATCTATTTATTAATCCTTTTTTTATTTTTTATTTTATTTTCTTATTTATTTATTTATTTATTTATTTTTTTTTTTTTTTTGTTCTCTTTCCGTTGCGTTCTCGAAGTATGTATCCAAGCTTTGGCAATACGAATGTAATATTTGTCATGCCAATAAAGCAACTTTTGAATTTGAATTTGAATTTGAGAGAGAGAGAGAGAGGGGGGGGGAGAGAGAGGGAGAAAGAGATGGACTAACATTAAATCTCTTTCTCACAGATCCAGTAATTAGTCTCTACACATGACAAGTCCATCATATATCAACAGCAGAGGGAAAGGTGGTAGGTTTGCATATTAGTCATATGCAAATTTATGTTGTAGAGCCACCCAAAGAAGCTAACAATTTAAAGTGAGGCCAAAGTAAATCCACTTTGTGTAACCAATCATTAAACAAAGCTCATTCTCTGTTAATTCGGTCTCTGACGTAATGTGGGCTGTAAAATTCTACCTGCAGTATAGAAGAGACCATACAACAGTGACTTAAAAAGCTGACCGACCACTCGTCATAAACCATTAGACTGACAGACCACTGGATATAAACCATTAGACTGACAGACCACTGGATATAAACCACTAGACTGAAAGACCAGAGGAACAAACAGAGATGAAGATGACTCTTGTCCTCATCTTTATTTTTAATATATTACCTTTTTTATAGGAACAGTATATTTCCAATATATATATATATATATATATATATATATATATATATATATATATATATAGGTGTAGCTACATAAAAAAAATCTTTATATAAGCTGATAGATAGTTAAACGTCTTTATCCACCATGTAAACGTAAATCTACCATCTCTGCATGGTTTACAAACATGAAACGAGAAAGAGAGAGAGAGAGAGAGAGAGAGAGAGAGAGAGAGAGAGAGAGAGCGGGAGAGGGAGAGAGCGGGAGAGAGATAGAGAGAGAGAGAGCGGGAGAGAGAGTGAGAGAGAGAGAGAGAGAGAGAGAGAGAGAGAAAGAGATGGACTAACATTAAATCTCTTTCTCACAGATCCAGTAATTAGTCTCTACACATGACAAGTCGTTCCATTTGTTAACCGAGTTCTGATGGGCAATATGGATCTCAACACAGTCCTCCTCTCCTTCACTGGGTGTGCCTCCATTATCAGGCTGTGGCGTGTACCAGAATCCAAGACTACGTAGAAGATGAGATATTTAGACATTATTTCAACCTTTTAGCTTTATATGATAGTGGTAGTAATATATTGAATCTATTCATCAAGGTAGTAGCAGATTCAGTTCCTTACCTTGTGGTCAGTTGTGTCCCATCCACCCATTTCCATGTCCCTTCAACCTTTATATCTGTCAGACCAATCCACACTCTCTTGTTGAATTCTTTAATGAGATATTCCTGTTTATGTAAGGGTTGTACAAATTAGCTGTTGATATTAAGAATAATGAAATATAAAAAGATTATACGATTCATAATGTGCACTATAATGTGTTTGATAAGGTCTGAGGTGCCCACATATTTATGATCCTTCCTTTGCTGTTAAATTTGATCATTCCTTTGTTGTTAAATTTGTCCATCCGTAGATTACTTTATTGATATCTGGTGATGTTACTAACAAGATGTGCTCACCCTGTTTTACATGACAGACTAATCATTTCTGCTTTAATGTAAAGTGGTTAAGTGAACGTTAGACCTGCTGTTAGTGAAAGTCAATTAGGCTACATGTTTGTTCTACTAAGTCTTGTAGGTTGTGAGCTTTAAGTGCACATATTAAAATGCATTTAAGTCAGGTATTGATAAATATCTGTTATAAGTGAATCTGCAATCCTAGTATTGGAATAATTTGTGCTAAAAGACAGTCTACCTTTACTATTTCATACACCGTTTAATCCCCGACCTCCCCTCTTCCCTCCTCACCTGTTCCTCTCTGCTGTTGATGATGACCAGGTCAGCTCCTCTTCTCTGACAGTCCTGTCTGCTCTCATTCCAGGTCTTCAACTCAAGGGACATGTAGTACCAGCTGGAGCCATGTTTGTACCATTGAGGACTGCTTACCATCTCTTTCAGCACTAAGCAACAACACACAGTGTGCCACTACATTACACCACATCGCAACATACAAATAACTTCATCCAGCCTTCAAGACAACAGGACCCAATCACAGGGGTGATGCAGAGTTTTAGTCACTACATATTACTTATTATCGACAATGCCCTTTTGCGTGTTTCTTTATTAAGGCCCAGAAGGCTATTATTATTCAGTAACATTATGAACACAAAGCTTACACTGGCATTGATATATGTCTTTAGTCAGGTAGTTGTTACTGGTCTGTAACTGGTCTCTCTGTTCAGTCAGGTTGTCGTAATTGTTCTGTAACTGGTCTCTCTCTTCATTAAGGGTTTGGTTTACAAATTGTAGGAAACGTCTTTCCTCCTTACAAATGGTGTAAATGTTATTGCCTGTTAGGATTAAATGAAATCTAATCAAACATTTTAAATAATCTAACATAAATCACATTTGATCATATTTAAATTTAGTGTTAAGCATAGTGATCAGATTAACTATATTATATACATCCTTTTCATTGTATTAGTTTTATCGATAATATATATATATGTATATACATAAAGCAAGGAACAAGCACATGTTTTCATTGTCCTGTTTATAATAGGAGCAAATTAATAAGCACTACTCACCGAGCACCACTAGGACTATGATCCCTGACAGCAGGAGAAGACACAGCAGGCCCAGACATACTGCAGCAGCTCTGCAGGTCCTCTTTCTTACCATCACTGTGCAGAGAGAGAGAAAGAGAGAGAGAGAGAGAGAGAGAGAGAGAGAGAGAGAGAGAGAGAGAGAGAGAGAGAGAGAGAGAGAGAGAGAGAGAGGGCAAGAAATGTGATGCCATGTTGCTGTCAGAGAAACATCGTATCTCCTCTATTTTCTGATCTTTAAGGCCACTGGCCTCAGACAGACAGCCGGACAGCATGTGAACCCTGTTTTGACAATATCATAAGTAAGGAAAGGTTAGGAAGAGACTTGTTTTAAAAGTCTTTATCTGACACCTGTCCACCTGTTCCATTTGAGTGCAGTCACATGAGCGCTACATTGCATTTTTGTTTTGTTTTGTACATTAATGTAAGTTGTATCTCTGATTAATCTCATAGTCATCTTTGAACAATTGTTAGCTGAAGCAAAGGGGAATTTGTCTTGACAGCTTGTACTGTGTGTGTGTGCATGTGTGTTTGTGTGTGTGTGTGTGTGTGTGTGTGTGTGAGAATGTTATTAGTGTGTCTGTCTGTGTGTGTGGTTCCATTGCATCTGTCTCATAACCACGGCTGGACAGGAATCAGTCATCACAGCACATGGGTTTGTGGCTTACTGGTGTTAGTGTCGTTGGGCCAGCATTTCTACTTTACTTTTTCTCTTTTGTCAGATCATCTCTAGAAGACATGTTATCAGTTTAATATGTTCACATACTTTTGTTGATACGTTAGTATTTCCAACCTTGTGCACCACTGTATGTACTAGATATATGACAATGTACCTCTATGTGTCTCTAACCTGTGTTCGGAGCTCCCAGGCTATGACGTGGTGTGGAATTGCTCTCAATGTCTCCGTTGGCGTAAGGGTTGAATGGTCTTTCTGTCGTTCCTCTTCTGTTACAATGGTTACCTGGGCGGGCTTTCACGTTGGCATAGATATCTGAAGACCTTCCCCGAATACACCTCATAGCTGCTGTATGGTATTTTTATATCGGTTACCCCTGAATAAATCAATAAAATATCAATGATCATAATAATATTAAGATACAGAGAGCAGGAAGGTCCAAATGAGAACACGATTAGCCCTCCATACAATATGACATCAGTATAAACAGACACAATTATTAACACAAAACACCACATGCAGTAAAACATGAATTACAAGCAAACACAAGACATTAAGGGAGAGTACTTATCGATATCAAATAGCAATGCGAAAACAATAAATATTTTGCTTACCCAGATCAAAGAGGTGTAGGTTGATTCAACAGTAATTACTATTCCGCAGCTTTAGAAGTGGCTGGAAAGTAAGAAAGATTTCATCCTAGTATGTAAAAAGTTTCAGTTGTCTATTTAATCGAATTGCTATTAAAAGATTATCTTCTCAAATAGTTAAAGAAATACCTTCCGAGGTTGTCTTCATAAGTACTGTCAACCATGTCTGAGGACGTTGTGTCACGCGTGTGTGTGTGTGTGTGTGTGTGTGTGTGTGTGAAACCGTGTGTTTGTGTATATGTGTGTGTGTTGTGCTTAGCTGGCAGAGCAGGAAGAGCAGAGGGTAGGTTTCCGTGGTTACTGTGACATTCATTTTCATGCAGCCCTTCAACTGGAGGCTGTTGGCCTCTGCTCTCCTTCCTGTGGTTCCCGCTCTCTGTCGAAAAATACCTAGCTAAACCTGTTGGCCACATTACCTCCCTTGTGGGTTGAAAAATCATAACAACAATGAAAGTCATACCCTAACCTTTCAGGAAGCCAGACAAAGACAAGTTGTTATGCCTATCTACATGCTCCAAGCACATCTCAATGGTAAACAATGCTATCCATGCTAACAACATCAGTTGAGGTTGAAAAAGTGTCCCATTTAGCGTTTTTAGCATGTGAGCATGCTTTGAGTGCTGTTGTTAGCATTAGCATAATTTGCTGCTATGAGGCTCTGCATGTAGGCCTACTCACTGGGGGCATTCTTTTCAAGTGTAGGGGTTACATATTGGAAGCACATACTATATAAAAAATCAAATATTTGCTTCCCAAACCTCTTAGAGGGCTTTATATATATATATATATATATATATTAAAAAAAAAAAGTATGCCCCCGAACGCCACAAACAACTCGGTTGTTGACCTCGGTATTTAAAAATACTGGGTACGGCCCATAGTGTGTGTAGTGGGAGGGGTTTTGAATACACTGTGTGTGTTGCTACTTACTACCCAGCCCTCGATTTTCAGTAATAATTCACAATCGCGTGCCTCAGGCATCATGACCACTTCTTTTAGTTCAGTGCAGGGGTGCAGTCTCACAGACACTGGGAAATCAGTTCAACCCTCAATTATAAACCTATCATAAAGTATAATACTGGGGGGAAAAGAAGCAGAAGACGTCAGTATGACATTATATAGTGTTAACAAATACCTTACAAATGATTTAGAAATCAGTTGATGAGCATTCATGGATCATTTAGTGTTACTTAGATCATATGGTAACAATTAGTTCATAATTGGCAAGAAGAAGCTGTTAAGTCGTGTAAACAGTAAACACTCTAATCACAACTACCTCAAAATGGAATAGTTTCACAGTCTGGAGGAGCAGAACTGTCCATCATCCATCATCCATCACCTATCAACAGAAGAGGGAAAGGTGGTAGGTTTGCATATTAGTCATATGCAAATTTATGTTGTAAAGCCACCCAAAGAAGCTAACAATTTAAAGTGAGGCCAAAGTAAATCCACTTTGTGTAACCAATCATTAAACAAAGCTCATTCTCTGTTAATTCGGTCTCTGACGTAATGTGGGCTGTAAAATTCTACCTGCAGTATAGAAGAGACTAAAAAAGCTGACAGACCACTCGTCATAAACCATTAGACTGACAGACCACTGGATATAAATCATTAGGCTGACAGACCAGTGGACATAAACCATTAGACTGGCAGACCACTGGATATAAACCACTAGACTGAAAGACCAGAGGAACAAACAGAGATAAAGATGACTCTTGTCCTCATCTTTATTTTTAATATATTCAATTTTTTATAGGAGCAGTATATTTCCAATATATTTATATATATATATATATATATATATATATATATATATATATATATATATATATATATATATATATGAGAGAGAGAGAGAGAGAGAGAGAGAGACAGACACAGACAGAGAGAGAAAGAGATGGACTAACATTAAATCTCTTTCTCACAGATCCAGTAATTAGTCTCTACACATGACAAGTCGTTCCATTTGTTAACTGAGTTCTGATGGGCAATATGGATCTCAACACAGTCCTCCTCTCCTACACTGGGTGTGCCTCCATTATCAGGCTGTGGCGTGTACCAGAATCCAAGACTGCGTAGAAGATGAGATATTTAGACATTATTTCAACCTTTTAGCTTTATATGATAGTGGTAGTAATATATTGAATCTATTCATTAAGGTAGTAGCAGATTCAGTTCCTTACCTTGTGGTCAGTTGTGTCCCATCCACCCATTTCCATGTCACTTCAACTTTTGTTTCTGTCAGACCAATCCACACTCTCTTGTTGAATAGTTTAATGAGATATTCCTGTTTTTATAGATTGTAAAATGTGTTGAAAGGTATTGTCACAGTGGCAGGTGTAGGATGTGACATCATCTTTACAATAATTGCCAGTATTTGAACATAAAGTAACATAACTAGAACGGTTTGATCAAACTGCTATGCAAGGGCTATGTTGGCGCTAAACCATCATGCGTATATCTTAATATGTGACCATTGCACCTGCTGATAGTCAAGGTGAATACCATTAGGATACATCTAAAGCCAAGCATGACACTATGAGTATCATGTAATAGGTTAAGATCTTATGAACGCAACAATTCAAAGTTAAACGTTGCTGCACTATGTAACTACTTATCTATTGTTATAATTTCTGATGGACGGCATTAGTGCTTTTACAAGCCACACTTTGTGCTAAATATGAGGTCAAACATGACACTAATTGTATTAGGTAATAGTTAGATCATATAATAATACATTTAAAAGGTTTTCCATGACTTTTTGATCTTTTATTTGAACCCCGACCTCCCCTCTTCCCTCCTCACCTGTTCCACTCTGCTGTTGATGATGACCAGGTCAGCTCCTCTACTCAGACAGTCCTGTCTGCTTTCATTCCAGGTCTTCAACTTAATAGAGATGTAGTACCAGCTGGAGCCAAGTTTGTACCATTGAGGACTGCTTTCCATCCCTGCCACAACACACAACACACATTGAGTCACTATGTTACTATATACCACTTACTGTATACTTGCAAGTATACGTGCTAGCTAGCACTCGCAAATAGTCAACAAAAATATTGTGCAGGCACACGGATTAAAGGTGTAATCTGTCCATCACTGGACAGATTCAATAAATACTAAAGTCACTGTGAGGAGATGTTACATTGTGTAAATAACTTACTTGCTGAATACAAAACTAACACAAAGGCAGGTTGACAGTCCAAAAAAAGCTAAACATAACTTTATCCTGTAAGCATTACATTGTTTGGATGTAACCAAAAGAAGACAAACATTTTGTTCATCAAAATGTTGTTTTAGTTGCTTTGCCTACTAATCTGTTATAGCCTATATGACCTATATTTATTCATACATTTTATAATCATACTATTTCCAAAGCATATTACAGACTAAGAGACATAATGTAAGAAAATAAAAAAAAAACCACAGAAAGGGAAAATTGCTTGTTAAAGGTCTAGATGACTGTTAATAAAGAAAAACATACTGAGCAAATGTCCTACTTTCTTTCTCACCAAAAAACACGACTTTTTAATAGAAACACAGTCATTAACTGCATCTTTTCGTAATTTCACGGACACTTGAGTAAAGTAATGTAACATGCATGTACTAGTGTCAAGGGCAGGTTGGTAAGTTGTTGGGGGGAGAGGTGTAATTCCTGTCACCCACATGTATTGTCTTCGTAAGTTCTTGGACCATGTCAGAAAGTTCTTGCTCCTCACCACCCTGCTTCTGAATTTACTTGCAAATGGTAGGGATGGAAAGAAAGTAGAAGAGAGATCATGACGACCTTCAAAAAATGACAACAAGAAATTGGGATCAAAATATTGTTTACCGTAATTAAGTTCTTTAGTCAGCTTGTGGTTAATCGTCTGTAACTGGTCTCTCTCTCTTTTGTCAGGTTGTTGTAACTGGTCTGTAATTGGCTTCGCTCTTGAGTCAGGTTTCTGTTGCTGGTCTGTAATAATTCTCTCCCCTTGGTCAAGTTCTTGTTATTAGCTTTCAATTGGCTTATTTCTTCAATCAAGTTGGACCTGTCACTGTAAACTGTTCCAAAAAAATACGATGAAAACAAATGACTTTTTTAACATATAGCTTTTTTATGTTTATAATTAATATATGACAGACTTGTAAAACCCGGGTAATACATCATGAATGTTTCATTCATTTTATTACAATTTATTTGATATATATTACTTAAAGTGATGTAAACTTACAATGGATTATAAAGCCTATGATCCCAGCCAGTAGGAGAACACACAGCAGCCCCAGACACACTGCAGCAACTGCAGAGTTGTTGGTTAACATGGCTGTGCACAGGACACAAAGAATAGTGTAAAAACCACAACATCGAGCCTGTAATGAATACAGTTCATTATATTAATATGTGACGCGTTCTTACAAAATCAGTTGGATTCCGCAGCAGCAAATCTTTCAACTTAAAAATAGTACATTTTGATAGTTTCAGGGTTACGTAGCAGTACTTTGCTAAAATGAAGCTTGGGCTTCCACAAAATTTAGGTTGTATTTTCTGATCCGTTGTAAATAGGCTACGTTTTAGCTCATACAATAAGTGTGGCTGCTAGTTGACCTGATCACTTTGTTCAGTTTGCCAGGTAACGTTCAATTTTGTGCGGGACAGTGACATCTGTTAATTTAGCATCCTTTCTTCATATTATCTATCAGATGATTGTTGAGCATGGTCATAGTATATTGAATATGACAGCAATAAGATATGGATATATTTGACAACCTTTTTGATCGCACTACCACAACCCTTACATTTTTTGCAAAATAAAAAAAAAAATCATGGCTTTCTCACATTCAAAATGTAATGACGCGTTTTTTCCTGTTTGGGTTAAACAGTGATAAAAAAAAATCTTTGAAAGGTGACATTAGCCTACCCACTTTCCAGTGGCGTGTAAAACTCAAAATATTTTTCGGGTCCTTATGACTGATAATGTAAAAATAGGTCACACGTGTTTGAATGTGAAATATCTGTGTGTTAGTCGTTAACACACACATATGACACATTTAAGTACATGTGTGACACTGACAGTTAGTGTGTTACTCAGGTACTGACCTCTTTCTCCGGGTTCCCGCTGCGTAGCCTCCTGGTTACCAGAGCCAGGCTCAGAGCCCCTCAAGCTGTCTGCACTGACATAGATGTCCACAGTCCTCTCCACCCGCTCACCTTGCCCTTCACACACCTTTTTATTCATATCAGCCTTGGCGTAAATATCCCTTGACATCTTGTCTTCTGATCTCAAATATATTACATTTGACTTAAATAATATTTGTTTTCAAATATAGTTTCCTCCCTGTACTTTAGGGCACGGTGATACTGTGCTACTGATACTCAAGTATTGAAACGAAATGACACTGACTGTGCCAGTAACTGGTTTGACTACTGCATAGTGCACACAAAGATGCTGCTCATCATTAAAATACAGACAAGAAACCCTCTAACTGTTACGTTGTTTGCAAGGGGGACCCAATCGCTGGACACAGACACTGAGATGGAGTATAGTGATCAGAGGTTAGGGTTTATTGCGGGAATGTTGTGGGTCAGGAAGAGCAGAGGTCACGGAAACAATTGAGGAAGTGGATCCGGGGGCGAAGACAGGAGAGAACCTGAGCGTCGGTGGCAGGGATAGTCCGAGAGATGTAGGAAGAGCAGCAGGTCGAGAAGCAGGCAGGCAGGCAGTGAGGCAAGCTGATTGAAAGGCAGTGAGTGATCCTATGACACAAGGAAACAAGGTTAAAGCACAAGCACGAGTAATGGTTCTTTCCAGGAAGAAAACTCATGTGGCACCAAGGACAGGTATCTACCACGGGGGTTGAAACAATAACCTAGCGAAGAACGGTTGAGAATCCGGGGTTCATATACTGTTGGGCTGATGAGCTTGATAGAAGGCAGGTGTGTAGGCTGTGCAGGTGAGTAATCAGGGAGCCAGGATAGTGAGAGGAGTGCCGCCCCCACAACACAGACACATACACATACACATAGAGTAACAGACCGGGAAGCAACAGAGACACAGGGTAAAGGGAAACACAGGAAACACAAGGGATTTACTAGAGGCACGGCCCAGACCGTGACATCAGTACAGTGATATCTTTTTATCTTGGGTTGTGTTTCTTCTCCTGTTGTGT
Source organism: Aplochiton taeniatus (assembly GCA_017639675.1). Taxonomy (NCBI): domain Eukaryota; kingdom Metazoa; phylum Chordata; class Actinopteri; order Galaxiiformes; family Galaxiidae; genus Aplochiton; species Aplochiton taeniatus. The sequence goes on from CM030176.1 coordinate 7,336,365, forward strand.
TTTTGTTGTTTCCTTGTGTTGTCCTGTGTTGCGTTGCATTGTGCTGAGTTGTTAATATATTTTGTATATCGTGTTCTTGTGTTATTGAGTAAAGTTGACCTCTGACCCCTGTAGATTCTGGCAGGAGAACCAGCCTGACGGTGGGGGTCCAGTCAGGAGAGAGGACTGTGTGGAGATGGATCACCGTCATCCAGTGAACAACACCTGGAATGATCAGGACTGCGGCAGTCTGAGACACTGGCTGTGTGAGAGAGACCCCTGTCCTGCTCTCCGTCCAGTTCAGACCTCATGATGATGATGATGGCAGATTAGCTAGTAATAAATTGATGTATTTTAATGGGTTCACATTCACGTTCACAGTAGCTAGTAAACCTTACACGGCAGATTTGAACAATAAAACCTCCAGATGCAGAGGCCTTGGAAACTATATTTTTTGCAATTGTAACAATTACAATTGTACACAGAAACTAATAAAATATGTTGCATTGTTGTCTTTTTTCATGAGCTATTATCAGCCTTATCAGATGGTCTGTAAAGAAGGCTGAGAGAGTCTGCTGTCCAGCAGGGTTTGTCCCTGATTATAAGATAACTTGGCAACACTCCAACACACATTTCTACAGTTTTAGGTTCCTTTGAGGCACTACCTCAGAAGCCTTCTACGCACCTGATTCGTTGTAGACTTCAATATAGAGGCAAAACTGAAACTCTGACACACACACACACACACACACACACACACACACACACACACACACACACACACACACACACACACACACACACACTTTTAACAGAAAGAGGCAGATCAGATTATGACCCTCTGGTTTTAATTCTGTGTGTTTGAGTAGGTAAATTCTTCTTCTAGGTATTGTCCTAATTGTGTCAATGCCACTGGCCTGTGATCCCAGCCAATGGGAGAACACACAGCAGCCCCAGACACACTTTGGTCCCAGCTCTCTGCAGGTCATTCATCAGGTCCCCCCCGTGTAGTTCTGGGATTTTTGCTCACAGTTCTCATGATCATTTTGACCCCACGGGATGAGATCTTGCGTGGGGCCCCAGATCGAGGGAGATTATCAATGGTCTTGTATGTCTTCCATTTTCTTACAATTGCTCCCACAGTTGATCTATTCACACCAACCTGCTTGCCTATTGCAGATTCACTCTTCCCAGCCTGGTGCAGGTCTACAATTTTCTTCCTGGTGTCCTTCGACAGCTCTTTGGTCTTGGCCATGGTTGAGTTTGGAGTCTGACTGTTTGAGGCTGTGGACAGGTGTCTTTTATACAGATGACGAGGTCAAACAGGTTCCATTAATACAGGTAATGAGTGGAGGACAGAAGAGCTTCTTAAAGAAGAAGTTACAGGTCTGTGAGAGCCAGAAATCTTGCTTGTTTGTGGGTGACCAAATACTTATTTTCCACCATCATTTATAAATAAATTCTTTAAAAATCCTACAATGTGATGTCCTGGATTTTTTTTTCTCATTTTTGTCTCTCATAGTTGAAGTGTACATATGATGAAAATGACAGACTTCTCTCATCTTTCTAAGTAAGAGAACTTGCACAATCAGTGGCTGACTAAATACTTTTTGGCCCCACTGTATATATATATATATATGTATATATTTACTTCTAAACTCCACTAACTGAAGCTACTATTCCACAGGATTAATAAGGTTTCATACTCAATGCAACTTGTGAATAACATGAGCTAAATGGGTAAATTGTGACTACATTTTCTTGAGATCTACAGATACAAAAGGTGTTTTTGATGAAGTTGCAGTAGCAACTGATGATGCCAGTGATACAAAATGTTGCTTGCTATTTTGGTTTGCTCATCAGGATTTCGAGGGCGGGTTATGATTCTGAATTTCACTGACATGCATAAAAGGTTGTGGGAACTAGTAGTAGCCTATTAGTTGAAGTCAACATCTGAAGTTAAGAAAGGCAGAAGATTTCAACAAGGCAAACATCTACTGTTAAGAATGTATGTATTTTTAAACATATTTATAAAGTACACAATAATATGTTAATGGTTGGATGCTACTTCTCTCCGTAATCATTTAACTTTCATTCTAATTCTTATATAATATGTTGAAATTTAGCAATTCATTTTAAATGTGTATTTCTCGGACATCGTTTCACTAACCGTATATTTTTATCTTCTATTATCAAGAAGTAATAGAACATGGCTACAAGCGCCATTACAGATGGGTAAGTCACATTAAACTTTGTATTATTTTAGATAATCTCAAAAGCCCAAAGGAAAGTTCTACCTTAAGGACTGCATATGTATGTCATAGCTAGATATATTTGTATTTAAATATGTTCAACTAAAACGAAAGGAGTGAGAAGGAAAATAAATGAGGATATCGAAAAAGCAATGTGCTTTTTAAATGTCCTTGTCAAGTGTTGAAAGTGTTTTCAGATTGATTTGAAGATAGCTTTAATAATACAATACACTAAATACATTTGAGAAAACATATTTTCAATAGATTTTTTAAATAAATATTGAATTCATCTTTTAAAAAAAGCGTGGATAAAGCACTTTGTTGATAGTTTTTTAATCAACCCTTTGACATAGGCATTTATTACGCAAACGTTTTCCAAATTCTATTTTAAATTCACCCATTTAAGCATTACTTATGAAACTGCTTTTTAAAATGTGTCCTTTCAAATGTAATATAATATTAATGATGATAATTCAAATTAAGGGCAGCGCGGCGGCTCAGTGGTTAACACTGTTGCCTCACAGGGCCTTTCTGTGTGGAGTTTGCATGTTCTCCCTGTGCTGGCGTGGGTTTCCTCCGGGTACTCCGGTTTCCTCCCACAGTCCAAACAACCATGCAAGTTAATTGGTGACTCTAAATTGCCCATAGGGTGTGAATGTGAGTGTGAGTGGTTGTCTGTCCCTATATGTGTTTGCCCTGTGATAGACTGGCGTCCTGTCCAGGGTGTACCCTGCCTTACGCCCTGTGTTGGCTGGGATAGGCTCCGGCCCCCGCGACCCTGTAAAACAGGATAAGCGGTAGAAGATGAGAGAGAGACAATTAACAATAGTTAATAATACTGGAATGCACCACTCTATTACTAGTCTCACGATGCCTGACTTTATCGGATATCTCCGCCTACCGACAATAGTGATGCCAACTTACCAATTTTGTTGCTAGATTTAGTTACCCTGGTAACTTTTTAACAACAAATGTAGCTACTTTTAAAATGTTTTTGGAACTTGTAGCGACTTTTGAAAAGTTACTCGTGCACGTATTTTCCCTCTGAATGACACGACGACGATTTTCTCTGTCACACATTCGGTCCCAAAATGGCAAGCCGTTTTAACATTTTATCGCTAGACTGTATATATATATATATATATATATAGCAGATATCAGTAATTCAATTCTTCCTAGTCAAAATGAAATTATTTCAGATATCCACAAGGACATTCTTCCTATCCACAATTGTCATTTCAGATATCCACAACGTCATTCTTCCTAGGACAAATTATGTCACTTTTGCCATTCATGTCAATTTCATATATCCACAACGTCATTTTTGATATCTTGAATGAACGTTCTGGATATCCACAAATTAATTCTTACTAGGAAAAACTCCCATTTCAGATATCTACAATCTAATTGTTGCTAGTCATAATTTTAATTTCAGATAGGCCTATCCAAAGTGGAATACGGACTATTAATTCAGACACAAGGTTTGTCATGGTGAAACGAAGTAGAAAGGGTCTAAGAAAGTGGACACGTGTTTTTATGTAAATATAACATATCCTGTACATTTTTTACAAGATTTACCGAAATTGACAACATGGCAAGGCTGCTAGTCCCAAGAAAACCTAATTAATGGAAAACTATTGGTTCCCATAGAGATAGAATGCCAATGTTCCAAAGCTAACAAATCAAGGACAATGTCTACCAGTGTTCAAGTGTTCAGCAATCATTACTACTAAGACAATAACTATACTAATAATTAACAAAAAAAATCCCCAAACATGCTAGTTTTATAGTTGCTTAATGAGCGTAATATGTTCTGTGGTCAAGATGTTAACCTATAAAATGATGTTATTGCAGTGATCTATATTAAATGACCACTGGGAATGTCTGACAAGCAAACTATATTGTATCCTCTAATTACAGGGCGACATGCAGTAGCACTGAGGTTGATGTAAAATTGAAAGACCACTTGCTAACAAGAAAAGAGGCAATTGAAATACAACCTCTGAAAACGGACACAGTAAATCTAAATCTTGAAGGAACACTTAGAAGATGCACAGTCAGCACACAAAACTGCTCCGTGAGAACAAACATTAGAACAAAGAAGACAGTTTTACTCATGGGAGCAACAGGAGCAGGAAAATCAAGTCTAATCAACTTAATAGTTAACTTTTCCTTAGGCATCAAATGGGACAGTAAAAAACAAAAACTAATCCAAGATGAGCAGAAATGTCAGACTCAATCTCAAACAGCCACTGTTACGGCATATGACATTCCAGGCCAGTATCCACTCACAGTAATTGACACCCCAGGATTTGGAGATACAAGGGGAATTCAAGAAGACGATCGTATTACCAAGTATCTTCAAGAATTGTTTAACTCAGAAAATGGAGTTAAACAAATTGACGCGGTTTGCTTCGTAGTTAGAGAGGATCAGATTCGTCTCACACCAACACAGCGCTACATATTTGAATCCATTCTTTCTATTTTTGGCAAGGATATAGAGGGAAACATAGTAGCACTCATCACATTTGCACAAAAAGGTAATAAAAAACTTCCTGTTCTTAACGCCATTAAGGAGGCAGGCGTTCCATGCAACAAAACAAAGTTGACGTTTAACAGTTCAAGTGACATACAAGAGTGCAAAGTCAATTGGAAAATGGGGGAAAAAAGCATGGAAAAGTTTTACAAGCTCCTCTTGGAACTAGAAACAAAAAGTTTGCAGTTGACCAAGGAAGTACTGAAGGAACGTAGGCAACTTGAGCTTTGTGTTGATGGGATGGAGGAACAGATAAAGATAAATCTTGACAAACAGATTGAACTTGGTGAAATTCAAAAAGCCTTGAAGCAACACAGGGGGAAAATAGATGCTAACCAAGACTTTGAATTCAATGTCACCACTTATGATTATATAAAAGTTCAGTCCGAAAATATGGCAAATAATTGTAATGTTTGCAAGTTTACTTGTCATAAACGTTGTCCATTGGCTCCAAATAAAATGTTATTTCTGTGTGACTCCATCAGTTGTGGTAAATGCCAAGTTTGCCCTGGAAAATGCTCATGGAAAGATCACTGCAAAGAAAAAATGGAGTACCAAAAGACTCCTAAAACTGTAAAAAGAACGTATAAAGATCTAAAACTCCAGTATGAACAAACTCAGGGGCTTGGAGGAGAAATAACAATAAGAGAGTTGGAGGAGACGCTTAAGGAACAAATAACGGAGGCAGACAACAAAGCAGCTGAACTTCTAGAGGCTTCATACAAATGTGTGCAACGATTGCAGGAGATTGCAATGGTACCCAACCCGATGACAACAGAAGAATATCTTGATCTCTTGATTAATGAAGAAAAGCAAAATCTCCCTTATAAAACCAAGCTTCAAGAAAAGAAAGCAAAAGCACGACTAATCTCTGCCATAACAAAAGAAAAAATGTCAGAAGTAAAAGATTTGTGCATTGCAGCAGTATCTAACCGTCATCGCAAATGATTTTTGAATGAATCCAGTGTGCATGGACATTGTACTGCACATTTGCCACTTCTTTCATATTTTCAGACCGAATGAATGGCATTAGGCCTGGAATGTATGGAAAGTATGGAAAAATAATTAGAAAAAATTATAGAGACTTATTTTTCAACATTTAAATGTAATATTGTTTAAATCTGAACTACTTTTGAAAAAATAATAAGAATCTGCCCCTTGCGTACAATTGAACTTGTGACATTATCAAAAGAAATTGCAACGTCTACGGTTGATATTTTTCGGATTTGTAGAAAGGTGAAAGTAGCTGTGATTTTGTAAAATTTCGACTGTAATTGTTTAAGATTTCTGTTATGTTGTTTTAATGTGTACATGCATCATTATGTATGTGATTTCTGAAGTGGATAACATTGAAAAAGAGTTACAATCCACATTTCATCTCCATATACTGTAAGCAAAGGTCAAATACAAAAAATCTTTGGATTAAGACAGTTCAACAGCGCATTCCTTGTTGCAAGCAAGCATTTTGTATCGGAATTTTATATTTTGTTCCTGTCTCTTTTACAGAAATGATCAAACTCAGACATCAGGGAAAAAACGTCTGTTAAAGCTAATCCATGAGGACATCATCAAAAGTAGTACAAAAACGCATAAAGGATCTCCTGAAACATATCTGTTGAAAACCCACACAGAGAACCTCAATGAGTCTCAAGAAATTAAGTGTTGCACCTTTGGTAAACATGACCCCAGCCTAAGGAACAAAACTATTTTGATGATGGGGGAAACCGGAGCAGGAAAATCCACTTTAATCAATGTTATGATAAACAACATCCTTGGGGTCCAGTGGGAGGACGGATACAGATTTGAAATCATTGCTGCTGAGAATAAAAGTGAAACTCAATCCCAGACAAGTGCTGTCACTGTGTATGAAGTCTTTGGACCAGAAAGTGACCGTCTACCATTTTCCCTTACCATCATCGATACTCCTGGATTTGGCGATACCCGTGGGATAGAGCAAGATCAGCTCATCACAAAGAATCTCAATGAGCTGTTTCACTCTCCTAAGGGAGTTGATAAAATTGATGCCATCTGCTTTGTTTTGAAAGCAACACAGGCTCGCCTGACAACTACACAGAGATACATTTTCGATTCAGTCCTCTCTATTTTTGGAAAGGATGTAGAAAACAACATCACAGTGCTAACTACATTTGCCGACAATGAAGAGCCTTTAGTTATTAAAGCTCTTGTTGAGGCAAATATTCCTTGCCTCAAGGATGAGAACAATAAACCAGTTTTCTTCAAATTGAACAATGTATTTGCCCAGCAAGTGCATGATGATGATGATGATGACAGCGATGATGATGACGAAAGTAATGATAGTGATGATGATGAGGATAGTAACGTCAAAAAAGCTTGGGGCATGAGCATGAAAAGTATTGACTTGTTTTTGGGATCATTAGATGCAATGGAACCAAAAAGTTTAGTGCTTACTCACCTGGTCTTACATAAACGAGAACAGCTGGAGACTACCATGCAAATGGTAAAAAGAAAGCTGAAAGTCACAGTGGAGAGACTAGAGTTTTTGAAGAAGGTCGAGGATCAATTAAAGAAACATGAGTTGGACATGATTGAAAACAAAAACTTTACTATTTATTTGCAAGAAAAAGTAAAGGTGAAAATGGCAGTTGACAAGAAGGCATGGAATTGCAATGTTTGCAAGGAAACTTGCCACCATCCTTGCATTGAATCATTTGGGTGCAAGGTTATGGTTAAAGACAGATGCACTGTCTGTTTAAACAAATGTGTCAAGGAGCATCATTTTGTCGAGAAGTTTATCTATGTATTCACTACAAAAGAAGGGGAAGCCAGTCTGGCTGATTTGAATAGAAAGTATGCTAAATTAGAAGGGGAATCTACATCAACAAAAGGCCTTCTCTCCATGTTGTCTCTTGAAATCTTTCAACAACTGCATGCTTTTATTGACCTGTTCATGCAAGTACATGTTATATTGGCACAGTTGCATGCATTTGCTCTGAGACCAAACCCAATTAGTAAACTTGAATACATTGACTTTTTGATTGATCAGGCAACTAAAGAAGGCAACCTTGAAAGGGTGGTTGTTCTAAAGGAAATAAAGGAAAAGGAATTACCCTAATGCTTGTATTATGGCTGTCATGTGTTGCAAAACATTTGTGACCATGACCTTTCAAATTAAAGTTTTGTGTGGTACAAAATCCTATTAATTATCGTAATAATACTCTGTCGATGTTTAAAACGTAACGTAAATAGCCATAAAACCACATTGATTTTGGTTACCTGCAAAAACCCATTGTAATTGTTTTCTGAAAGTTGGAAAATGTCTTTGTCTGATGACTTTGGTGTCACATTTTATTTTCACATATAATAATGGTATCTGTCCTCTATTTTCTATATTTCTCTATATTTTTACGTGTTAGTATGACGGGCAATGGATAACAAATGAATCATTACTTTGGATCAATAAAGCAAATGTATCCAACCACAACCACTTCCCACAGTCGTTTGAAACCATACTTTTCACCATTGTGACAATCAAAACAAGAAATGAAAGGGTCTTTAGATACTTTTTAATATGGTATTGGGTGACTTGATTGTTAGTTGTTAGTTTACCACTCACCACACTGGCACCTAGTAATGCTCACTGCTTCCTACACTACTTTATTCTTGCTTTTGTTGCTTCGCATACACCTCCACCCCAGTCTGTTGATCAATCTCTGTTAGGGGAAAATCTGCATATATCCGCTCTATACCCATGGTTGTTCATTGAGTGTTTGAATATAACCTTGCAGGTAAGTAATTCAGAGCAGCAGCAAACCCTTGACGGTAAATTGAAATGTATTTCCAAGTTACATGCAATAAACCGTTGAACATATTCGTAAGTTGTCCTGACTGAACTATTGTTACGATAATAAGCACATCATGATTTTCAGTATGTAAGATTTATGGATTCAAATGCAAATGCTGTGCAAAATAATATGAAGTGTCAGGTTTTTACTCTATCTATTTGATCCTACTAGGCTATGTGAAATCTGGGATTCAGTCGAACATTGTATTCCCACTGACTGCTTACATTTGGAAGAAATTACATTTTTTACAGAAACGAAACAGCTTCTATACCTACTCCTGCAGGGAAAAAAACAGTGATGCTAACATAAATTATTGACATAAAGCTGCAAAGACACTCACCTGGGGAGCAATAACGTTTGTGTAAACAACATCTAACAATGCAAAATACATATTATAAGATAGAATTCTCATATTAATCTTGAATGCCATGTTTTTCACATTGGGCTTAACATAGGATTCTCAGTTTCCACACCCAGTGTGATTGAAAGTCGCGAGGTAACGTCATCAATTCACAGATTTCAACAGATTGCAGGGACTGTTTGTGGATACAGGTATTGTTTTAGAAAGAACTACAGGTAAAACTTGTCAGGAAGTCAAGAAGAAAAACCTCGACGTAGTCAGACCACTGCTCCTCTGATGCTTTGATCTGACAAAGAGAACTGGGTTGACTCAGAAAGCAGGTTTATGTCTAGAAAAAGGAACTTGAAACTTCATCTCCACAGCATATTCACGAGACAAAATCTCCCACAAACCACCAAACTTTACTTCTGTCTACACTTTGAGATATTGTATATTAAACCAATTTATCATCGGTGATACTGGACAACACCAAAAAGAACAAATCATTAACAAGATTTCCAAAGACTACAAAAGAAGCATTCTAAAATGTTAGCTTAGTAACAATGATAATAATTTAAAAAAATGTAGCTAGTATAAATTGTTCATCTGTTGAAATGGCCCTCTTTTCAATAATATTCTAAAATATGGTGCATATATAACCTTTTTTCAAATATACAGTGCGTTGTTGTTAAGCCTTTTTATATCTGTGTGGTTAGTAGGCTTTTTACTAGGTGTGGTACCTGTAGTAGATGTCAGGTGCTGGGACTGGAAGCCTAGTCCGACAGCAAAGGGTGGCGTAATCCAACCCATGACACCTGAGCTGTCTACTCTTCCCAGCTCGTTACTGAATCATTGTTTCCAGCTGTGTTTTGTGTTTTGTGCCTATTTAAATTCCTCTCCTTTGTTTGAGTTTTGCCAGTCATTGTATTATTTTGAGCCTTATTGTTGGAGGTTTCAAGTAAACTTTACAGTCTCCTTGCGAGCTGTTTGCGTCGTCCCAGTTTCTCGTGTTTATTGTCTTGGGCTTATCCCTAGTTTCTAGGCTTATTGTTTTGTGTTGTGCACTTGGGGTGTACTTACCACTTGGAGCCCTGACAGTAGAAACAACCTTAACAACCAGGCTGTCTGTGATCCACTTACTGGCGTTGCACAATATAACAGAACAGGGTGAAAAATGACAGAGTGAGTTTGAGAGAAAGTAGTGTTGACAGAGTGAATGTGAGGGGAGCATGTGTGTGTTTAGGTATATATATATATATATATATATATATACAGATATATTTTTTATATATGTTTTTTTTCAATGAAAAGTTACAACAGACAATGAGGTCCAGTCATTTCCATTCCTTTTATGTACATTCAGTTAAAACCATAAATACTATGTAGTTAAATAAACACATTAAAGGTTCAAATATTGAGTAATTTCCTTCTATTGAAATAATTGGTAAAAACGAAATTGGCCCAAGTTGATTTTGCCTGTCATTTGACACTGGGTCTGAAGCTTTTAAGTGGAGGTCCCTTGACGTTTCCTCAGAGTGTAAGATGTTAGTGAACACAGGACAGGTGTTTTGCTTCAGGTATCATCTGAGTACACATGGAAAGCTACTATGACAGGAACTTCATCTTTACAGCCGTTTTTTGAATCCAAAACTAAATGACCACAGACCTTCATCGTTGTCATTAGCAAGTTGGGATACTGTTTCAAAAAACAAGTGGGTTTGGAACAATGGAAAGCAACAGGAAGAAACAATCAGCCTAAAAGATGATTTCTAATTAGTGCTACTTGTTCTGCGTCATTATAACTATAAATAATATAATGTTATATAACAATTTGTATAGTTGCCTTATACCAATAACGAAATAAATACAATGTATTAACCTTGTCATTATTAGTCTTTGCAAAGTAAGCATCTTTCTATCTTGTCATTCTTCTTGCTGGGCTGATGGTGTGTATTTTTAACGCAACAACAGTTAGTTAAGGTCAGGCATGCCACCCTTGTCTTTATTGTGATATAACGTCTGTAGGCTACTGTGACTGATTACAAAAGAGAAGAGACAACATAACACTTTAAACAACTGACAACTACATGAAACACAAACCCGGATATATTGATACTATAATACAACAAAAGCCATTTGGTAAATCCATAGAGTAGCCTTATATCATTATATGTCCCCCAAAGTACAGAGTAGAGAACCCTCTGACAGTCATCAATCACATATCTGAAGCTGTCAGAGAAAGTAGCAGATTTATAAGTGAGTTTGTTGAAGATAGCTTTCTTTTTATCATACGTTCATTGATTCAATCTAATCTATTAACAATCTTCATTTTAAAGGATTTTACCTAAAAACAAACTTTGTCCTCCATGATGTAACAGAGACCTATGGAAATACAAATACAATTTCCCTTTATATAAGCTTAAACTACATGAGAAACACATTTTCCTATTAAATACACAATAAAACAATTATTCAAAATGGATCTAAAAATGAAGTAGCACAATTTTATTTTAGCCAGTCTTTTCAACACACAAACTTAAATATAATTTGTTTGCATTATTAAAAAGCATAAGAAAGAGAGCAATAGAGAAAGGGAGAGAAAGAGAGAGATGAACGGATAACCCATATGTAAAGCCGTTGATACTAAATATTTTTCTCACAGATCCATTTATTAGTCCATCCACATGGTAGGTAGTTCCATTTATTAACCTGGGCCGCAAAATGCAATAAAGATCTTAGCAGTACGCTAAACCATCATGCGTATATCTTAATATGTGACCGTTGCACCTGCTGATAGTCAAGGTGAATACCATTAGGATACATCTAAAGCCAAGCATGACACTATGAGTATCATGTAATAGGTTAAGATCTTATGAATGCAACAATTCAAAGTTAAACGTTGCTGCACTATGTAACTTTATTTGAACCCCGACCTCCCCTCTTCCCTCCTCACCTGTTCCACTCTGCTGTTGATGATGACCAGGTCAGCTCCTCTACTCAGACAGTCCTGTCTGCTTTCATTCCAGGTCTTCAACTTAATAGAGATGTAGTACCAGCTGGAGCTAAGTTTGTACCATTGAGGACTGCTTTCAATCCCTGCCACAACACACATTGAGTCACTATGTTACTGTATATCACTTACTGTATACTTGCAAGTATAAGTGCTAGCTAGCACTAGCAAATGGTCTACAAAAATATTGTGCAGGCACACGGATTAAAGGTGTAATCTGTCCATCACTGGACAGATTAAATAAATACTAAAGTCACTGTAAGGAGATGTTACATTGTGTAAATAACTTACTTGCTGAATACAAAACTAACACAAAGGCAGGTTGACAGTCCAAAAAAAGCTAAACTTAACTTTATCCTGTAAGCATTACATTGTTTGGATGTAACCAAAAGAAGACAAACATTTTGTTCATCAAAATGTTGTTTTAGTTGCTTTGCCTACTAATCTGTTATAGCCTATATGACCTATATTTATTCACACATTTTATAATCATACTATTTCCAAAGCATATTACAGACTAAGAGACATAATGTAAGAAAATAAAAAACACCCACAGAAAGGGAAAATTGCTTGTTAAAGGTCTACATGACTGTTAATAAAGAAAAACATACTGAGCAAATGTCCTACTTTCTTTCCCACCAAAAAACACTACTTTCACGTTTAATAGAAACACAATCATTAACTGCATCTTTTCGTAATTTCACGGACACTTGAGTAAAGTAATGTAACATGCATGTACTAATGTCAACGGCAGGTTGGTAAGTTGTTGGGTGGAGAGGTGTAATTACTGTCACCCACATGTATTGTCTTCGTAAGTTCTTGGACCATGTCAGAAAGTTCTTGCTCCTCACAATTATGTTTATAATTAATATAAGACATACTTTTAAAACCCGGGTAATACATCATGAATGTTTCATTAATTTTATTACATTTTATTTTAGACATATTGTTACTGATTGTTACATCACTGTAAGTAATGTAAACTTACAATGGATTATAAAACCTATGATCCCAGCCAGTAGGAGAACACACAGCAGCCCCAGACACACTGCAGCAACTGCAGAGTTGTTGGTTAACATGACTGTGCACAGGACACAAAGAATAGTGTAAAAACCACAACATCGAGCCTGTAATGAATACAGTTCATTATATTAATATGTGACGCGTTCTTACAAAATCAGTTGGATCCCGCAGCAGCAAATCTTTCAACTTAAAAATAGTACATTTTGATAGTTTCAGGGTTACGTAGCAGTACTTTGCTAAAATGAAGCTTGGGCTTTCACAAAATGTAGGTCGTATTTTCTGATTCGTTGTAAATAGGCTACGTTTTAGCTCATACAATAAGTGTGGCTGCTAGTTCACCTGATCACTTTGTTCAGTTTGCCAGGTAACGTTCAATTTTGTGCGGGACAGTGACATCTGTTACTTTAGCATCCTTTCTTCATATTATCTATCAGATGATTAAGGAGCATGGTCACAGTATATTGAATATGACAGCAATAAGATATGGATATATTTGACAACGTTTTAGTCGTTAACACACACATATGACACATTTAAGTACATGTGTGACACACTGACAGTTAGTGTGTTACTCAGGTACTGACCTCTTTCTCCGGGTTCCCGCTGCGTAGCCTCCTGGTTCCCAGAGCCAGGCTCAGAGCCCCTCAAGCTGTCTGCACTGACATAGATGTCCACAGTCCTCTCCACCCTCTCACCTTGCCCTTCACGCACCTTTTTATTCATATCAGCCTTGGCGTAAATATCCCCTGACATCTTGTCTTCTGATCTCAAATATATTACATTTGACTTAAATAATATTTGTTTTCAAATATAGTTTCCTCCCTGTACTTTAGGGCACGGTGATACTGTGCTACTGATACTCAAGTATTGAAACGAAATGACACTGACTGTGCCAGTAACTGGTTTGACTACTGCATAGTGCACACAAAGATGCTGCTCATCATTAAAATACAGACAAGAAACCCTCTAACCACAACTTCCTCAAAAATGGAATAGTTTCACAGTCTCACAGAGCAGAACTGTAGTTTCCATCCTCTATCAACAGCAGAGGGAATGGCGGTAGGTTTGCGTATTAGTCATATGCAAATATATGTTGTAAAGCCACTTAAAGAAGTTCACTTTTTAGAGAGAGGCCAAAGTAAATCCACTTTGTGTAACCAATCATTACATCTCCTCTATTTTATTCGGTCATGATATCCCTCTCCTGTCTCTAACGTAATGTGGGCTGTAAAATAATGCCTGCAGAATAGAAGAGACAATACGACAGTGACTTAAAAAGCTGACAGACCACTAGTTATAAACCAATAGACTGGCAGACCACTGGATATAAACCAATAGACTGACAGACCACTGGTTATAAACCATTAGACTGACAGACTACTAGTTATAAACCATAAGACTGACAGACCACTAGTTATAAACCATTAGACTGGCAGACCGCTGGATATAAACCATTAGACTGACAGACCCCTGGATATGTACTGTCAGACTGAAAGACCACTGGATATTGACCGCTAAACTGACACAGACTGATGATAATAACATATTACTATTGATCAATATATTGATTATTACAAAACAGACTGATATCCTATTCTAAATGTCCCTAGGGGAACAAACGGAGATGAAGATCACTCTTGCTCTCATCTTTATTTTTTAAATATTACATTTTTTATAGGAGCAGTATATTTCCAATATATATATGTATATATATATATATATATATATATATATATATATATATATATATATATATTAATATAAAACAAAACAGCTTAAGCACCGAAACTAATATAGGTATAGCTGTACTAAAAATATGTAAGCTGATAGATAGTTACACAAAGGTTACACGTGTCTTTATTCATCACATGAACGTAAATCTAACATTTCTGCATTTACAAACATGAAACAATAGAAAGAGAGAGAGAGCGAGAGAGAGATTGATAGAGAAAATGTCAGAGAGAGAGAGAGAGAGAGAGAGGGAGAGAGAGAGGGAGAAAGAGATGGACTAACATTAAATCTCTTTCTCACAGATCCAGTAATTAGTCTCTACACATGACAAGTCGTTCCATTTGTTAACTAAGTTCTGATGGGCAATATGGATCTCAACACAGTCCTCCTCTCCTACATTGGGTGTGCCTCCATTATCAGGCTGTGGCGTGTACCAGAATCCAAGACTACGTAGAAGATGAGATATTTAGACATTATTTCAACCTTTTAGTTTTAGATGATAGTGGTAGTAATATATTGAATCTATTCATCAAGGTAGTAGCAGATTCAGTTTCTTACCTTGTGGTCAGTTGTGTCCCATCCACCCATTTCCATGTCCCTTCAACCTTTATATCTGTCAGACCAATCCACACTCTCTTGTTGAATAGTTTAATGAGATATTCCTGTTTATGTAAGGGTTGTACAAATTAGCTGTTGACATTAAGAATAATGAAATATAAAAAGATTATACGATTCATAATGTGCACTATAATGTGTTTGATAAGGTCTAAGGTGCCCACATATTTATGATCCTTCCTTTGCTGTGAAATTTGATCATTCCTTTGTTGTTAAATTTGTCCACCAGTAGATTACTTTATTGATATCTGGTGATGTTACTAACAAGATGTGCTCACCCTGTTTTACGTGACAGACTAATAATTTCTGCTTTAATGTAAAGGTTAAGTGAACGTTAGACCTGCTGTTAGTGAGAGTCAATTAGGCTACATGTTTGTTCTACTAAGTCTTGTAGCTTGTGAGCTTTAAGTGCACATATTAAAATGCTTTTAAGTCATGCTTTTAAGTCAGGTATTGATAAATATCTGTTATGAGTGAATCTGCAATCCTAGTATTGGAATAATTTGTGCTAAAAGTCTACCTTTACTATTTCATACACTGTTTATTCCCCAACTCCACCCTCATCCCTCCCTACCTGTTCCTCTCTGCTGTTGATGATGACCATGTCAGCTCCTCTACTCTGACAGTCCTGCCTGCTCTCATTCCAGGTCTTCAACTCAAGGGACATGTAGTACCAGCTGGAGCCATGTTTGTACCATTGAGGACTGCTTACCATCTCTTTCAGCACTAAGCAACAACACACAGTGTGTTACATTACATTACAACACATTACCAAACAGTAATACCGTCACCAAAACCTCTTCCAGCTTGTGGAGCAGTTGGTTGCTTCGATTTGACCACAAAACTCCACATACATTTGTGTGCTATTTTTTTTTAAACCTGCAGACTGTCAGTATTGCTTATCACATATTCATTTGTCATCAATAACATATTTTTACATGGTCCAGTCCTATAGTATAGATAATGCTCATAAAGAGTAAAGAGGCTTTAAGACTGTTGAAAATTTGATTGTTTTGATGAAGTCCGCAAACTTTATGTTACACCTTTTTGTGGCAAAGGTTTGAAGGACTAAAGAGGCCTATCAAGAGATTTAGATTCAGACATATTGTGTAACATGTTAGAAATTATGCAACTGACCACAAAGCTTTCTCTGGAGGTTGTCTCTCTCTTCAGTCAGGTTGTTGTAGCTGATCTGTAACTGGTCTCTTTCTTTAGCCAGGTTGTGATCGTCAATGCCTGTAGGAAGCAAATTAATAAATAGCATTTGACGATAACTATAATAATTAGCATTGCCTTTCAGAGTTGTTATTTACTCTTCCTCAGAATCAGCACAGTGCACAAATTAAATGGATTATGCAGTTCGTATTGTTTGGGCAGTAATGAACCACTGCATAAGTACTCACAGAGCACCACCAGGACTATGATCCCAGCCAGCAGGAGAAGACACAGCAGTCCCAGACACACTGCAGCCGCTCTGAAGGGCCTCTTTGTTATAATGACTGGGGACAGAGTACAGTTTCTATCAACAGAGAGAGAGAGAGAGAGAGAGAGAGAGAGAGAGAGAGAGAGAGAGAGAGAGAGAGAGAGAGAGAGAGAGAGAGAGAGAGAGAGAGAGAGAGAGAGAGAGAAAGAGAGAGAATAACAAACCTGTTGGTTGCCACAAAGTGTATTTGGTCTGATCTGTGTGGGACGGCTTGTTTTTGTATGTGCTGTATGTAGTTGCATCCCTGTATGTGTGTATGACTGCAAAAAATGAGTCCATTAAATATAGCCATATGTGAAGGTCCACACATGTCAACTTCCTGTATGCGTGGCTACATAGCTGTATGTGTGTCTTCTGATGTTAGTGAACCGAACGTGTGTGCGTCTGTGTGCCTCAATGTGTATGAGTAAATCTGTGTCTAGATGTTTTACCTGTGTTGCCTGCTGTAGTCTGTGAATTCGCTCCTGTGGTCGCCTGTGTCCTGGGGCCACAGGTCTCCTCCTCTTGCAGCCCGGAGGCCGACTCAAATCCCCCCAAGCAGTCTACACTGTCATAGATGTCCACTATCCTCTCCGTTCTCTCATCCCTCTCACCACGCACCTTTTTACTCATATCGGGAGTGGCGTACAAGTCCTCAGACATCTTCAGCTCTTTCTGTTCATGCGAATGGAATTAAGAATAAACATGATAAATAAAACGTCGGCCGTTTATCTCCTGCCTGTCGATGCCCTACCAGACAGTGGCTGTGGTGTGAGACTGAGAAAGAGAGACTGGTTCAACGTTGTTTTATACTGACTACCCCTTCAGACCACAAATGAAGAAGGAAAGAGTGAGGTGACGCCTTTGCTGCAGAACTTGTTTAGTTGTGAAGTTGTCCAACTCAGTCAAGAGCAATTTTTCACGTCACACCAATAAACCAATCGTATATGCTCTATAGTTTAATGCAGTCTTCTTAAACCATTTAACATTAAATGCATCAATCTGGTGCACTTCAAGACATCTGTGGAAAATATATGCATATAATTATTTTCACTCAGCACACAAGGGTGGTTGGTTGCCAATACAGACCGGTCATATTCATTTTTTGAGAAAAATAGACCAAAATGACAGCTTGCAGGGCCCCTGGTTGCTTCGGGGACCCTATGCGACCGCACAGTCCGCACATAGCAAGAAACAGCTCTGACAGTATATACAGGAGAAACTTAGGGCGCTTGAAAGATAACTTATTTTCTCTTCAAAGTTACATTTTAAATTAAACGCTGGTCAATGTGTAAAACTCAGGCCCACAAATCAAAGCGTCCTAAAAAACACCAGCCACTGTAGTTTTACATATAGAAGGGAAAAAACACAGCCACATTTCATATAATGATTTTTGGGAGGAATAGTTACAGCAACAGGTGATGCTTTAGTGGATTTTCTATCCAGGTATACGTTTCCGTGCATGTTTGCCAAACTGTCACAAGGGAAAGGGAAAAAAACTGTCTTGTGAAGCACAGTTGGGTCATCTCTTGACTGCTGGTAACTTCTTGCATTTGCAGATGAGGCCATTGTGACGACACATGTTGTAAATGGGAGCATAAACAAAGTGGCTTTCTGTTGCCGCATATCAGCGGACTTTTGTGGCACCTGTTTTTATCCGTCTGCGCAACAATTTCTGAAGTGGATGGTAAAAAAAGGAATTTATGCTTTAAATGTATTTGTCCTCCAGTATTTTACAACACAATAGGTTTTTAAACGAGGTTGCCAGGTTGGACTGATTTCCCAATGTCTGGGAGACTGCAGCCTAGCACTGAACTACAAGAGGTGGTCATGAAGCCGGCGGGCATGCGATGTGTGAATTACTATTGAATAATAGCAAGGAGCAACACACACAGCGTGTTCAAAACCACTCCCACTACACACACTGTGAGCCGTGCCCAGGAGTTTTTAAATACCGAGGTCAACAACCAAGCTGACTTGGGGGCATGACTTTTTTGTATTTGTTTTCATGATCTAAACATATGCTTTTTAAGAAGTTTGGAAAGCAATTATTTGATTTCAGGCAGTTCTTTCACAGCTTTTTCTAGATACACCTTGGAAGAAATACTAGGGTCCGGACAGTGCTCTCGGTGGTGGTTAAGGCCATGCACACACCGTGTTCAGACCACTCCCACTACACACCCTGTGTCTTTAAAACTACTCCCACTCTGTAACAATCTGTCTGCTCTAACAAGCTGTTGAAAGTGAGGGGTTAAGGCCCGAAGGTGCAATACATTGGACTAACTTGTGTTGAAAATGTTTCATAACATTCCTCTTTCCACTTTCCAACACGTTAAGTACCTGTACTATATAGCATATAAATGGCTTATATAACATGCAGTATGTGTTTCCAATATGAAACCCCTACACTTGAAATGAATGTCCCCAATGAGTAGGCCTACATGCAGAGCCTCAAAGCAGCAAATTATGCTAATGCTAACAACTGAGGTTGTGAGACAGACACACTGAAACCACACACACAGAAAGACACTCTAATAACATACACACACACACACACACACACACACACACACACACACACACACACACGCACGCACACACACGCACACACACACACACACTAACACACACACACACACACACACACACACACACACACACACACTCACACACAAGTAACACACACATGCACTCAAAGATACACAGGTAACACACATACTGACAAATATACACACACATACTCCGTAGAGAGCTTCTTCTAGTCAATTATGAAATAATTGTTACCAGATGATCTAAGTAACACTAAATGATCCATGAATGCTCATCAACTGATTTCTAAATAATTTGTAAGGTATTTGTTAACACTATATTTATGTCATACTGACGTCTTCTGCTTCTTTCCCCCCCAGTATTATACTTTATGATAGGTTTATAATTGAGGGTTGAACTGATTTCCCAGTGTCTGTGAGGCTGCACCCCTGCACTGAACTAAAAGAGGTGGTCATGATGCCTGAGGAACGCGATTGTGAATTATTATTGAAAATCGAGGTCTGGGTAGTAAGGAGCAACACACACAGTGTATTCAAAACCCCTCCCACTACACACACTATGGGCCGTACCCAGTATTTTTAAATACCGAGGTCAACAACCGAGTTGTTTGTGGCGTTCGGGGGCACACTTTCTTTATTTTTTTTTAAATAAAGCTCTTTAAGAGGTTTGGGAAGCAAATATTTGATTTCAGCCAGTTATTTTCCTGCTTTTTTATACAGTATGTGCTTCCAATATGTAACCCCTAAACTTGAAAAGAATGCCCCCAGTGAGTAGGCCTACATGCAGAGCCTCATAGCAGCAAATTATGCTAATGCTAACAACAGCACTCAAAGCATGCTCACGTGCAAAAAATTCTAAATGGGACACTTTTTCAACCTCAAGTGATGTTGTTAGCATGGATAGCATTGTTTACCATTGAGATGTGCTTGGAGCATGTAGACAGGCATAACAACTTGTCTTTGTCTGGCTTCCTGAAAAGGTTAGGGTATCACTTTCATCGTGGTTATGATTTTTCATTCCACAAGGGAGGCAATGTGGCCAACAGGTTTAGCTAGGTATTTTTCGACAGAGAGCGGGAACCACAGGAAGGAGAGCAGAGGCCACCAGCCTCCAGTTGAAGGGCTGCATGAAAATGAATGTCACAGTAACCACGGAAACCTACCCTCTGCTCTTCCTGCTCTGCCAGCCAAGCGCAACACACACACACACATACACAAACACACGGTTTCACACACACACACACATACACACACACACACACACACACACTCGCGTGACACAACGTCCTCAGACATGGTTGACAGTACTTATGAAGACAACCTCGGAAGGTATTTCTTTAACTATTTGAGAAGATAATCTTTTAATAGCAATTCGATTAAATAGACAACTGAAACTTTTTACATACTAGGATGAAATCTTTCTTACTTTCCAGCCACTTCTAAAGCTACGGAATAGTAATTACTGTTGAATCTACCTACACCTCTTTGATCTGGGTAAGCAAAATATTTATTGTTTTCGCATTGCTATTTGATATCGATAAGTACTCTCCCTTAATGTCTTGTGTTTGCTTGCAATTCATGTTTCACTGCATATGGTGTTTTGTGTTAATAATTGTGTCTGTTTATACTGATGTCATTGTGTATGGAGGGCTAATCGTGTTCTCAGTTGGACCTTCCTGCTCTCTGTATCTTAATATTACAATGATCATTGATATTTTATTGATTTATTCAGGGGTAACCGATATAAAAATACCATACAGCAGCTATGAGGTGTATTCGGGGAAGGTCTTCAGATATCTATGCCAACGTGAAAGCCCGCCCAGGTAACCATTGTAACAGAAGAGGAACGACAGAAAGACCATGCAACCCTTACGCCAACGGAGACATTGAGAGCAATTCCACACCACGTCATAGCCTGGGAGCTCCGAACACAGGTTAGAGACACATAGAGGTACATTGTCATATATCTAGTACATACAGTGGTGCACAAACACAGGTTGGAAATACTAACGTATCAACAAAAGTATGTGAACATATTAAACTGATAACATGTCTTCTAGAGATGATCTGACAAAAGAGAAAAAGTAAAGTAGAAATGCTGGCCCAACGACACTAACACCAGTAAGCCACAAACCCATGTGCTGTGATGACTGATTCCTGTCCAGCCGCGGTTATGAGACAGACGCACTGGAACCACACACATAGACAGACACTCTAATAACATTCTCACACACACACACACACACACACACACACACACACACACACACACACACACACACACACACACACACACACACACACACACACACACACACACACACACACACACACACACACAAGCACACACACACAGTACAAGCTGTCAAGACAAATTCCCCTTTGCTTCAGCTACCAATTGTTCAAAGATGACTATGAGATTAATCAGAGATACAACTTACATTAATGTACAAAACAAAACAAAAATGCAATGTAGCGCTTATGTGACTGCACTCAGATGGAACAGGTGGACAGGTGTCAGATAAAGACTTTTAAAACAAGTCTCTTCCTTACCTTTCCTTACTTATGATATTGTCAAAATAGGGTTCACATGCTGTCCTGCTGTCTGTCTGAGGCCAGTGGCCTTAGAGATCAGAAAATAGAGCAGATACGATGTTTCTCTGACAGCAACATGGCATCACATCTCTTGCCCTCTCTCTCTCTCTCTCTCTCTCTCTCTCTCTCTCTCTCCCTCTCTCTCGCTCTCTCTCTCTCTCACACACACACACACACACACACACACACACACACACACACACACTTTAAGCACACACAATCCTAACACACTTTGGTCTTTTGTATGCACAGTCATTCTAACAAAGAGGCCCTGCAGAGCTGCTGCAGTGTGTCTGGGACTGCTGTGTCTTCTCCTGCTGGCTGGGATCATAGTCCTGGTGGTGCTATGTGAGTACTTATTCAGTGGTTCATTACTGCCCAAACAATAAGAACTACATGATACATTTCAATTTGGCACTGTGCTGAATCTGAGGAAGAGTAAATAACAACTCTGAAAGGCAATGCCAATTATTATAGTAATCGTCAAATGCTATTTATTTATTTGCTTCCTTCAGGCATTGAGGATCACAACCTGGCTAAAGAAAGAGACCAGTTACAGATCAGCTACAACAACCTGACTGAAGAGAGAGACAACCTCCAGAGAAAGCTTTGTGGTCAGTTGCATAATTTCTAACACGTTACACAATATGTCTGAATCTAAATCTCTTGATAGGCCTCTTTAGTCCTTCAAACCTTTGACAGAGAAGCCAAAAAGATGTGGCTTTTTCTTAAGTTTGCGGACTTCATCAAAACAATCACCTTTTCAACAGACTTAAAGCCTCCTTACTTTTTATGAGCATAATCTATACTATAGGACTGGACCATGTAAAAATATGTAATCAATGACAAATGAATACGTGATGTAAGCAATACTGACAGTCTGCAGGTTTAAAAAAAAAAAGCAAGCTGGATGCTCTACAACCTGGAAGAGGTGTGGGTGACGGTATTACTGTTTGGTAATGTGTTGTAATGTAATGTAACACACTGTGTGTTGTTGCTTAGTGCTGAAAGAGATGGTAAGCAGTCCTCAATGGTACAAACATGGCTCCAGCTGGTACTTCGTCTCCACTGAGGAGAAGACCTGGAATGAGAGCAGACAGGACTGTCAGAGTAGAGGAGCTGACTTGGTCATCATCAACAGCAGAGAGGAACAGGTGAGGAGGGTACAGGGGGAGGTCGGAGGGTTTAATAGAGCACCAAACAACCAAGGACAAAACTAAATATATTATTGCATTATTATAATTGTATCAACTTAAACATACATAATTGCCATTAA
The DNA here is from genome assembly GCA_017639675.1 of Aplochiton taeniatus. Classification (NCBI taxonomy): domain Eukaryota; kingdom Metazoa; phylum Chordata; class Actinopteri; order Galaxiiformes; family Galaxiidae; genus Aplochiton; species Aplochiton taeniatus. Next base: position 7,359,557 of record CM030176.1, read on the forward strand.
CTTAGCTTGGTATGTAGCTTATATGAATAGTTTGGTCTTCTAAAACCTATAAGCATAATTGCAACCTTCATTAACCTAACATTAATTCATCGTTATGTAAACGCTTGGATGCAATTTCAAACCAACATGTCAACACATTCCATTGCTGTCCATTGGAGAATATTACATTTTTCTCACAAAATTAAACAAATGATTTTACCACCCTTATACAAACAGGAATTTGTCATTAAACAATTCAACAAGAGAGTGTGGATTGGTCTGAATGATAAAGAGGTTGAAGGGACCTGGAAATGGGTAGATGGGACCCCACTGACAACAAAGTAAGATTTTCAGTATTACTAACATACTGTATCTCTTCATTAGGGTAGTTACGTATTGAATCTCTTCATTAGGGTAGTTACATATTGAATCAATTCATTAGGATACTAACATTTTGAATCTATGCATTAGGATACTAACATATTGAATATATGCATTAGGATACTAACATATTGAATCTATGCATTAGGATAGTAACATATTGAATATCTTCATTAGGGTAGTTGCATATTGAATCTATGCATTAGGTTACTAACATATTGAATCTATGCATTAGGATAGTAACATATTGAATATCTTCATTAGGGTAGTTACATATTGAATCTCTTCTTTAATACACTAACATATTGAATCTCTTCATTAGTATACTAACATATAAATCTATTCATTAGGGTAGCATCATATTGAATCTCTTCATTAGGGTAGCATCATATTGAATCTCTTCATTAGGGTAGCATCATATTGAATCTATGCATTAGGGTTGTTCCGTATTGAATTAATTCATCAGGGTAGTGGCATATGATCCTACAACCTTGATGACTGGTTGTGATGTTGCTACCCAGATGAATACATTCAGCATGTTACTACTTAAATGAAGATATTTGAGTTTGTAATGTTATTATAAACAATTATAAGAACCTCATAAGGCTTGAATTAACGTTCATAAGCAGTCAACAAGTTTCTTACAAGTGCTTATAAATGTCTTACAATCTAAAAATGTACATGTTTATGATGCTTTTATTAACACCAATATAGTTGTATTTACATATAATAAAGTTAATAAGCGTCTTATAAGGACTCGTAAGGGCATTTTTATGTATTAACTAATGCTTAACTAGTACTGATGACCTCTTATTATAAGGACCTTAATGTGAAGTGTTACCATGATAAAGATTCAATATATTACTACCAGCATAATACTGTATACAATAAATTGACACTTGATGAAGTCATGTCTAACTGTCTCACCCTCTGTGTGATCTTAGTTTCTGGATGGTCCAGCAGCCTGATAACGAAGGAGAGGAGCACTGTGCTGAGATCTACATTGGTAATGGGGAAATAGTGAATAAATGGAACGACCTGAAATGTGGACAGACTAACAATTGGATCTGTGAGAAAGCGAGTCGGTGTCTGTAGTGTAGTAAAGGCTTTGGTCAAAGGTCAAAGGGCAAAGGTGCAGGATCCAGGGCAGAGGTGTCATGCCCATTCACACTGAGGGGGCACGTGCCCCCTCGATTGTTTGAGACAATGGTTTGAAATCAAATCCGTAGTGTTATGTATATGCACTAAAGCAGCATGTAGTAAAAGGAGTTGTGAAACTGTACCCCCAGAGAGAAATTGGGTGTACGACGCCTCTGATCCAGGGTTGCCCTGGACTGAATGAAGACCCAGTATACTATACAACAACACGGTTATACTGTGCATTGGATTGAAACACATTTTGGATGATTTCTCTATTTCAAATGTTTTCTATTTTTCATATTCTTTTGTTCTGCTGTTTAAATGTATTTAAACAAATGACATGTATGTTTCATCACCTGCCTTGTTAATAGGGCATTGCTGTAGAAGAGACAAAGTTGCATTCAGTCAACCCTTTGCAAAAAACAAACCAACAAAAATACATTGTTTACTGTAATGGAAATGTTCAGGTCTTCACAGAAAATATCCAGTTAAACAGAGTGAGAGTCCGGGCAACGATTAAAGGGCAATTTTAGTAATGAGTGCAGTGTACTGCTTTGTACACAGATAAATTACTACAGTGAGCTCACTCTAATGCCATAGTAAAAGGTGGAAACAAGTATATCGGTCCAAACTAAATAAATCATTCCGTTGGCCAAGGGGAACACGTGTTACCTCTTTAGTATTGAAAAGGACTCAAATGCCCACTCATATTATGATGACAAACAACAGACAACACCAGCCTTCAGTGTCTCAGAGAGGCACACGTTATCTCTTTGCTGCTCTGGCCTCCGCTCTTACCTTACCCTCACGTCTGAACAACAGCTCAGACTTGAACATCCGTTAGGATGCCCAAATTCTACATTACAGATATTTTACTTTTTTTATGATTCTGCATCAATTTCCATGGGGTCTAAGATTGCTAGCCAAGCCCCTGCCTTCACGTGGTCTTTAACCGTTACCACTCTATTTATACTTCTATTCAAATTCTCTTGCTCTCGCTCTCACTCCATCTCCGTTTGTACGTAATGCAAAGACAACAGACACTGGATGAGTAAAGTCTATAGTTTGCACACTGCCTGGCCTGGGTGATTTTTTCTTTTTCTCCTTCAGCTTAGTTCTCGCTGTCCTAATCACTCGTATTGTCAGGAGTCCCCTCACGTGTAGCTCAGAGCACAAGGCAGCAGATTCCCTACATCGCAGACAGATCTACATCAGCTGGTTATGGATGATCCTCGGAAGTTTCATTTAACAATAAAAATAATAAATTTCTTTCTGATATTTTACCTTTCATTTAATAATAATAATAATAATACATTGCTTTCTGAAGTGTTTACCTTTTAAAATAGTACTTCCCAAGTACAAACAGCAGGGAGTGTAGTGTGTTCTGTGGTCTTACAGGAAGGCAGCCACTTCATACCCACCATGTCCAGGTGATAAAGACTATCTGATAAAGATAGGTGATAAAGACACTGTCATATACAGTGTTTGAAATTATAAGGACTTTACTGTAAATTCCCACTCGAATAATAGTCATATTTACGGCCACGCACATGCAACGTTGATCTAGGGTGCATTCAAAGATATTAGGCCACTGTGATTCATCCTTTGAGTCGATAGTAATAGTCTTTAACAATCAGTCTGTCAGCGTGCCAGTCTGAATGTAGTGGTCAAGCAACATCATCCAGGTCCCTTCTCTTCTGTAATCGTCAAGGGAGGGAGACATTACTACAGAGACAGCAAGGGTGGACGGGGGATTTCTTGACTGACAGTAACACAGGATGAGAATTGCGTAACGATGAGTTCAAAATTGCCTCATTTGGATAACTCTGGCCCTACTATATGGAAACGCTAGTACATTTCTTTGTTCTTGGTGATTGGTTTGCTTTGTAGCAGCAATTTAGATATAAAGAGTCTATTAACAAAAAATCCTGTTCCCCTGGGTTTGTTGACACAGGATCGATAGCATCATTTCCCCGGCTCTGTTAAACCAGTCGGGGTTAAAGGAAGTTGTGGTCGGAGGGTGTTGACTGTATATTGTAGTGATGATCTGCTAACACCATGCAGTAGCCTACTGATGACCTCTATAATGTCTGTCTACATTTATTTAGCAATGTATTACAAGCTACCAGCCTCAACAGTTCCATTTAGCCTAATAATAATATCACATTTCTTTCTGAGATTTGACCTTTCAAATGAGTGCTTCCCAAGTACAAACAGCAGAGGGTGTAGTGTGTTAATAGGACAAAGCAAAAATGTTTAGCCCCCAGGTATCAAACACTCACTCACACACACACACACACACACACACACACACACACACACACACACACACACACACACACACACACACACACACACACACACTTAGAACAACAATGACACCTACAACCAAATGCGAGCAGATGAATGTACAGTCTATATACTACTGCATTTATTACATGCTATACTATATATATGCTGTATAATGCTGCTCGCTGTGTGTATTCCTACTGGCTGGGATCACAGACCTTCACACGGAAGAGAAAACACACCAACGCTTTACATCCAGCCCCCAGGACATTAAACGGGGGGCCACTGATGCTGCACTGAGTTCTCCTACTGCCTGGGGTCATGTATGGAAGATAACAGAGTCTTTGTGTTATTTTAGTATTTAACATCAGGTTGTAAGAATGTATTGAGAGTTAAATCCTAACACAATCATGGACAAAGGAAATATAACGTCACTGTACTAACTGACATGGCAATCCATAAACAACATAAATCCTATTATGTAACTATGTGATTCTTTCAACACATGCAGGCCTAACGGAGCACTGTGATCCTTTCTCGGATCTGATTTGAAAAAGGAAAGAAGTGAACTTTGCACAACCTTGATGTTGTTCTTCTTTTGGTTCTCAATATGCTTCACTTCTGCATTTCTGCACGACATCCGTCCTTAAATTCACTCTCTGTCTCCCACCCAGTCCGCCAAACACGGCCATTACATCAGCGGTTGTAGACAAGAGGAGATACTTGAAGCTTTAACTCTATTTCAGTCAGATATTATTTAAGACATTTTTACAGTTTAATATTATCTGAAATAAACAGAAAAGTTGGAGATATTGGAGGGCTTTTTTTCTGCCAACCCTAATATGAGTAACAAAATGCTATCAGTAAAGGATGAGGTGGTGGAGAGGATAGTGGACATCTATGACAGTGTGGAAAACTTCAGAGGTTTTGAGCCTGGCTTCAAGATACAACAGGAAGAGACACATTTCTCAGGGATACAGGAGACTACGGAACAAAATCCAGACAAAACCACCGGGGATCAGTGGCCAGGTATTACACGATTCTTTCTTTCTTTCTTTCTTTCTTTCTTTCTTTCTTTCTTTCTTTCTTTCTTTCTTTCTTTCTTTCTTTCTTTCTTTCTTTCTTTCTTTCTTTCTTTCTTTCTTTCTTTCTTTCTTTCTTTCTCTCTCTCTCTCCCTCTCTCTCTCTCTCTCTCTCTCTCTCTCTCTCTCTCTCTCTCTCTCTCTCTCTCTCTCTCTCTCTCTCTCTGTCTCACACATACACACACACACACACACACACACACACACACACTCTCTCCCTCTCTCTTTTTCACACACACACACACACACACACACACACACACACACACACACACACACACAAACACACACACACACACACACAGCTTAACATTGATTAGCGTCACATCCTGTGTCCTACGTCAACAGTCATCGTAACAAAGAGTCTCCCCAGAGCTGCTGCAGTGTGTCTGGGGCTGCTGTGTTTTCTCCTACTGGCTGGAATCATACTCTTGGCGGTTCTCTGTGAGTCAATAACCAAGACAAAACTGTAGATTTTTTCTAGATTTTTCATTTCATAGTTATATATACGGTGGGACGGACCGGGTGAAATTATACATACTATTTTGTATTTGTATTAAAGTTATTCAAGAGAAATCCATGTACAATAAGGAAACAGACCACTTGAGGATCAAACTGTATCATGTAACAGAGGAGAGAGATCACTTCCAGACTGGTCACAAAAACGTGACTGAAGAGAGAAACACTCTTCAGAAAGTACTAAACAGTAAGCTATTTCCCATTTGTTGCTTTACTGTAACACTATGTGTGTATTTCTTAACGGTCACATAAAGAATAGTATTCATGGTTTTGTGGTCTTGTGCGTATGTTATACTGTCATTTGCTCTGCAATGCTGTGCTGTGATCGGGTGTGCAATTCCACTCTATGCTGTGTGATGCTATGTAATATTTCCTATTTCTTCTTGCTTATTTTTTGGGGGGAAAAGATATGGGATGGATGAGGCTGGGCTCCAGCTTCTACAATATCTCTACCAAGCAAAGAAAATGGCAGGACAGCAGGCAGGACTGTCTGAATAGAGGAGCTGACCTGGTCATCATTAACAGCAGAGAGGAACAGGTACACCTCTATTTTTTAGAATTAGTTGTCTATCTAGGTAAATACCTTTTAAATTCCTCTCCATTAAAAAAACTCTTCATGAACAAAAGAACCTGTGAGCACTCTTCAGTGTTCCTCACAAAACGGCTGTCGCTTAAAGGGGCTCTCCAGTGATCCCCCTCCCCCCACACACACACACACCTCTGTGGGCCTCTAGGATGCTTTCACGTGTCAAGAAATATATTGTCTCCTGAACAGGAATTTGTGGATACCCTGAGGGGAAACAAGAGAGTGTGGATCGGTCTGACTGACCGAGTGTTGGAGGGAGCTTGGAGATGGGTTGATGGGACGCCTCTGATCACAGCGTAAGACAGAGTGCCTAGAGAGTCAAAACACATGCCTGCTTTAAATACAGAAAAAAAATGAATGGCAGCCATAGTGGGTGTTTTCTTAAACACTTTTATTGACTGCTTTGTCACGTCACTGGGAGTTTTTTAACGTACTTTTGTACATTTTTTAGGTACTGGCGCAGTCAGCAGCCTGATGACAAGGCGAGAATTAATGTCAAAGACTGCGCAGAGAGTACGCCAAATAAATGGAACGACCTCGTTTGTTCTCATGAAAACAATTGGGTCTGTGAGATCTCTTTTTAGTGTGTGTGTGTGTGTGTGTGTGTGTGTGTGTGTGTGTGTGTGTGCGTGCTCAATGTGCTCAATGGTAATGTTTGTATTGTATGTTTAAAATGTAACTGGCTTTTTCAGACAGCAAGGACTCCTAGTTGTTGGATGTTCCACAGTTCCAAAGTGTGTGTTTGTTTGTTTTTAAATGATGAAAGCTGTTCGTTTGTTTATTTGTTGTTGTTTTTTTTCCGTTTCCAACACTGTGAATACTGCAGTTTTCACTGCATGTAGGAAAGAATATATATATGATCTGTTCAGTTCCATTGCTTTAATGTTCCCTTTGATTGTATTGTATGTCTTGTATACAGATACAGATGTAGATCCAAGTGATGGAGACAGCTCCAATCATGGACATTTCTGCATCTAAGTCAGTGGTTCTTAACCTTGTTGGAGGTATTGACCCCCACCAGTTTCATATGCGCATTCACCGAACCCTTCTTAATTGGAAAAATAAAATTCAAAACATAGGTATATATTTTACTGGTGCACAAAATGAACCGTGCATCAACATCAGTGTTCAAAGAACAAAACCATTAAAACATGATTTTCACACAAAAACAAAAACATAATAATGAATATTTACTGCAAATCAGTGTGACTTCTGCTGTTGCCTTTCAGAGACCAGTTCAGAAATGCGCAGCTTCACCTTGGCAAGTGCCACTCTCATGTCATTTTCGCAACAAAGTCTGTTCCTTTTCTTCGTTTTTATGTCCAGCATCCTCGAAAAGGATTGCTCGCAAAGATATGTTGTAACAAACGGTATGAAAATCTCCAGAGCTTTCTTAGCAATAACAGGGTACGTTACCATTTGTTGACACCAAAACGTTGAGAGCGTTGTTGTTCTGAAGAGTTGCTGTTGAACCTGGCTCTGCTGAATGTTGCGTGATCACCTGCAGCCAATGATGGCCAAGCGGGGCGTGTCATCACGAATCATATGAGTCGGGTGTGTGTCTTGACCTCCGCCGAACCCCTGAGACTGACTCACCGAACCCCTGGGGTTCGATCGAACCCAGGTTAAGAACCACTGATCTAAGTATAAAGGTCTACGGCAGACCCAAACCCAATAAGAGGTTACCTAAAAAATACAGAGTAATTAACAGAGAACGAAGGTATAAAATGGGTTTCTATAAGAGAACATTGCAAAAGGATCAGACAAACCAGAAGTTGGGTTCAAAGTCATACATATTATTATTAAGACGCCCACAAACCCTGTCAGAAAAAAAAACTGTATGGATTAGCAGGGTTACGAAGAATGCCTTGGGTAGAAAGCACACATAAGCTACCTCAGTTGACTGAGCTCACCTTGGTTATTCAGACAGCAATCTATTACACCATCTGAGTGTTGCTCTGTCCCGAAAGAGAAATATATTAGAGGCCTGGGAATGAAATATATCTGCAGACAAAACTAAACTTTATAAAAAAATATTGAGTGGGTTACATGTATTCAAAACCCATTGAATGGTTTGTAACATAATGCACTGGGTAATTACACAGAAATGGGAGAGTGGGTGGTACTTCCTTTACGTCAGATTCTGACTGCGCTCATAGATCAGAGCTTTTGCTTCTTCCAACCATATCACATGTATCAATGATGTAGTGGAGAGCACCGACACACACAAGCCAACGTAAAAAGATTCCTTTAATGGCCATCAGGCTAATTTCAACTGTAAAGCTGTGTTCTAAATAGTGTAACGTACTGCTATCAGACAAAAAGCATCACTGGACAATACTTTATGTATCGCATTAAATAATAATCTTTTGGGAAGTTGACATTTGCTGTTGTGGATATTACGGGCATACCTTGGTTAAATGAATACTGTGCATGAGAACTAAATATTTATCAAAGGCGTTCATATATGCAATTTTATTTCTCAATAGATGATTTTACCCTCCTTGTACGTTTCAGCTTGTTATGTGTAAAGCACAATGTATATTGAAATGTACAAATACAGTTGATTTGATTTGATGTCTACTACTAGCTATCATATTATAAATAATTGTAATGATAATACATCTTACATTTTATTTGGCTGTTGGATTAATTTCATGAAATCTTGGTGATTGAATGGCGGTTACTTGGCAAGCAGCTACTGGACCTACCCACATCCCACCACCCTCCTGCAATATCGTAGCGGTTTGCTAAATAGACAGATTACAGGAACTACCATCCTAAGGCTTTTGGTGGAGCACTACCCACTGGAGGGTAACTGTTATTGACATTCTCTGTGCTCTCTTCTCTCAAGGTAGATCTAATCAAGCTTAAAATGCCTAGATACACAAACTTTAAATTGAATGCATTGGGTAGTTTAATCATTTTGTTGTCTATATATATATATATATATATATATATATATATATATATATATATATATATATATATATATATATATATATATACATATTTGGATGTAAATACACATATGTAAAAGAAAATAGTCCAGATCATGGGGCAGTGGTGGCTCTGCTAGGTAGGTCGGATGAACTTGAAGGCCTCGTACTGAAGATCCTGATGGGGAAGTGTCCAGCTGTTCTCGGCTCCTGCTGACAGCACCGCGAGCCGCTCAGCCCTACGGTCGACATGGAAACCGGAGCGGCAGGAGCTGAAAAAGGCCGAATGAGAGAATTGAATTATTTAGATACTATATGCTCTATACAGTACATATATATATATATATATATATATATATATATATATATATATATATATAATTCATTATCTATTTAGATTTGTGTGTGTATGTGTGTGATTTAAACAGATCAATTCTACATTTTCCAAATCCAAAACACTCAATTCACACCTCACTTTCCAGGTGAAAAGAAGCTGAGCTTTAAGAAACAATTGTGGGCCTAATTTAGCCTAAACTGTTATGCTCTGAAGTTCTCTGCACGTGAGCATCAAGTGTGCGTTGAGACCGAGCAAAGGCTAGCAGCTAATCCACTCTGTAGATAGTAGTGTTGAAACACTCACAGGGGAAGCCTTCCTGAAGGCTCCTCTGGTTGGTCAGCAATGGTGCTGAAAACACTGCGTTCCTCCTCTTCCAGACCCTCCTCAAACGCTGGTGGATAATTCCCAAAAAATAAAAGATGAACAAACTCAAATACCAATACATAAACATTCAGTCAAACAGTCAAATACACTCCAATAGCAGTTCTTCCAGACCTCCCTTAAATACTTATGTTGGATGGTTAACAATAAAAATATGAACAAACTTAGCAAAATATTCATCTTCCAGATGGCTTTCAGTTTGACCGTTGGTTTTCGGACGTTATATAAACCCTGCTGGTGTTAAGTGTGCAGGTGATACTCCTCTGTACCTGGACAGCGTCGATGATACTCTCCTTCACATCCGAGAAGGAACTCAGTCCGTTCGTGATCTCAGCGTTGGCACCGTCGTCCTGATCGTCCTCTTCGACCTCCGGGGTCGGGATGAAACTCCCCCGAGAACTCCTCGTTGCGGAGCCCCCAGCGTCCTGGCTCGGCCGGCTTCCAGCGTCGTGTCGCCCCCGGTCCGCGGTGTCCATCTGGGAGTCGTCGAGGCGACCGAGAGAGCCCAGCACCTGCTCCACCATCACCTGGCTGTAAAGGTTCACCGCCTGGTCGCAGGGCCGTGATTGGGCCACGGCCGCCGCAGAACTCGCCCCCGGGGAAGAGGGGGGACGGGCGACGCCCCCCTGTCTACTGGGCAGCCCGGACGCAGGTGAGGAGGAGGAGGATTGGAGAGAGGGAGGAACTTTCTCCTCTTTCCCACGGGGCGATGGAGGGAGCGGGACAGGAGTCAGCAGGCGTTTGATCGCCTCCTCGACGAACGAGACCAGCAGCTCCGACGCAGCAAGGCTCCCAGAATGCACCTCTGGCCTAAGGCGGCGTACGGACAGAACCGGGGCGGATCTACTCCTCCTCACTGGTGCTGGAACACATGGGGCTGAGGGTCCGTCCTCTAGCCGGGCCTGAAGCTGGTCCAGCAGCTGGGTGATCAGGGTCCGGAGGGTACCCTGCTCCACCATCTCCTCCAGCCTGCCAAGGACTGCCCTGGCTGGGTCATCATCTGGGGAGGACACACTGGGTGACCCCACCTGGTCAAAATTAAAGGTTTTATTCAATAGGGAACAGACGTAATATTATGTTGACTTACAGATTGACATTCTACATATTCATACAATAAAATAAACATATTTGAATTATCATTCTTCCTAGGTCGTTCACGGTCTTGTCATAGGTTGGGTTTTTATAATATAGTATACAATTATTTTTATTTGTAGTAAATATTACAATCTATAAATGTATTGCTTATGAACTGTATATGCACACAAAATACATAAGCACAGGTTTGACGATTTCTTCATATTTCGTTCATAAAACCATTGAATATTTAGGATTCTATTTACATGTAAATCTTTTGAATATTAAGGTTGCCATTCACCTGGCCCACAATGCCATCAGTAGATATCCCTGTTGAACCCTGTGGTTTCCTATTGGTCCAGGGCCAGCCAATCGTGGGCCTGCGCCCAGCCGACGGGCTCTTCACAGGTACCTCCCATAGCAACTGGTTGGCTGGAAGGCCAAAGGACTTGAAACTCCGTCGCGACCTATGGCTTTTCGAAGAAGACTTTCCCTTGGTGGATGAAGCCATGCGGGATGAAGCTGAAGAAGGCTTCCTTGAGCTGCCCAGCCATCCTCCTACTGCTGGAGCTTTGATCTGTTCGACCACTGAGGGCTCTGCTGTACTGGGCTCACTGACCCCAGGGAGGGTGGTCCTATCCTGGCTTAAGCTCTGCTGTACCTCCCTTAGCTTCTCCTGGAGCCTCCTGTAGATGGCGGGACCGCCAGAGTACATGCCTACCTTAGATCCTACGCTATCAAAGCTGTAGAAGCAACAGGAAAGGAATTAGCTATACATAGAAAATGTGTTTGTTTCATAGATGTCATATATCTTCATATGATATTGTGTGTGTGTGTAAGTTGAAGTAGAAATGTTTGAATAAAAACGTGAACGAGAACTTTAAGGAGAAGATTAAAAGTTGATTATTTTCTTGACTTTTAGAAATTGTAGAGGCCCTGATAAAAAAAGGGTTTAACCTTAGGAACCTGAAGTAGTGCTTTGATAGAAGACCTACTGTTGCTTATATGGGGAGACGAGTTCAGCCACTGATACAAGTCATTGATACAATACTTTCTTCTTCTCAATCAAATGTTTTTATGTTCTTTCATTGTTAGAATTATGATTATTATTGGTTGAATTATTATGCATATGATCATGAACAATACAAAGTGTATTCTAAAGATTATGATCATGATCATGCTGTACCTGGGGAATATCATTTTGAACAGCATCACGCTTATTCTAATGAGGTACCTGGAGCTGCATTCCAGCAGGGCTGAGTCTGTGATCTCCAGGAAGCCGCTGTTACTCACCACCATCTTGTTCACCTCGCTGACCACCGTGTCCAGCAGCTCAGAGGCGGCAGTGTCCAGCAGGGAGGACGGAGAAGAGTCCGAGTCCGTCACGCCGAACCCCCCGGTGACGGAGGAGGGGTCTGGGAAAGAGAACCCTCCCAGGCACCTCCACAAGAGTCCCCTCAGTCTGTCCACGGTCGCGGTGTGGACCTGGGGGGAGTGCGGGGCGCGAAGGACCGTCTGGGAGGACGCGCGCCCGCCAGAGGGCAACGTGGGGTCTGAGTCGTCGACACCGGAGAAGATGGGCTTGGACGCATAGGTGCCGGGCGACACGGCGCTACTTCCAGGTTTGTCCTGATTGGCTGCATTCACGGGGGACCACGCCCCTTCGGGAAGCGTGCGAGAGGAGAAGTTGTCCATCCAGGAGAGCACGCTGGCAACACTCTCCGACTCAGAGGGAGATGGGCGAGGCCTCTCAGTGGTGGACCTCCCCCCCGATGAAATCACTGACTTGTGACTGGTCAATATCCTCTGGACCACCTCATTGGTCTGTCGTTCCAGGAAGTTCTGAGACACCATTGGTCCAGAGATCTGACTATGTCTTTGGGAAAGGGTGACGTCGTCCGCAGAGCTGGCTCCTGATAGGAGGGGTGCGCTGCTTGCGTTGTGTCGGGCCACACGACCCCCGCCCTGCTGCCTGTCCTTTATAGGGGTGGTCTCGCCTCCACTCTGCTCTGGGCTACCTTGTCCTTCCGGAGCTCCTGTCCCCTGTCCCGGGAGTGCGGGCACCAGAACCCGGTTGTAGAACCGCTTCAGTTGGTTCTGGACCACCTGGAGGAGCTGCAGTGCTTGGGCCACGGACCGGCTCCTCTCAGGTGGGGACAGCTCGGCGGACCGCTCCACACTCTCCAGACCCGAGACCAAACTCTGGACCACGTCCGAGGCTTCCCGTTGGACGTCCATGGAGCGGAGGGCGTTTGGGGGCACGCTCTGCCGGCCATCTCGGGAGCAGGAAACAGGAAGCTGCGCCACTTCCTCCAGGGACTGGAGGAGAGCCTGGCTGACGGACCCGATGGCCTGGGTGTGGAACTCCAGGCTGGTGACAGTGGTGAGGGGTGAGTGGAGGAGGTCAGGGCTCAGCGCCAGAGGAGATGGAGGAGCGCTCATCCTCTGAGACTCCTGAGGTGGAGGAAGCAGACATGGTCAATGTTGCTGAGTGTGACTCCATTTAAAAAACAGACCACCATTTATCCACAACTAACTAAAACAAAAACAGTACACTACAGCAGACGGAAAAAACGCAAACCAAATGTTATCCCCAGTGAACTAAATCTCACCAAATTAAAACAAAGCATTATATTGTAAGTAATGGAAAAAAGCATTCAATGTTATGTAAACTGAAACTCAAATTAAAACCAAAATTGATATATTACTAATTGAAATTCAAACAAAAACATGTCTGCGGGGATAAAGAATAACTAGACTTCTAACATTAGCCTTCACTGTCTTTTAGCGTTGCAATGCCCTCTTTTATAGAATAATAAAACATATATACTGTTTTGGCATTTCAATGCCCTCTTCTAGAGAATAATAAAACATACGTACTTTGTTCGTCAACACATTTCTCTGGGCCGGAGGTAGACCACCAGAAGCAGTGACATCATCCAGGTGGTCAACGATGTCGCTTACACACCGCCCCACTTCTTCAGCGGAGCGGTCAGATCCCTGGCAGACCGCAGCAGCGCCCTCTGCTGGACTGGAGGGGGAGCCCAGCTCCTTCTTGATGGAGCGGAGGACCTGGGAGACGACCAGCTCTGCGCCCAGCTCCAGATGGGCCATGCTGTACTGAGACACACTCCGGCCAGAGGTAGACCCACAGGAGGGAGACCAACCACAACCACCACCACCATAACCATCACTACCATGACTGCTGCCGCTGCCGCTCCCAACACCACTCCGGGTGTTCATGGTCTCATCCCACTCCTCTTGGTCTTTTTCCTCTTTCTCCTCCTTCTCAGAACAGCCCTGTTGGTGCAACCGTGAGCTGCCGCTTAAGAGGACAGCCAGTCTGCTCTGCATGCTCTGGCGGAGCTTCAGCGAGGCGTCGCGGATCATGTCCTTCCTGCTTGGTTTCTGCGGAGCGCTGGAGGGGTTGTCCTGAGTGTTTGATCCGCCTGGTGGACGCACCGTTTTGGCCTGATCCTCCTGGTAAGTAAAGAGAACACGTAAAAGAAGCCAGTCATAACACCGGGATAAAGATCAAGACATAAGGTAAGGTATAAAACAGTACAGTACACAAAAAACACGAAACTTTACACAGGTTAAATTCGAAATGCAGGGTGCGTTTTGCTGACCCTAGCATTGTCCTCTTCCTCCATGGCCCTGGTGATCTCCTGGGCCTGTGTCACCACCTGAGCCACAAACTCTTCCACCAGCCTTAAAGCTTCGGCATCCAGGTGGGCCTCCATCTCCAAGGACGGCCGGGACGGCGTGACGTTCTCTGCCGCGCCGAGCAGCACCCTGCTGACCCTCGCCGTGGCCTGGGCCTGGAAACCCTGATTAGACAGCCTCTCCAAACCGACCGCGCCCTCAGAGTGAGCAGAGGGGAAAAGCTCGGCGGCCCCGCCGGTGTCAGGCTCGGGTTCCCCTTCCTGCCGGGGTGCGTTCGGAGTCGGCAGCGAGACGGCGGACGCCGGCGTGAGCCCGCTCAGCAGGGAGAAAAGCTGGCCTGCGTAGGGCATCAGCTTAGGAGGGGGCTCACCCGAAGCCCCCTCGCCTACGCCCTCGAGCCGCGACAGGATGGCTTTGCAGGAGTCGACGATGTTCTTCAGAACCTGGCCGGTGACCTGCTCCACGTCCTGGTCGTCCGGGTCGGAGACGCTGTCAGGCCAGCTGACCCAGCTCTGTCTGCTGGGGCAGGGGAAAAGGTCCTGGCTGGGTGATCTGGACGCAAAGTCGTCCTCGGGGTCGGCCTCGCTGGTTAGATCAGGGCTGGATGGGAGACCAGTCATAGACCTGACAGGACCACAGCCACAACAGTGAGAATAAGCCCTACGTTGAAATGGAAACTAATACATCCAAATGAGCAAAAAGAAATGTTCGTTGTAAAAACATTGAGAATTGGATGTTGCGGATTATATTTTTGCTTCATTTATTTATTATAAGCATTAAGAATTCTCCCATGCACTTCTAACATAAATAAGAAATAAAGACTTTGTATGTCGATTAAAATGCGTTGTTTTGAGTACACTCGGTTCAGGTTGCAGTAGATATCCAATAGGTTGTGACAAAGTCCTGTTCATTGGAGCTCAAGCATTGTCTGCTAGAATGTTGAAGCTAAACCCCAGCACAATAGCCTATATGCCTACTGCATAAGTAAGTGGAGATCAAACGCCATCCAGATGACCAGTACAGATCTCAAACAGTACAGATCTGCAAACGATGCTTGTAATTTTCAAACCCAAATTGGAAAGCTACTTAAATATCATATAAAACTGTTTCCTAAAAGTAAAAGCGTTAAAGTGGCATGAATGAAAATGGTGTTCGAATCTCTAAATATGAACGAAATCAAACCAAATGTGGGAGAGAACAAAAATGCGTGCTCGTTACCTTGGTCTTAAGAACTCGGTGACCTTTTCCTTCATGGTGAGGAACACAAGGTCGGCGTCCGATCGGACCCTGGCCTTCACTTCCTCGTCGCTCAGAGGTTCGCCTCTCTGCTCTTCCTCCTCCTGCATGCTCCGCACTCCTCCCTGCACCTCCTTGACAAAGTCCTGTATCAGCCCCGAGGCCGCTGCTTCCACTTCGGGGGGAACAGGAGCAGGGGTGCCTTCGGAGATGTGGAACGGACTGCTGTTGGAAGAGCTGGGATGCAGCAAGATCGTGGTGGGTGCGAAGGAGATGGAGGAGGGGGAGCGGGAGGAGATGGAGGAGGGGGCACAGGTACAAAACAACATGGTCCTCAGAACCCTGTCCACAGCGCTCAACGCCTGGGAGTAGAACCCTGGGCTGATCAGAACCGACGGTTTCTGGGTCGGAACCTCACAACCCAATGTCCCGAAACTTGAGCGAGACCTTTTGTCCCTCTTCGGGGTCTTTTTTGTCTCCGGGGCAACGGGAGGAAAAAGGTCCCCTCCGGACCCGCTGAACACGTTGAACATGTCTGATAGCTTCCTCGAAACTTTCACAGCCCCTGCTCCTCCTCGTCCTCTTCCTCTTCCACTGTTACCGCTTTCCATGCTGTCTGCCGCAATGGACTTCATCACCTCTTCACTAGCTAGCGGATTCAGAGTGGCTTCCTGAGCTGCTGCCTTCCTCTCAACTACATTTCCCAGCATGCTACTCTCTGCAGCGCTGTAACTCTGAAGGGTCTCAGCAATCACCTCTGTAGCCTGCTTTCTACTCTGCTGGAAAGACAAGCTGGGATCTGTAGTCAATTGGCTTTCTCCAGAGGGGGAGCAGGACACCAGAACAGACAAGCCTTGGTTCAGCTGTTGCACTACGTCTCCCAGCATGCTCCTGGCTGTAGGAGAGGAGACTGTCCCAATGGTCTGTGCCAGGGATTCTTCAGTGAGGTCAAAGTACTTCTGAAGGGGGTCGTTTGCTGGGGGTCGCACAGTCAGGGGAGAGGAGCTTGAAAAAATCCAACGTATTATTGTTAAAACACACACAGACAGAGAAACAAAGCAAACCATGTTAATACACATCCACAAACACCAACTAACATTAAGCCATCATGTAAATCTACAACAGTTATACCTTGCAGCACTCATTTACAATTATAGTGTAAAGAAATCGGACGGTAAATCAAGAATGGTAACCTTATGTGTTTGTTGTCACGTTTTGAAATTTCTAAAATATTTTTTTAATTGTTCATAATGTAGAACCTTAGAAACTAGACCATGGTGTCAGTGTGACCACTGAATTTACATAACGGTGTTTTAATGAAGCCTGACCTTGAGTCAGCCTTCTGTAAATCCTCCACCTGAAGCATGACCAGCATGGCCGGAAACAGGATCTGGAAGACGGATTGAGCCACCACCTTGACAATCATCTGAGACTCATGAGCCAGACGGGCTCTGGTGGTCTGGAGAAGGGGTTGGGGGACAGCGGGAAGAGACAGTGGGGAAAGGGGGTGGAGAGGTAGGATGGAGGGCATGAAGAGGGGTGAGGAGACAGGAGGGAGGGTGAGTACAGGGGGAGGAGAGGCAGGACATGGGGGAGAGAGCGAGACGAAGTAGGAGGGGGGGGGGGGGGGGGGGGGGCAATAAGTTGGAGAGAGCGGTAGGACAGGGGGGAGGAGGGGTCAGAGAGAGAAAGATAAAACAAAAGGACAACATGGTAGTGAGATGTTAACTATACAAGAAAAGTTGATATGGTTACCAACATCTGTGAACTTACCCCATCCCTAATTCTTTTGCGGATGTCCCTCCATTGTCTGAGAAAAACACAAGGCCACACCGGCATTACATCGGATTCCATTAGCAATGAAATAGCTGTGAGAAATAGGCGGACTAGGAAGAAGGAAAGGCCCACATACAGGCAGATACTGTTTGGAGGCAGGCAGGCAAACACAGATAGAACAACAAGTAAAGAAAAGCAGGCAAGCAAGCAGATACACACATAGACATGCAGATACATAGTCACACGCGCGCGCACACACACACACACACACACACACACACACACACACACACAGAGACACAGGCAAATACACACACACAGACAGACACACAAACACAAAGAAACAGTCAGCGAGGCAGAAAGCCTGAGAGACATACAGTAAGATAATAGTAAGTACAGGTAGACACCTATCTGTCAGTCCTCTGAGGAAAGAGAGGAGGATCGGGTAAGCCATGTTCTCCTCCTGTCGTGGGGAGGAAGAGGAAGCCTCCAGTCTTCTCTGTTCCTCCACATACTTAATCACAGTGGTGCGGTTGTCAAACGGTTCCTCTGGGACGTCTGTGCAACCTGAAGAAAGCGAAGAACAGAACACACACACACACACACACACACACGCACACACACACACACACATATGGGACTATGAAAACAGCTCCCCGCCTTAGAGAGGAGACATGGTACTGTGCATGTTCTTTTGGGAGCAGCCACTCTGATGTTAAGTCACGTCTATGTAGAGATAGGATAGGAGCAATAGGATTATAGACAATATAAGCTAACCAATGGGATTTAAAGCCAGTTTATTTTTAAAAATCTACAGGTAATTCATCTAAGCAGATTTTAACCTGTTAACCTGAAGAGAGACGAAGTTCACACAAATCAAGAATATTATTCATATGAGACCTTTAGGATACATTTTTACTGTTAAGTTGCTGCTGTGAGTGAACCTCTTCCAAAAATGTCCTATTTCACTATTGCGCCCAATATTTTATCTACATGGTAATGGCATCTAGTAGGCCTATACTTAGTTAACCTATTGATAGTAGTGAATAACATATCCATAGACAATAATGCTAAAAAGCATAAATATGAGGAAACACTTTATTATTAATATTTATTTATACAGGGTAACCGATTTTAAGAAGTGTGACAGGACACACACACACACACACACACACACACACACCTAAATAGATTGAAAAGAGTGAGTGGGAAAAGGAATACTGACCATCTTCCGTGCATGTAGAGGCATCTTGCTGTGCTTGCCTGGTCTTCTGGTCTCTGGACCTTTTGGGAGTCTGTTTCAGAAAGGCGGGAACGCACATCAATACTTATGTCTCACTAACGTGGACTATCAGGTTAAATATTAAGGGCAAAAATGTATAATTTCAGAGGCTTAATTAGCCAATAAATTGGGAAGGTCGAATGATTGGTAGTTAGTTCATCTTTGTGGGCCAACAAGAGGATCTTGTACTAAAAAAGTCCGTCCCATTGAAAATAATTCACTATTTTGGATGTTTAACTTTATTTACATGTCTCCTGGAGTTGTCCCGAGTCTTCCAGATATTTTTCACATCAATTTGGGCTGTTTTTGAGTACGATTATTACGTCGAACGTTTAGTTTAAATACTAACCGTTTCCATCTAAGGATTAAGTTCGCAAGACCCTCACGCTAAAGTATCTAAGTAACAGTAGCTTCTTACCTTGCCGATTTTTTTCCTTATCCATTTCCCTGCCTGAGCATCTTGCTCGATTTTTTCTTCATCCATCTCTCGCTTTGTGTAGTTTTCGTTTAGTCCATCTCTTTATTCGAAAAGTTGTTGTATTCATATGTTGCTCATGGGAACACGCACCTCATTTCGTGTAAGAAAGGACCAGGTTAAAAGTGAAGTTTTGTTAGGTTAAAAGTTTCATACATAGGCCTATAATGCCACACTGTTAAACAGAGCAAAGGATGTATAGCTAAAAAAAAGTTTTTATGACATGAAATGGAATTTTACAATACAATCGACACCCTTCGTCGCCATAGCATTAAATAACAATTCGAATCGGTTGTTACGTAAGGACAATTCTTTGCATATCCCTCTGGAGTTAGGGATTTTATTATTATTTTTATTTTAGTATTTTTTTTACGCCTATTTATTTATATAAGGGTACCCGAGAAACATTACAATAATATAATATAAACTAACATAGTATGTTGCAGGCGGATCGGACTGGATTTCTGTTCGTTGAAAGTTTCCCAAATACCTGATAGGAGGACCATGTTTTGCTTCCCTTGATCACTATATGTTCCTTTTCCTGTTCCAGTGACAACGCGCATTCATAGCTGTCCATGGTGCTGAAATGAGTAAAAGGCCCGTCACTACTATACGCCCCTGAAAAGATCGTTTCTGCGCAAACACATTATTAAGTTTACATCAACACATACACAAATATTTGAATTTTACACAAATATTTGAATTTAGCAAAAATAGGACAATTTAAACCCCAAAGATTAGCTTTTGTGGACTTTATGTTTTATCAAAACAGTACCAAAAGCTGAGAAAACGCTATTGAAAGCTTACCGCTCGCGTTTGGGCTAGCGTTTGGGCGTGACGATTGCAATATGTTTTTCTTGGCAAATTAAAATTCTGAGGAGTGCTTTTAACCACTAAAAATCACAAAGAATCACGACTCATACCTTTGAAAACGGCCACGACAAAGTATGCTTCTGTATATTTGATGATCAATTGCGACTTTATTCCCATAATACATGGTAAAATTGTTAATAACAAAATAAAAAAAAAATGTATAAATCCTTGTCTCTTGAAATAACCCTGAACTAAGCCACCAATCTTTCAAAAAATGCAATCTGAGAATAAAATTACTGCTATGGGTTACTGTCGAAAATCGACAACGTGGGCTACAATTGAAAACTTCCCTGGCCTCAATGAGACTTCAATGAAAAGTTTTGGGGTGAAATTATCCTACCAATGAAAGAAACCAGAGGATTCCCTGCATGCTATGGGAAGCCTATTGGCACAAGTCTGAGTTGACATATGAGCTTAATGTCTAGCAAGGTCCCTGTTTTGAACTATAATTTTCACATTGCATCTTGTATTGTTTTAATGCATACATCTATACTGCAAACTACAGATACAATCCATTATATTTTTTGGGAGCATATCAAAAGTATTTTGGATCATTCCCAGCATTTCAGTTTCTTTATTGCATGACGTTAGAGCAGAGGAATACATTAGAGGAATACATCAGTTAGTCTGTTGTCATGACTCCCCTCCTTGAATGACTCCAGGCAGGACAGCTAATCAGAGAATTAGACTTCATACTCTCAACTACCAAGGTAGGCTGATCCTTTGGCCCCCTTCTCTTCATTTAGACGTGGAAGGGAAATGGTGTAGGGAGAAACACAGTGATTGAGGAGAAGAAGTCAATGAGCAGAAAAACAAAGGGGGTGGAGAGAGACTTACAGGGAGACAAAGAAACCAGACTAAGGCGGTGTGTCCCTCTGGCCCTGGGATGTCTCTCTTTATTGGCTGCAGATGTCTTTCCTGGGGAGCAGCAGGTGTTCTCTGCCAATCCTGAGGACAGAGAGACAGGTTATTAGTGTACCCCCCCCCCCCCCCCCGCCCCCCCGCCTGTACCCTACCTGCTGTGAGCGGAGCGCAGGGCGGAGCTGCGTCCGTGGTTGATGTCCATCTCCATCAGGAGGGGGATGGCGGCGGCGGCCGTGGCGGAGGCAAGGGCGGCGGGGGGCTTCTCCCCGAGAGCCACGCTGCATGCCGTGATGTCACACCACACAGACGACCTCGGACGGCTCTGCAGCAGCTTCCTGGAGGCGAGAGAGCAACGGACAGAGACAGACCGATTTCAGAAAAGTATGATTTATTATAACAAGAAATATAGAGAGAGATGGGGACATAGACTGATTTAAAGAGTAAGATTTACTATAACAAGAAATACAGAGAGAGAGAGAGAAAGAGAGAGAGAGAGAGAGGGGGGGGGGGAGGGAGAGAGCCTGATTTAAAAACTAAAATCTATTATAACAAGACATGTAGAGAGAGAAATGCAAAGAGACTGATTTAAAAAGTAAGATTAATTATAGCAACACATGTTTTGAGCGTTTGGAATCGTCTATTATTTTGTGGCTATGCAACCTTCCGCTTTTAGACATCAAATGAGTTCCACGGAGTTCACTTTTTTTTCTTTCTCAAAAATAAATAATGTCTCCTCACTTCATTTCAAAACAGCCGCTTGGCCACTGAACCATCCGAAAGAGAGCACGCGCGGAGATTGAGTCGATATGGGAATGAACACTTGAGTCAAACCCAGAATAAATATAATGGGGAAAGTAACCCACTCTTCGAAAGGTCCAACATTCAGTGCGCGAACAAACCAATCCGCTGAGCGAAGTATGACGTTCGGCACATTGATAAAACAACAACCACTACCACGGCCCCTGTCTGCGTCTGCACACGTACCTGACCCCAGAGTCGGCACTGCACCTCGTGACGGAGCGAGCCCTCAGGGGTTCGGACCTAGGTCGGCCCCCCGCCGCGTACAGACCCTCAGCCGCTCCAGCGCTTCCAGGACCGGCCCCTGGGTCACCCTGCCTGGAGCGGTGGAGGGGGAGCTGGGCTGTCCTGGTCCGCGGGTTACCCGGGGAGACGCCGATGGTCCACAGCAGCTTTGGGGAGGCCTGGACAGACAGCAGGCCGGGGCTGGAGGCCTCCGATAGGCAGGGTAAGGGGGGCAGCAAGTGGACCCCACAGTCCTCACCGATCTGAAGACAGGACAGGACAGGATATTACATACATATTTTCATTTATCAATTGAAATCAATTGAATTTATTCATTATTTGTATTTATTGTTTTTATTTATGTATTTACTAATTTGTTGATTCATGTATTTACTAACTTGTTTAATCATTTATTTACTTTATACATACTGTCCTTCACTATGTATTCACTTAATCAGTACATCAATCAAGCTTCTAATCAAACTACCTACCAATCCAACCATCCCTCCTTCCTTGCACTTCCATCTCTCTCTCTCTCTCTCTCTCTCTCTCTCTCTCTCTCACTCTCTCTCTCTCTCTCTCTCTCTCTCTCTCTCTCTCTCTCTCTCTCTCCCCCCTACCTCTTTGTAGAGGTAGAGCATGCGAGCGAGGCAGGCCGTGCGAATATGTGTGACGGTGTCCCTCCTGCCAAACCAGCGCTCCGTGACTAGTCTCTTGTAGCCGTCCAGCCGAATCAACATGGAGTATGTCTGCTTCATCACCCGGCCCTCGTTCAGATCCCTGCCGGCCAACAGCTGGAGCTTAAGGTTGCACCTGCGGGGAGAAATCATAAAGGTGAACTTTAAAAACAGGTAATGGTAAAGTTGAATTGTGGGAGGGATCGATAATTCATAAAATGATTCATTTTTTTAGTTATATACAAGTGTGTAGTTTATATAGGGTTTCCATAGCTGCTAAAAACTGTTATTTGGATAGTCTCCGTCTGTTAACCGAGGATTCTATTATTTCTACCCTGGTATTGTAGGATGCTACATGCAGACAGAAATGACCAAAATAACCTCTATTTTTCTCTAAAGAAAGCCTGTAGATGTCATGACTTAGTTAAATATTATTTGGTTCTTCCCTGTCTTGTAATGTTAAAATTCCTATCTTTGCCTTAATCTATATCATAGTTTCCTCGTATTCCCTTACTGATAACCCAGTGTTTCAAAAGGTCTGTAACTCAGTATTCTCCAACTGCCAACCCGGTATTCAAATTGCAACTCGGTGTTCTATAACTTCCGAGTCCGGATCTCCAGTCGTAGCTCGCTGGCATCTAACCTGACTTGCTGAACAGCCCTGTGAGCCAGGTAGGAGCGTAGCAGACAGACCAGACGCCTCTCCACCACCCCGCCGGTGTGAGTGATAAGGTCAGAGGTCAGCGTGTGGAGCTGGGAGGACACGGCGCCACTGTCCAGCGCCCGCTTCAGCAGACGCTGGTTGGTCCTCTGGGAGTCCGCCCCCAGGTAGTAGGGGACGCCCGCCATCACATTCTGCTCGATGTACTTTGCCTTAAGGAATCATTCGAAAAACTTTATTTGTTCCAAATGCAAGCACGTACAGAGTTTTAACTTGTTACATTCGAGTGAAAATCCCACGCAGAACCTATTTCACCGTATGTTTGACTTTTTCTTTGTATCACATGAACGAGGTATGATTGGGATCAACTCCGTAAGTGACACATTACTATTTTATCATTTCTGATTCAATTTGGTTTGTTAACTGGGACGATTCATTGGGAGTTGAGTCCATAAAACAAAGAAAGTGTTTGCGTTGTTGAACTGTGAAAAGGCGAAGAACTAGATGACGTTTCTTACTTCCTCCAGCATCTCCATCCTATATCTCCTCAGCTCCTCCCTGGGATCAGAGCCTTTCCTCTGACAGGGTTTGGAGATCCGCTTAGACTTCGAGGGACGTCCCGATGCTCGGTCCTTCTTTATACTAACCTCCACCTGGGAACCATGGCAACCAGAGACATTTAGCGGTACGTTAGTCTTTATGAAAAATAGCACTACACACATACACTGCAAAGTCAGCAATTTTACGAATACCAGTGTCGCATTTGAAACGACATTTGATAGACGTTATAATATATGTTAACTTTCAACACCTGCATTATAAGAATGCATAATTTCATAAGGGGAAAGGTAATAGACTAAAAAAGAAAATACTCAGGTTTCATACGAATCGAAAAGATCACCTTGATTGGACTGCGAGGGTTCATTCTTTCCTTCTTCCCTCGACCCATCTCCTCCTCGTCTTCCTCGTCCTCGTCCTCCGTTTCCCCCCCCTCATCCTCCTCCAACCCTTCAGCCAGAGAGTGAGCGGAGAAGCCCCTCTCCTCCTGGTGCTCCCGTGCGGCGCGCCTCCTCCTCTTGTTCTCGCTCCGCCTGGTCTCCTCCTTGCTCCCCTCCTTCCCCCCAGGTGCCGCGTCGAGGCGGAGGTGGAGCTCCGTCAGGCTGTCCAGGGCTAGCCTCATCTTACAGGCCTGCTGCTTGTTCATGTCGCTGAGGCTGCTCAGCTCCACCATCACCTCGGCCAGGGTCTGGGGCGGCATGGGCGGTTGCTGGGGCGACCGCGTCTTCGCCGCTGCCTACACGAGCACATGGCGGAAGGTTTTGTCGAGGGGGGACATGTTTTATCGAGGGGGGACATGTTTTATCGAGGGGGGACATGTTTTATCGAGGGGGCACATGTTTTATCGAGGGGGGACATGTTTTATCGAGGGGGAAATGTAATGTTTGGGAAACGATGGCGTCTTTCTTTTTTTACTGCTGGTAAAGTCCTATCTACTCTAGACTTTAAACTGTAAGCCAGTCCAGCATGTAGACACACACAGTACCAGAATACAGCATTAAACTATAGAAACACAATGTTTTTTAGATTTGTTGACAAAGCAGCTGGGCAAAAACTGAATTATACTGCCAAACCGACACGGTTAATGTGAGTTTATATCCTGATCAACAAACATGAATAATTGTGTATTTTTTTCCGTAAATGGCCATGCTTGTAATGCATGCATTACAAGTTATGACAAAACATAACAGAAGAGGCACTCTGTAACGGTGGCTTTCCTCACCAGGCTGATTTTGTTTTCCCTCATGAGGCTGGAGACGCTCTCGTCCACCCTCTGCAGGTTCTCCTCATGTCTCAGAGACATCTGGTTAATCTCCAGCAGCATCTCGGAAGGGGAGAGAGTCGCTCCCTCCCACAATCCCGTCTGTTTCTCCGGAGCGCCGCTCTCGTCGACGAACGGCAGCTCCAGGATGCCGTGAGTAAACATCCTGTTTAGCTCGACGCGGAGCTGCCCGAACACTTCCCGCACGGCCTGGGCCAGGTGCCGGTGGAGCTTCACCACGTCATTCCCCGTCCTTCCCGAGGCAGGGCCACCGTCCTGGGGCATCGGGGAGAGGGAGTCGGCGGCGATGCCCAGCACGGAGGACTGGAAGCTGGCCATCAAAGTGTGAGTCCTCTGCTCCAGTAGCTGAGAGGAGAGGGCCTCGTTCGGCAGGGGTGACTGAGCGGGGACGACTAGGATCGCCTTCCACTGCTGCGGGGAGGAGGGAGAGGGGCCCCCAGGGGTCAGAGAGGCCACATGCGTCTCCTCTTCCTCCGGCACCTCCTCCTCGTAGGTCGTCTCCTCCTCTTCCCCGTGGCCGGCCTCGGGTGGAGGTGTGCGGTCTCTTTGGGCGGTTGGCTCATCTGGCTGACTGTCGGAAATGGAGGACGTCCTGAATTTGGGCTCCTTCGGCTTGGCGGTTGGCTTTGAGGTCAAGTCCTGTTGTGGTTCTTTTTGGGGGGGAGGCGGCTGCTGTGGGGCTGCTTTGGGTGGCTTGGGCTTGGGCTTGAGCGGGGTCTGTGGAACCAACACCACCTCCTCCTTCCAAGACTGGTTCAACCCTCTCGCCTCTGACCCCGACAGGCCTATGTCCAGCCTTTCTCTGGCCTGAAGCACGTCAACCTGCAAGATGAATAAATTACATATTTTAAGTTTAAGTTTTCTCTTACTTACCTTTGAGATAGACTTGGATGGCAAAATTCCCCTGACTCGATCATCACCATGAATAATAATATGTTGCAATTTTAATGCCATGCTACTACTACTACTACTACTACTAATAATAATAATAATAATAATAATAATAATAATAATAATCAATCAATAAAATAATGATTAAAATAAATGAATTTAAATGCTGGTAATACTACCTCCCCACCTGTTCTGACAGCGCGGCATCCTTCCTCAGGAGGCTGTTGTTCTCCGTCTCCAGTCTGGCCAGGCGGCCCCTCACTCCCTCCAGGTCCGCCTTGGCGGAGCGGAGGTCCTCCGTCTCGCTGAGGACGCCGCGCAGCTCCTCGGTCCGCTCGGCCAAAGCCCTGCTCAGCCCGGCCAGCCCCGCCTGGGCGAACTTGAAGGCCATGCTCATGGTCTTGTTGCAGGACAGGAACTTCACCATGTCCCCCAGCATTAAGGACAGGTCCGACGTCACCCTGCATGGTCAGTCACAGCCGGTCCTTAACACAGGCTTACGCAGTATGCTAACGGGAAGTGCACTCCATAGAGGGTGTACAGGTAGGCCTACTTAAAGGATGATGCACAGACTTCATTCTGTATCAACAAACTCTATGAAAACCTACGATGTGGTATAGAAATAAACAATGTTTAAGAATAAACGCTGCATGTATTTTCATCACAGCTTCTAATTCTAGGCTGCTAGGAATTACAAGACATACTCTGCGAGGATGTGCCTGTCGCTGGGAGAAGAGAAGAAAAAGACCAGAAGATGCTAAACGGGACAATAGAGGGAGTACCTAGTTCCCAGGCTGTCATCGGCCAGGATCTGTTCGGCAGAGGGAGGGTAGAGCTCCTGTATGCGGAGGACCATCTTAGTGTCCACCTTGGTCTCTCTCCACCAGCGCCAAACTGAGCCCTTAGGAATGTCTGGTCAAGAACCGTTACCACAATGTTTTCATTTAAACGGGGTTTGGCTGAATGAGCTAAAATTTAGTCCACGCGCAGCTTATAAGATTGGGAAATATTCATCCTCACATCACATTACTTTGAGTGTAAATGGCGTTAGAAAAGTTAAGAAAAAAGTTAATTTGCTTAAGTGAGAAGGGAAAATCCCAGACAGTAAAAACTGAAATGATTTGATTTGATTTGATTTGACCATAAAAACTAAATATTTGGGAAATGGTATCAGAAATTGTCTTCTTGGTCAGTAGTCTAATATTTAGGCTAATATTTGGCAGTACCACTTCACTCTACAATTCAGTGGATGCACTTAACAATATTTTATAACAATGGCAACATAACCAGTGGGTCCTTAGCTTGAAGTTCACAAAAGCATAGGCATATATCTAATATATAGCACATATTCTAATGCCACTTTTCCCTTCTCTCATGAGTGGATATTTGATCGATTTCGTAGGTTAAAAAAGTATTTGCTTTGGACTAGCAAAGAAAGGTAATAGTGCTGAAGTTCAGGACAATGGTTGTCTTCTTTTTTTTCTTCTTTTTTTTTTTAATACGGACCTTGCTGTTTTGCGGCATCCTTCTTCATATTAGAATCCAAGTTGAAGAGGGAGCCGCAGAGGTGGTGCAGACGGGACAAGCAGGTCTGGATGTCTGTCATGGACCTGTAGCGTTAAACAAAATTTAGGGAAATACAATTTCAAAATAAAAATCGGACATTTTGAGAATCATTCATATGTGGCTTCGGAGACATTTGCGGTGTATCATTTAGGCCTGACTACATTTTAATTAGCTGTTGTTACCCGTAGCAGCCATTAAAGGACTTCTCACCTGTGAATATTCTCTTCCCTGTGTTCAACCCACTCCACTGTAATCTCCTTCACCTCCTGGAAATCCACGTCTTGCTCCACACGCTGTAGTTCCTGATCTGCTCACACAAGATAATCTTGTGTTCGTTTATTTATTTTACAACAGAAACAAAATTACTGACGTTTAGCCTATAATGTATGATTAAGAATTTGCGTCAAACCAACTTGTTTTATTTACAGGTAATGTCTATTTTGGGAAGCACATTATCTTAATTTATGCAACTAGTCTCATGAATTCATGTGTATTCCTTTATTTTAGCTGGTCAAAAGTTTTTGTGTCGGACGATGTTCAAGGATAGGGTGAAATGCAAATACTAATATTAAGAATAATAATGCAAGTTATATGTTGTCTAGAGGGCAATAGGGTGGAAATGGAGGCTGCTCTGATCCGGAGACTCTCGAGCCTGTTGCCAACATAAAAAAGCCAAATAAGCCCCGAAGTAGCTACAAATTCCTCCTTTTGTTATTGGCAATGGTCGGTCTGTATTTTTTCAGGTTAAATTTGTGAACGAATCACTTTTCCGCATAGCCTTAAGCCATTGCCCCTTAGTATCTTAGAGACTTCAAACTTGCTTGGATGATGGGCACGTACGCGTGTCTCGTAGCCACTGCATAACCTGCGCCAGATCTCCTTCTCTCTCCAGACTGGACTGTAGGAAAGTTTCGATAGAGAGGAGCTGCTTGGCCCTCCTCGTTTTCTCTTTCTGCTGCATTTCCTTCTTTTGCCCCTCCGCCTCTTCATTCACCACTTTCGTTGTTTCCCTCCTGACATCTTTCTCATCGGAGATGCCCAGCTGCATGCGGTACAGGGCCTGGTTCACGCTAAACATTATCTTCTGGAGGCTCTCTGATACGTCCTGCGGGGTTACAAGTGTGTGTGTGTGTGTGTGTGTGTGTGTGTGTGTGTGTGTGTGTGTGTGTGTGTGTGTGCGCGCGCGCGCGTGCGTGTGTGTGGGTAAAAAAATAAATCAAAGGGCCTTAGCCTTAAAACAACAACAGCCTGGTAACAGCATGACGGGCATAGACTGGATAAATAAATAATAATAATATATTCTGTAAATTGTTATTGGCCACGTTTTAAGGCGAGGATCTGGCTGACTATCGGTAACTAAATAGCCCTTGGTCACTCACTTTCCTAGCTCGACTCATTTCAGCAGCTTCTATTTTCTTAAGCACCACCTCGACGGCGTGTGAAACCTCTGTGGGAAGTTCAGCCAGGACTTCCTGTAGATTCATTGCATTCATAATTTGTCTCCACTCCATATTCCTTGCTAAATAAGCCTGCTAGCTAGCTAACCTATTTAATAAATTAGACAACACTAGATGTGTCTTCCGCAGCTTTCGCCTTCTGTTTTTCTAGATTGGCTGTATTGGCCACAATCGATGCTCAAATTTAAACTATATGGACGTTCCATCATTGACACCAGGAAGATGTTACCTTGGTTACATCATAGAGACTTTGGGTTAGTCACAGTCAGTCTACGCCAAATTATAACGCTTTTTGGAGTTTGTACTCTTTCCATTAAGCAAAGTTAATGACTCATGACTGTGTTCTTTTTTTGACAGCTTCATAGGTTAGAATGAATCCGCTTAACCGAAACGAGTTGAATGTGTGACAGGTAGAAGTGTCAATTTCGTTTTGTTGGTCACTGTTGATATGCAGCCAGTAATGCATTCACAAGTAATACAGATCCTTGGTTTAAGTGTTCGTTAATCTGTTAGTAATGCCTCGGGGCTCCAGTAGGGGGATCGCGCGCCTCTCCCTCACTCATTACAAACGAGTGAAGAGTGTCTCATCTCTCCCTTCACTATTTCCCCTGTTTAAGGTATTGTAACGATACAGTTCACAAAGCACTATAAATGTATAAACTCGTATGCTAAAATTAGTATAGTTACTAACGCTTGTTAGTAATCGTCATCCAACTCATTAGTTTCATTAGTTGTTTGAATAATTGGTTGCTAACATCATTGTTACGCTAGCTGCCAGATACCTCGTGCCGTGGTGCCGCCATAGAGTCCGGCCATAATTATTATTTTAGCTAGTCACTAACGTTACGTTTATTGTCATGTTTTGCTGTAAGGTTCGAGTGTCTTATTTCAACTGTAAGAGCCTAGTTAATATGTCAGCTATAACTATATGTTAAAAGGTACTAAAAATGCATTTCATAATTTAATATTTTGCGACTCAATCGAAAAGATAATTTGGATAATTTAGTGTTAAAACGATACACTAGTCCTAGTAAGTGGTCCTGAGACTGAGTGTGGTTTATTTTGCATTGTGTAACTGGTCATGAAATAGAATGTTTTCATTGTATTATTTAAAATATGACTCAATACAAACGAGTGAAGAGAGCTGCGTGTGTCTCATCTCTCCCTTTACTATTTCCCCTGTTTAAGGGTACAACAAATGCATTCCTAACAATATAACGATTATATATATCTACTCTTTACTCTATCTCAACTAAATGCTGGCACAGAAATAAGTCGATATAATGATTTATTAAGGATGATCACAAAATGTTTAAGCAGAGTTAAATTAACTAGTTAACTAATAGATAGGCTACTGTATGAGAAATAAACCAGTACGTTTTTCAAAATATGAGTGATGAGACAGGCAATTAATATGATGTTAGTCCTACATTACTTAAGCATTGGTGATCTGTATTCTAAGCAAATAGCAAACTTTGCAATACAGGCAGGCATAAAACATTCACTTTAGAAATTGGAGCAAGATAAACATTTAATAATCAGTTTGGTTGAGGAAAGCCAATAATCTGGTCAAGTCATGTTCATCAAATACATATATATATACACTAAGACACCCCAAAAAATCTGTAATTGATCCTTATACAGTACATTACATTAGGTCCATGTCATTCACCTGATGAAAAGAAAAAACAGTACACCAATCCACAGACATCGAGATGGTGTCAACATGCGCCCTCCAGTGGACGTAGTAGCAACTACTGACAGTGCCGTGATGTTAGTTACACCGGCTGCAGTCGTCACCAGGGCAACCACAGTTTTGGCAGAGGCCAAACAAGTTCCCACATTTCCTGCTTTGTCCACAGCGACCAGCTCTACCGTCAGCGAGCAGCAGGAGGCACTGTAGGCAGCGAGGGTCACGTTTTCGCCCGTGGCCCCCACCAACGAGCTGGAATTCAGCGTGCCGTTGCCCTGGCGAATGGTGAGCCGGTCAATGCCGGTCCCGTTGGCACCGTCGGTGAGGTTGGCGGTGAGCCCCCAGCGGGCAGAGCCACAGAGGGTGGAGGGACAGGTGGACACACTGATCACCTGACACACAGGACGGGTGAGGTCTGTTACCTGGAGAAGGGGGGGGGGGGGGGGGGTGAGAGACAAAGAGAGAGAAAAGGATAAGCAGACACTTAATAGGTGATGGGTACATTTACAATTCCCATACAAACGGACCCATTAAAGACTTTCATCTTTTACTACTTTGCTAACAGCCTACAACAGACGCATTTCAGCTCTCGGCCCTGGTGAACAATGACAGGCAGTAACTTCAAGGCTTTGAGAGTGGCCTCTTCTTCCTCTATACTAAATCAGATCAATGACCCTACATCCACCTTCTTCTAATTCAACTTGTATGTACACAATCTCTAAATCACTCAAACCCCTTGTCACACGTCTAGCTAAATCGAATGGGCCGTTACCGTGGCGACCACGGCCAGTCTCAGGACGGCGTAGTTGTAGTCGGCGGCGGCGGAGTCCTGCGCCTCGATGGTGAGGGTCACGTCGGAGCCGGACGCCGCGCCGGAGGGCACGTCCAGGGTCACCGTGCCGACGGCGCCCCCGCCGCTCGCCGCGACCGAAACAGACGACGGGGAGGACGCGTTGAACCCGCGGTCGTTGGTGGCTCGCACGGTGAAGGCGGTGCCGACCGTGCCGTTGACGGTCGTCACGGCGAAAGGGACGGAGACTGTGGAGCCAGGTTCTACGGTGCTGATGTTGGCCGGGGCCTGTAGGGGAACAGGGGTGGCGATGATGAAGATGAGGATGGTGATGCTGATGACGATGGTGATGATAATAGCAATACTCATGACAATGAGGATGACGACGAGGTATACCAACACTGTTGTCCCATAGTGAGAAGGGTACAGAGGCAATCCTTGGGGGTACGTTTCAACTAAACGATGACAGTGAATGTAAGTGTTCTGAAAGCGATTGGCAGGTTGAGAGTCCAAGGGTATACAGAATATGTTTTGGTGTTACTCACAGTCACAGAGATGCTGGAGGTCTTAACCTGAGTAGAGGCCTGTCTCTGGAAGCTGGAGGGCAAAGATGATCTAGCGAGGCCCATGTCCTCTCCCCTCAGACGCACCGTGAACACCCCCTGTGGGACAGCGTCCACCGTAACCAGGAAGTTGCCGACCCCTAGCGACTACGGAATAAACACAGATCGACATATTACTTTACGTGAGTCACTTAGAGTCCACATCACATTAGTTATTATTATAATTTTTGTTTTCTTTTTATGTTCGAGAATGAAACATTTAATGGTGAATTATCCAACCATGAATTTGACCCGGTAACACTGATGGTGTGATCGATATCCTAACACAAAAGGAATCATTTGGCAAACTTTTAGCCACACGTACAATGTACCTGGACTGTACCGTTGACCTCCCGTGACCCCGAGGTCTCCACCAGAGCAACCTCTTTGACCTTGACCGTGTCACTTCCTGTCATGGTGACCAACAGACTTACATTACCCCCTAAGAAGCAAAGCGGTTGGGAGAACAGAGAGACAAGGGTTAAATGGTGAAGACAGCAGACTCCATAAAAATCAAAGGATAGAAAGAGTGGAAGGAAAGGTTTGAGAAGCTGATGACCACAACAATAATCTTTAATAATAATTAATAGCCTCGCATAGGCTCGCATAGGCTCATGATGAAGATGATGATGATGATTTTGTTGAGGAGGGTTTTTACCGGTGAGAGGGCGGCCTTCCATCAGGCTGAAGTCACCATGTGCTCCAGAGAATGCTTCCATAAAGTGGTAGATAAAGCTTAGAGAACTGCAACCTGGGATGGATACACAAAAACACAGACACGAACAGACACACGGTTATCCACCCGCCAACAGCATATTAAAACGATGGGGAACAGATAAATATTACCCACACACACGCACACACACACACACAGACACAGACACACAAATATATACACGCACACACAGATGCAGTTCACCAGGTTTTACCAATGAAGACTGACTTCAAATCCTGTGATTCCACTGACCTATGACCTTGACGGAGTAGGGTTCGGTGGACGTGATGCTAATGTCCCATGATCCCGTCTGGTTAGCAGTGGCGCTGACACTGAGACGGCGAAGGTTTCCTACCAGAGACACTGATCCTAGAGGACCGCTGGACTGGCTGGAGGCTTGGGACACACCTGGAGAGGGGCAGAGATAGACAGGGGAGATAGACAAAGTTCTACCTATGTAGAAGAGAGAGAGAGAGAGAGACAGACAGAGAGAGAGAGAGCTGACCTGTGGGGTTGGTGATGTTGAAAGTGAGCAAGGAGCCTCCAGTGACGTAGACTGTCATATTCATCAGAGAGCCGTCGACTGGGAAGGAGAAGTTCTCTGATTTCCCCGGGTTCCTCGACACCTGGAAAACCGTCACCTGGCAGAGAGAGAAAGAGAGAGAGACTAGCCATATATATATATATATATATATATATATATACAGTGGGGCCAAAAAGTATTTAGTCAGCCACTGATTGTGCAAGTTCTCCTACTTAGAAAGATGAGAGGTCTGTCATTTTCATCATAGGTACACTTCAACTATGAGAGACAAAAATGAGAAAAAAAATCCAGGAAATCACATTGTAGGATTTTTAAAGAATGTATTGGTAAATTATGGTGGAAAATAAGTATTTGGTCACCCACAAACAAGCAAGATTTCTGGTTCTCACAGACCTGTAACTTCTTTAAGAAGCTCTTCTGTCCTCCACTCGTTACCTGTATTAATGGAATCTGTTTGACCTCGTTATCTGTATAAAAGACACCTGTCCACAGCCTCAAACAGTCAGACTCCAAACTCAACCATGGCCAAGACCAAAGAGCTGTCGAAGGACACCAGGAAGAAAATTGTAGACCTGCACCAGGCTGGGAAGAGTGAATCTGCAATAGGCAAGCAGGTTGGTGTGAATAGATCAACTGTGGGAGCAATTGTAAGAAAATGGAAGACATACAAGACCATTGATAATCTCCCTCGATCTGGGGCCCCACGCAAGATCTCATCCCGTGGGGTCAAAATGATCATGAGAACGGTGAGCAAAAATCCCAGAACTACACGGAGGGACCTGATGAATGACCTGCAGAGAGCTGGGACCAAAGTAACAAAGGCTACCATCAGTAACACACTACGCCGAGAGGGACTCAAATCCTGCAGTGCCAGGCGTGTCCCCCTGCTTAAGCCAGTACATGTCCAGGCCCGTCTGAAGTTTGCCAGAGAGCACATGGATGATCCAGAAGAGGATTGGGAGAATATCATGGGGTCAGATGAAACCAAAATAGAACTTTTTGGTAAAAACTCAACTCGTCGTGTTTGGAGGAAGAAGAATGCTGAGTTGCATCCCAAGAACACCATACCTACTGTGAAGCATGGGGGTGGAAACATCATGCTTTGGGGCTGTTTTACTGCAAAGGGGACAGGACGACTGATCCATGTTAAGGGAAGAATGAACGGGGCCATGTATCGTGAGATTTTAAGCCAAAACCTCCTTCCATCAGTGAGAGCATTGAAGATGGGACGTGGCTGGGTCTTCCAGCATGACAATGATCCCAAACACACCGCTCGGGCAACGAAGGAGTGGCTCCGTATAAAGCATTTCAAGGTCCTGGAGTGGCCTAGCCAGTCTCCAGACCTCAACCCCATAGAAAATTTGTGGAGGGAGTTGAAAGTCCGTGTTGCCCAGCGACAGCCCCAAAACATGACTGCTCTAGAGGAGATCTGCATGGAGGAATGGGCCAAAATACCAGCTACAGTGTGTGCAAACCTGGTGAAGACTTACAGGAAACGTTTGACCTCTGTCATTGCCAACAAAGGTTATGTTACAAAGTATTGAGTTGAACTTTTGTTATTGACCAAATACTTATTTTCCACCATCATTTACAAATAAATTCTTCAAAAATCCTACAATGTGATTTCCTGGATTTCTTTTCTCATTTTTGTCTCTCATAGTTGAAGTGGACCTATGATGAAAATGACAGACCTCTCTCATCTTTCTAAGTAGGAGAACTTGCACAAACAGTGGCTGACTAAATACTTTTTTGCCCCACTGTGTATATATATATATATATATATATATATATATATATATATATATATATATATATATGCAGGAGTACACAAGCGATTAGGGTCTATTTTGGTTTATATCCATATAGCCAACTCTTAAAAAAAATAGAAAAAGATTTATAGTGGCAACAATAGTCATTTTTTCTTATTTATAGTTCCCTGGAGCGTAATCAGTTGCATATCCTTGGTTATTTTTACTTTACCAGGGCACCAGCAGTGGTGTCTTCTATAACACTGGTTGCCTGTGGAAGCTCTGCTTTGTTGACCTCTATAGCTTGACCTCCAGAGGCTTCGGCAAGGTCACGGTACAACTGGGCATCTGATTGGGTCAGGTGCGTGGCAGTCCCGCCCACTACCCCTCTGCGGCGGCGCCGACTGGACAGCAGGTTGTCAGTCAACATGAAGGTCACCTGAAGGACACAGAGACAGAGACGTTTCATTTGCAGTATTATTATCATAGAAGTAAAATGTAGTAAAGAGTAATAAAAATAGACATTGCAGAACAATTTAGATAAATTCATGGCAAAGTAATTTCAGATAAGTAGAAAGAGAAAGATATTTGTTCAGATGTAAAGAGAAACCTATGTTTAAGAAAATGTGCAAAAACAAAATGTATTGTCAATGTTGTTCTGGGTATATTATATAAAAAATATTTACAGTTTTTCTCCATTGCTTTGGCACAACTCTCAAAATATTTCTCAGCACCGAAGATACAGTGCCCAAAACAGCTCGTACGTGCAGCAAAATACATGCAAAAGGCTGTAACGCTGTAACCCAAAACCTTAAATTCTTAATAAGTTATTGCCACCAAAATGACACGTTCTTTTGGCATTGTGTAAAATCAAGGTGGTCAAAATGTTTAGATGTTTTGTCATGATGACAGTGGACTCTGGAAGTGTGTTCCTCATCGCCTATTTTCAAAGTGAATACTCTTCGGATGCTGATTTCAAAAGTTCAAGGTTTCACTTTCAAACTTTGTAAAGCAGAAGAGCACTTACGTTTGCATTTAATGTAAGGAAAAATAATGTACCTTATTTTTCCTGCAATGGTCATACGACAAAGTACATTACGCTAAAAAGAAAAAAAACAGAAAATGTGCACAGCACTGCACAAAAAAAACTAAAAACGTGTATTCTATCAATACCAAAAAACATGTTCTGTGGAAACAAAACATAGGCCTACTGCATATACAGTAACAAAATAAAGTTACAGTGCTGAGAATCACAGGGCATCCTGTCACTCCTGTCCTGATCTTAACAATTAGATAGACTTTTCTGCATGGGATTACTTAACACAATGAAAGAATTCTAACATATTTTGGAGAGAAAAACTATTCAACTGAGAAAAACCATAATCTATTTTGATCACAAAGACATACAACCAATAATTGTTGAAATTGCAGGCAATTGTGCTTAGTCATTTGTCTGAATGTGCTAAAACATTTACAAACGTTAAAAAAGAATGAGAAATGCTCTTTCTCTTGTACACAAGTGACAAAATAGTTTTGACGACCTCAACTGTCATTCGAGAATTGTGCCAAAAGCAATTGAGAAAAACTAAATTGACAGTATAATTTTAGAGGAGCAAACTGCGATGTCTTCTCACCACAGACTTGGAGCTCTCTATCAGAGCAGTGATGGTGCTCTTCAGCTCTGCGTCTTTGGCCGGGGCATCGGTAAACACAAAGATCTCAGAGGAAGGTGGCGCCGCCGTTAGGGCAAGCTGGGAATTACATCTCAGAATGAAACCAGGACTTCAATCACTCTCAACCACTCACATTATTGAATCACTCCTAACCACTCACATTCTCGAACACTTCTTAAAAAATGACCCAAGTATTGGTTTTGGATTCAACACATCTATTCCTGAAACAGTTACACACACATTTGTTGAAAAACACACTGCTTGCTTGTTCGATCAGTCGCTCACTTAAAGAGTCACAGATGTACACTCACAGACCTGCAGCCCAGACAAACAGAGTTCTGGAATGTCTCCCCCTCCTTTGGCGGTGAGTTCATTGATTCTCTGTTTGAAGATGTCTGCATCTGTAGTTTTGATTAGCGGGCCAAACTCTGGAAACATGCACATGCACAAACGCACACACAAACTGCAAGGTGATGTCGACGTGTTAAGGTGTTGACATGGTTTGGTACTGTGGGGTTGAGGTACTAGGTGAGGTGTTTGCCGTTGGTATGATGGTGTTTGGTGTTAAGGTGTTGGCATGATAGTAGTGCAGGTTTTACTGTTTGGTACAATAGAGTCACAGTGTAGAGGTGAGGTGCTAGGTGCTGCGGAGGTAGTGTTAACCGTGTGTTTCTTATACCGGGGTCGTTGAAAGGTACCAGGATGTAGGCCGAGGGCTCCTGTTGGGTTCCTCTCTTCCTGTCGATGATGGAGAAGGAGACCCTCTTGGCCTCTGCAATTTCGTCGCCCATACTGCCCGTGGTGTCAATGACGAAACACAGGACTGAGGACTGGCTCAGACCCATCAGCCTGACAAACAGGAGGGACAGAGAGAGAGAGAGAGAGAGAGAGAGAGAGAGAGAGAGAGAGAGAGAGAGAGAGACAGAGACAGAGAGAGAGACAGAGAGAGAGAGAGAGACATTTGTACTGTGTGTATCTCACGGTCAGGATGGGAGGAACCTACAGGAGTCCAGCAGGGGGAGCACAGCAGCTCATTATGATTATTAGTTTCACCTGTCCCGTTTGGACAGGCTATTTAAGTTCGTGTTTGTACTATCCTTATTTGTGTGGACATTGCCGTGTATTATGATCCTGGTCTGTGATGATAATCTGTGTGAGACAGCGTGCCAGTGTGAGTGGTATTCCTCCTTGCTTGTCAAATGAAGTGAAGCATTGAGTACTAGCACAGGCACATTAGCCTGGGACTGATAGGAGTGGGGTGGCAGAGGACGGGAAAACGAGAGAATGTGCGGGTCTATGATGGTGGTGTTTTTGAATGTTAAACAAATCATTCAGAAGAGTCCTTTTGTCTTGCCTGAATTGTATAAAAAAATTACCAGATGTTAAAAATGTAAAGGTTAGATACATAAAGGGTAAATAGAAGCTTCGATTTAAAAACTACCATAGGACGCCTTTATCCCCTGCACTCATATCAAAGGTGATCAATAATAATAAAATAAAGGTCTTTGTTCTAATCTAAGTGGTTAAAAAAAGCTAAAATAAATAAAGGTTACACTTTTTTTTTATGAACTACCGCAGGAAGTCTTTGTCCCCTGCCGCCCCTCTGATGTCCTCCAGAAGCTCCATTGTGGCGTTAACGGCAACGTCAGCTGCCGTCCGGTGGAGGTGACCGTGGCTTGCCCCCACCTCATCCTTATTGATGCCCCCAACCGGGTCCTCAAAACTGGTCCGGTCAAAGGAACCGCCGTGGCTACATTTTCCTACAGGAGGAGGCGAGTGAGCCAAGAGGGTGTTTTTGAGACTGTGTGGATGAGAGAAGGCGAGTGAACGAAAAAGAGGGAGAGAAAGACAGAGGATAAAGGAGAGGTGTGTGTGCGCGCTCTCTCTAACCGGCAGGCTTGGAAGAGGAGAACAGGTTGAAGTAGCCAGAGGTCAGTTTTCCCTGTTGCAGCAGCTCTGGCAGCAGGTTGTCGGTGCAATTGCCTCCCTTACAGTTCCTGCAGGTGGCAGAGCTAGAGTCTGCGGCAAGGCAACAAAACAAGTGACTCATCAATACTGTGTGTAGTTTGTGTAGCCAGTTATAGCTAAGGATACTTATACTGGAACTGAATGTGCTCCCTTGTGGAACCTGACTGTTCTACCAGTCTGTGTGTGTTGACTGACAGGTGACAGATATATATAAAGGTGAGAAAGAGATGAAGATCTTAACACTGGTTGGTACTGATTTGGTGGAAAGATTAGCAGAGGGGTTGGTGTTGACAGTTGATAACACACCCTACATAGCTGCAGATCCATATCAAAGCAGGGGATCAGCTCTCTCTGAAGAAGCTTTGTTTCACCCTCTGTCTCCTTTTGTCTCCCCCACCAGCTACAGACGCCACTCTGATGCGGCTCCCTCTCAGCCTTTAAATATGTTAGATTTAATCTAGCATTCACAAGCTTTTTATTTTTATTTTTTGCTGCAAAATAATTTAAATATTCCCAAACGTATGGCAAGGTAAGCAGCTTTTTCAACTTATTGTCTTTCGTTTTGGTATCGGCATGAACAATGAGACCCATTGTTTCAAATCTCTGTCAGGGTCTGGGAAGGGGAGTCGGGTCTGCCAGCTGAGGGCGGCAGAGTCGGACCCAGGACACCTGAGATGGCCGCCTTCCTCAGCTAAGTATTGATGTATTGTTTGGACCTGTTTGTATGCCTATTTAAGTTCCTGTTTGAGGCTCAGTCTGAGTATTTTCAGTTCCACCTGGTTTCCAGTCTCTCCTTTGGTAGTGCCTTTCTTTGTAGTTTGCACCTTTATTTTTGTATAGTCCGCACTTCCGTGGACCGTGACGATCTCTGCCTCGCTGTCAATTGTCTGCATGATGGTACGGTGTGGTATATGAAACAATATTCCCTCGCTTTGTCTGTCTTTGTTACTATCTCACTTGTGAAGTGTTTTTTTGGTTTGTCTGTACCTGCAAGGTTGTTCATCTGGAGATCAGGTCTGATCAGAGTGCTGTAAGGAAATCTGTTACCCAGCTCCACCCAGTTACTGTGGCTGTAGAAGTCCTGCATCGTAAACGACGACATCACAATCAACATAACGACAAAAAAATAAAACTACTGGCTCACATCAGTTATTATGGCTGTCCGTAACACCATAAACGACCATTGACAATACTTAAACAGAAACAGCAATGTGCATATAAAGGGCCAACAATATAAGAATCTAGGAACATATTCTACATCCAAGCAAGCTAAAACTGTCATCGTCTTCGTCCCTTTATCTTCCTCACCTGGAGAGTGTGTAGGATGCGTCCCAACATGATTCTGCCGGCGATGAAACTCTCCAGTTTAACACTGGCTTTGACCGCAGACACTCCTACCATGCGAAAAGATACAAGTACATACAATATAACTTGAATGGCAAATAATTAAATCAGTGCAGGAAAAAGAAAATTTGGGAATATGTTTCCAGAATATAGTATGATAAAGTACAGGTATAACATTAATTGAATATGACATGGATTATTACAGAGGTCACAGTTGAGTAACAAAAAACACTGAAAACAAATTTGAGAACCGAATAGAATCGAACCGAAAAGAATAGGATGGAAAGGAATATAATAGAATAGACCATAATAAAATAGATCAGGCAAAAAACTGTGAATTAATGGACAAAAGAAAAATATTGACATCTTGTTCCGACAACTCCCACGGCCTTGGTACCTGCCGTGATGAGTTCCCGCCCACTCTGGAATGTCTCGTCGTCGAAATGATGCCTCGCACTCAGGACAAACACGGCGTCCACGGCCGCGTTGCTAAGATACATCTTAGCGATGGCGGTCTGGAACCAGACGGAGGAAAGGAACGAGGGGGCGGGGCCATCTGAGGAACACGCCCTCTGGAGTTGATACACTGACAGGCTGTCGCTGATCTGGAGAGGGGAGAGGGGGTAACGGTTCTCTGAGATTAGTTCATCAAGGAGCCTGCCTTGGTAAACAACAACAGATGTGAGATGTAGTAGCGGAGTGGAGTATGGAGGAAAAATGCCATGATAAGAGATATACCTTTGGGCGTGTGGAGGAATGAGTCAAAAAAGGCAGGACAGGTGATGTATAATTAGGACATAGACACAATGTTCGGACAGGAGAAAAGTGGAACTGGGGACGGTGGGAGGTGGGGGCTAGACAAGGCGTTAGCTCCTCAGACTCACGGTCAAACTGAAGTCCCGCCCATCGGCCGCAGCGAGAGCACGACACACCTCTGCCGTCTTCCTAAGCACCGCTCTCTGTGTGATGTCACGGTGAGTGACAGACTGCCCGTCCAACAAAAAGAGGGGCTTGAAGCCCAGGGAGGGGCCAAGTTGCGCGATGAACCACACCCCCAAGAGGCACGCGGTCTTCATGGCCCAGAATCAGGACTGCAACCTTATACGGACTTCCTGTCTCTCAAACGTCCTCTTTATAGACGGGTCTGTCTTCCTCACAAATCAATTCTGTATCAATAAGACCACTCCCTTTGACTTCCTCTTTGTTTAGTGTTTTAATCTCTCTCTCCCTTTCTCTCTCTCTCTACCTCTTTCACTCGCCCTCTCTCTCTCTCTCTCTCACTATCTCTCAGACTCTCTCACTGTTTATCCCTCTCGCTCCGGCTGTTGTGTTGTTTGTGCTTGTTGTAACCTGGGCCCAGCTCCTCTCTGAAAGAAGGATTGTCTGAGCTTCTCCTGGCTCACCTGTGCTAACGAGCTGACACACTTAAATGGAAACACCTGAAGGAGAGAACGAGAGAGACAATGAATGGAGGAAGACAAAACGAGTGTGAAACATGGGAGGGATGGAGAATAGGAGACACAGAAGAGAGAGGGAGGGAGGGAGGGACTGTGTGAGACAGGTGAGTACATCCACATATAAAATAAACAGAAGAATATGAGGAATCAGAGCATTTGATGCAATATGAGCATCAAAATGTACAGGTGCTTGAGGGCACATAAAGCAGAGAATAAAAATCTTCCATGTGGGACATTGGATTAAACCCCTCTTTATTTCAGAATAAGTTAAATATTTACATATCGCAAGCTGTACCCTGGCTTAAACAAAACACCACACCTGACATAGAGCTATGAGGTGTGACTGGCTTTACCTGTTAGCGTTGCCTCTGCAGCCCAGTCACCATGAGTAGAATCCTGGCAATTGGAGGAAGTTCCCGATGAGTGTGTTTGGAAAATGATTGTCTTAGGGTGTCCGTATCCGGTGTGTGTGTGTGTGTAGGTATGTGGGAGAGAATGTGTGTGTGGCTGATCCTTTATATACAGTTGTCACACCTCGCTGCAGTGACAAGGAGGGCGTCTCTTCGCCTCGCTGGTCACTCCTACTACCCCCTGTGTGTGTGTGTGTGTGTGTGTGTGTGCGTGTGTGCGTGCGTGCGTGCGTGCATGCTGTGTGTGAGGAGGGTTAACTTGAGTTCACATTTTGATGCTTCCAGCTCTGGTCAGTTTAACAGGTGGTTTAAGAAAAAGACAGAGGACTTCATTACATATTAGCAATGAAAGGGAAATCCAGCATCTGAGTCAGCTACACTAAATGGCCTCAATGCTTGGCAATGAGATGTGACGTAAAGTTTGCAGACGGAAGTCGAAGTTGACTTATCTGCGTGCATGAGTCTGTGTCAAAGATAGTGAGGGAGAGAGCATAGAGAAAAAGTCGATTTTCTAAGTTGAATTTTGTTTTGACGTTGTTTTGGGGGTATTTCAGAATCTAACTTACCTAAACCAGCTTCATGTGTTTGGTAGAAAGTTCACGGGAATGTGAAGCTGCACAGATCTGTTTGTTTAGCTCTTTACACACCCCTTAGTAATCATAATTTATGAATCACGCTGCTTTTACAAAGGAATATTTGACTGACCTATGCCTCATATGTACTGATTAAATACAGTTGAGCCTATATCCACGGAATGTTCAGCAAAAAGTTATAGAGTGACTGAAGAAAACATCAAGATCAGGTTAATTTCACGCCCATACCTGTCAATCAACACCTTTTGAATGTTTAGATCTGTTCATGCAGTGTTTACAACTCTGGTTAATTTACTCTGCTCTTCCCCTCTTCCCCACTTCCTCTCTCTCTCTCTCTCTCTCTCTCTCTCTCTCTCTCTCTCTCTCCATCGCCTCCACCATCTCTCCATCTCTTATCCCTTTGTCCTCTCTCTCTCCACCTCCTCCACTCTTTTCCACCCTCAAACGTAAATCCATTTGAAAATGTTACTACTATTATGCAGGTTATCTCTCTGGGTGGAGAGAGCTGAGCCACACGACGGGTCAACAGTTCGACCGTTGATCCATGTCTCTGAACGTTTAGGGGAATGTGGACAGATGCCATCATTTTCAACACGTAAACCATACAGTGTATTAATGAGAATGAATGGCAGGCAAGGCTTAGTCTAAAATCCCAGGTAGACAAGGAAGTAAATCACTCTGTTTCCAAACATGTTAATGCCTGTGTTCTATCTCTGTGCTCTGGCTTTTTCCGCCGTTTGCCTCTGACTGGGTTCGACATAGAGATAGAACGTTCTATCTCTGTGGGGTTCAAAGCCAGGGGGTCTTCTGTGCTCGCCGGCACGGGAGTCAGTGTCCTTACACCACTCCACACCACTCCACCGTGGGAAAAGGGACCTCTTCAAATGATCAAGTGAGGATTTACTGATGACCAGTTTACACTGGTCGGGTACCGTTACATTTGCACACGTCTTATAAGCTCTTATTTCATTATTTCAGGTTACTTAAGATGTTTTAATGCCAGCTGGTCACATAGAGGTAGAACAGTGTGGGTGACATTGCATAATAACTTGTGGGGGAAAAAGCTACGTCATCTACATAAGTGAAGAGTACCTTGTCATGTCAGCAGACTTTTTCTCAGTAACCCGTCCAGCCAAGAGAAGGCACTGTGAGTTCACTGTCGAGTAATATTGAAAGTAAAACCTGACTTGAGGTGAGATCATGATGCATCATGTATCATGTATCAACTGAAGCAATTTATTTTGTCCTTTTTTATTGTGGAAACCTGTTTAAATTGAGTCGCTTTATGTTTGACCTTTCAGTCCAATGCACACTAATACATTGGGTTCAGACACATACACTTAAAAACAAGAATTGTGAGATCAACTGAACTGTAAATCAGCTGTGTCAAATAAAATAAGAGGTTCAGGATTTATGAAATAAATTGTTTTTGAAATAAACAACAAACAAAATAAATCATGTTTTTCAGTGTGTGTTTGTGCCCATGAAGAGTGTGGTTCAGGCAATTGATTTA
The DNA here is from genome assembly GCA_017639675.1 of Aplochiton taeniatus. NCBI lineage: Eukaryota > Metazoa > Chordata > Actinopteri > Galaxiiformes > Galaxiidae > Aplochiton > Aplochiton taeniatus. Next base: position 7,403,601 of record CM030176.1, read on the forward strand.
GGTGATCAATCAGTCGTGAATTTTAGGAAACATTTTTGAGAAGACAAACAGGATGTGGGGGAAGGAGGTGTCAAACCGACCAAAATGAATCTACCTTAAACACAAACTATACAGAGGGTATCACTGCACATCAACAAAACCCCTTGCAAGTAGACTACTGGTAAGTCTCAATACATTTATGAAATAAACTCACAAAACTATTTGAATAAGTAAGAAAAGCTGGGAGTTTAAGAGAAAAAGAATAGTCTTGATAAAAACAATGTAATATATAGTTTTTACCACAAATTTACAAAAGACATTTATTTTACTAAATCGTATTACTTGATAATTTAAGACTGCAGTGTCATTGGACGGAAGACAGTGATGTTATCTGTGTGGGCCTTCGTCATGTTAGCCTGTGGAGCAGCTATGGGGGAGGTATGTAACAACATGACTTACTCTATAACATGTAATGAAGGGTATAAACTCGTACTCTAACTCATGGACTGTAAGTGTACAAATACCAACTCTATTACATGCACTCTTAAGTGTATTAATTAATTAATTAATTAATTAATGAACTCTGTCTGACATGGTGTTTGTGTGTTGTTTAGGCCTACTTTATTCATCCTCACGTTACTTTGATAGAAATGAGGTGCAGGTGTATTGACGCTGATACTGGTTGTTGTTGTTGTTGTTGTAGCATTCTGCTTTGGGAACAGGAGGCAGGGGCCAGGACAACCCTTTCCCCCTGAACATGGCTCCTAACTCTGTGGACGACCTCTACTTTGGCTGTCGCAACAAAATGTGGAAGGTGGTGAAAGGTTACCTGGAGAATGAGAAAAAAGCAGATAAAACGTTTGACCAGGTTTGGACTAATGCAGAAAAGAAAGCAAAAAAACCTGCCAACGGTCTGAAGAAAGAGCACAGCATGGCTATATACGTTTACACTCTCGGTTTACCGTCTGACTTCTATAAATATTTTAATGCAGCTGTCAGAGATCAGAAACCTCAGTACCAAACCTCGTTCAAATACCACGCTCTCCACTTCCTCCTTACCGATGCCATTCAAATCCTGCGTAGCAAACAGAAAGAAAAATGTCTGACCACCTATAGAAGATCACCGTGTGCCTTTATCCAGACCGCTTTAAACGAAGGGATCCGATTTGGCTCGTTTGCTTCCAGTTCTCTGGATCAATACCCCAGTAAAAACTTCGGAAACAAAACTTGCTTTAAGATCCAAACGTGCTTAAGTGCCAACGTGACTGTTTACTCTTCTCTCGGAAACCACGAGAGGGAAGCGCTTATTCCTCCATATGAGGTTTTTGAAGTTACCGGTATCCAGTATAGAAAGGAAAAGAAAGAACTGGAGTGTGATGTGGAATACACCCTTATGAGTGCTGGTTTACGATCTCAACTTAACTGTGCGATTGTAAAATAACGTCTGTAGAATTTTAAATGGCACACCGGCCTCAACATGAGAGGGTACTTTGGCTTATACTTTTTCTCTTTTTAAGTTTAGCAAAACTACCATGATAACAAAAACTGTTTTTGCTAAGTATTTGAAATAATGATTCAATGTTTGCAGACAGATACATACATATAACTGCATTTATACTTTTATATTGACCTTTCTGCCCTTTAAGATTTCAATTCTGCTTCTTTATACAATAAACGTGAGCATCCCATGTCTGAGTGATACTCTGTTCAATACATTACATTTAAATACAGTTGAAATATAATGCATTATTTGCATTATCAGTTAGAGTACAACAATGGAATCTTGCTTACTCTGGCCTGTGACTTGTCATCGTTATCAAACTATTCAGATCAATCCATAGAGGGACAACCTATAATTCAGCTGTCCTTCTGGCCTTCTTTCCTTTCAATATACACTGCTCAAAAAAATTGAAGGAACACTTTGAAACCACATCAGATCTCAATGGGGGGAAAAAATCATGCTGGATTTCTATACTGATATGGACTGGGTAATGAGTGAGGAACGAAAGGATGCCACATCGTTTGATGGAAATGAAAAGGATCAACCTACAGAGGGCTGAATTCAAAGGCACCCCGAAAATCAAAGTGAAAAAATGATGCGGCAGGCTAGTCCATTTTGCTGAAATTCCATTGCAGCAACTCAAAATGGTACTCAGTACTGTGTATTGCCCCCACGTGCTTGTATGCATGCCTGACAATGTAGGGGCATGTTCCTAATGAGACGACGGATGGTGTCCTGGGGTATCTCCTCCCAGATCTGGAACAGGGCATCACTGAGCTCCTAGACAGTCTGAGGTGCAACCTGGCGGCGTCGGATGGACCGAAACATGTCCCAGAGGTGTTCTATTGGATTTAGGTCAGGCGAGCGTGGGGGCCAGTCAATGGTATCAATTCCTTCATCCTCCAGGAACTGCCTGCATACTTTCGCCACATGAGGCCGGGCATTGTCGTGCACCAGGAGGAACCCAGGGCCCACTGCACCAGTGTAGGGGCTGACAATGGGTCCAAGGATTTCATCCCGATACCTAATGGCAGTCAGGGTGCCGTTGTCTAGCCTGTAGAGGTCTGTGCGTCCCTCCATGGATATGCCTCCCCAGACCATCACGGACCCACCACCAAACCGGTCATGCTGAATGATGTTACAGGCAGCGTAACGTTCTCCACAGCTTCTCCAGACTCTTTCACGTCTGTCACATGCTCAGAGTGAACCTGCCCTCATCTGTGAAAAGCACAGGGTGCCAGTGGCGGACCTGCCAAATCTAGTGTTCTATGGCAAATGCCAATCGAGCTCCACGGTGCCGGGCAGTGAGCATAGGGCCCACTAGAGGACGTCGGGCCCTCAGGCCAACCTAATGAAGTCTGTTTCTGACTGTTTGGTCAGAGACATTCACACCAGTGGCCTGCAGGCGGTCATTTTGTAGGGCTCATCCTGTTCCTCCATGCACAAAGGAGCAGATACCGGTCCTGCTGATGGGGTTAAGGACCTTCTACGGCCCTGTCCAGCTCTCCTAGACTAACTGCCGGTCTCCTGGAATCTCCTCCATACTCTTGAGACTGTGCTGGGAGACACAGCAAACCTTCTGGCAATGGCACGTATTGATGTGCCGTCCTGGAGGAGTTGGACTGCCTGTGCAGCCTCTGTGGGGTCCAGGTATCGCCTCATGCTACCAGTAGTGACACTGACCCTAGCCAAATGCAAAACTAGTGAAAAACAGTCAGAAAAGATGAGGAGGGAAACAATTTCAGTGGCCTCTACCTGGAAAACCATTCCTGTTTTAGGGGTCATCTCATTGTTGCCCCTCTAGTGCACCTGTTGTCAATTTCATTAACACCAAGGCAGCTGAAACTGATTAACAACCCCCTCTGCTACTTAACTGACCAGATCAATAGCCCAGAAGATTAATTGACTTCATGCAATACTCTGATTAAAAAGTGTTCCTTTAATTTTTTGGAGCAGTGTATGTCAGTGTAAAATATCAAGCTAGGATACAATCGTTGGAAAAACAAAAATATTTTTTAAATCAGAGGAAACCAAAAGCAGCAATGTCTAAACTAAAAATGAGTAGGCCTACATTATGTGTTGTGAATGTGTTCAAATGAGCTGAGAATTATTCAGTGTAGGGCAGATGTTCCCAAACTGTAGGGTCGTCTGATACTTCTGAAAATAAAAACGTGTTGAACCTTATCGGGTTTGTTTGTGTGATGTTAGCTCAGGCATACATTTTAGGACCCCTTTCCGAGAAGACAAACAGAAAGTGGGGTATGACTTTTATAAATATTTTAATGCCGTTGTCAGAGATCAGAAACCTCAGTACCAGACCGCCTTCAAATACCACGCTCTCCACTTCCTCCTTACCGATGCCATTCAAATCCTGCGTAGCAAACAGAAAGAAAAATGTCTGACCACCTATAGAAGATCACCGTATGCCTTTAACCAGACCGCTTTAAACGAAGGGATCCGATTTGGCTCGTTTGCTTCCAGTTCAATGGATCAATACCCGAGTGAAAAATTCGGAAACAAATCTTGCTTTAAGATCAAAACGTGCTTAAGTGCCAACGTGACTGTTTACTCTTATCTCGTAGACCACGAGACGGAAGCGCTTATTCCTCCATACGAAGTATTTGAAGTTACCGGTATCCAGTATGGAAAGGAAAAGAAAGAACTGGAGTGTGATATGGAATACACCCATAGTTATCTTAGTTCAGGCATACATTTTAGGACCCCTTTCTGAGAAGACAAACAGAAAGTGGGGGAGGAAAAAAAAAAAAAAAGTCTGCCTTGAATACAAACTCTAATGAGGGTTTCTCTGCACATCTTCAAATCTCCATGCAGCAGACTATTGGTAAGCCTTAATAGCGAAACTTACGAAATGTATTGAATAAGTATGGCATGCTTTACGTCTAGATTCTAGAATAAGTAAATGTCACGAGCAGGAATCTTGCCAAAAGAGGTACATTTAATGAAGACTCACAGGAAGCAGAAGGTAATGCAGAGACAAAGGGACAACACAAGAAACAGGACTTACGTACAAATGGAGGAGCAACCATCAACCAATGAAATCAACAGAAACCAAACGAGACAACAGGGGACAGGTGCAAACAATAAACTAAATCAGGCTCTGAAGTCCAGGCCGTGACAAGTAAATATGTGATTATAGCATAGGTGGGTTTAATATAGGATACTAGAGACTAGAGACCCAGGTTTGGCATGATTAATTTGAATAATAATGCCAAAATGAACTATCCCATTGGTGTTCTAAAGGTTTGTGTGACATATGAACACATTTAAAAAATATACAGTTTGACCACTGCAGACCCCTAGAGATGAGTTGGGTCTCTAGCGTACAGTTCGGACCACCACAACCTCCTAGAGATGGGCTGTCACATTTCGGCAGCTCCAGTTCTATGCTGCCGAAATTTGACCCCCTCCCCTCACTTTTGTATATTGTGGCCAATATTGTTGGTGCTTATCAAATGTTTCTTACATCTATCCTCTGGGTTGACTACAGCATGTTTATATTGTTTACCTAAATAAAGCAGCATACCTTAGCTTTGAAGGTCTTCACAACAGGGTGTTCCCTCCCTAGTTGGTCCAGTAGTGACGAAGCCTCAGAGCCAACAAAAGGAGCTACAACATGGGCCTCTATGGATTTCAAGTTCAGCAACTTGATTTTTGACCCAGACAGGTTCCTCCCTGTGATGTTAATGAGGTCTTCTAGCTTGATGAAGCAGGATAAAAATTCCCTGACGAGTCTCTCCTGCTCATCATGGAGTTTGTAAACCTTACAAACCTCCCACGTTATAGGCTACGTACAAGTGGAATATGAAATAACAAGTCAAGTAGGCTACACTTTGCTAACGTCAGACTCCAAGGATATACAGTTAACACTGTACACCTCCAAATTGTGATGGCTAGCGTTCGCTAAATCCAAACTAAAATATATATATTTTTTTTTTATTTTGTCAATTTCGTGAGAGCGGCGTTCGTTGGGCTACTCATCAGCCCGCTACCTTTTGCTGAATGCGACTCATCTGTGGCAACTGGCCGTGCGCACCAAATGCGTAAGGTTAGGCATGATGAGAGGGAATAACATTCAGGTCGTCAGACATTTCCCTTATGTTAATGCCAGAAAATAAAGATTGTTCCTGAATCGAGTCTCAAGTCTTTTGAGGACGAGTCTCAAGTCAAGTCTGAGATCCACAGTGCATTTTGGTCGATGCAAACGGAGATCGATCAGCCAATGATTGTTGCAATTTTGAGGTGGCACCTGGGGTGGCCAATCAGAAATCAGAGGGGTCCAGTGCCACCCTGGCTACCCCCTTGGCTCTGTTACTGCCAAATATGCTGCAAATTCTCTGAGGCCATCTTTCATGTCATCTGACCATTTGTGGTCTTTATGTAGGTCTGACAGCAATTATTTAACCCAACGGTCAAAAGGACCACAGCTGGCATTTTGAAGGTGGTGACATGAGTTACCGTCGACATCGAGGAGTTGAGGGGCACGGCAGTCATTGATCTTTTTCTCCAGGCCATTTTTAGAGCCCCTTATAACAGCACGAGTCCATGAGAACGGACAGTAGATTTTGTGAGAGCCACCCTTTCAAAAAGCCCATCCAGTGTTTGGAATAGAGATTCTGCTGTAACAGATACAAGCTCCAGAGCTGCAAGGTGTTGTATAACCATTCTCTCATGTTTCTAGGACCAGTAACTAACAAGCACGCCTAATACTTGTTTGTTGGTTGTGCTTGTGGTCTTATCAACGTAGAGGGAGAAGGGGACTCTTCTCATTTCCCCTAGCACCTCATCATGAAAAGTCTTCTTCACACCATGGGTGAGCATATAAGCAGATGTCGTGTCAATCGATGGTTCTGCAAGGGCTTTCGGATCTTTAGCCAGCTCTTTTGCCAATTCAATTATCCCTGGTGTGATTGAGAGAGGGGGAGAATTCTTTGCAACAAATCCAAGAATGAGTGTCTGAAAAACACAAATTGAATTACACACCATACATCCTAAATACAATCATTTTAATTCAGTGAATTTCTAGTTATGTTATTATCAAAGTTGATAACCAGCTGCTTGAAACGTTGTAAAAAAGAAGAAAAAAAAGAAGAATTGACTGAATTTCTTTTGAAACCAAATCAGAAAACACTTGATCCTGTGCAACACAATTGCATAGAGTAGGAATTGATCTGGCTTGCTCTAGGTGGTTGAGGAGCTGCAACAATTATATGATCTCCTGGTGCTATCTCAATACACATGTTCTGTTGTTGGATCTTCCAAGCTTTCACGTTTTGAATTCTCCATATGTTTCGCAAGTGCATTTTCCCCACTTGTGCCATCGTTTATTTGATGGTTGCATATGTTGCAAATAGCTTTGCCTGGTTCCAAAACGTTGCTGAAGCAATTGAGTGAAAATGTGTTTCCTGCAACTTGGAAAGTCTCCTGCAACCAGCACCATTTCAGACGGTTTTTGACCCCCTGATCAGTCGACTTTACCTCGGGGCTGTTTAATGTTACTCTGGCCATGATATCGTGTATTCTGGAAATCTAACAAGCATGTCTTAGCATGCAGGCATCTGTAAACACAATTTGATGGAAGGTTGGCTTTTTGAGCTGTTGTGATTCAAAATTGTTGCCAAATTCCCAACGCTTACATACTGCACTTCTATGTGCCCTGAACAGATGTCCCCCTTACTTTACTTTTGAAGCAGTAAGATTAAAGGGGGAATCTTTTCCTATATGCTCATGCTAAAATCAACAGTGAATCCACAGTTTAAAGCTGGTGTTTAAAAAAAAATCGGTGGGGGGTATGCCTCCGGAGCCCCCCTAGGGCGTTTGCATCTTTGTCATCTTTTTCACCCCTGATGAGTTTGCATTCCTGTTGAAGTGATTCCCCAAATGTTGTACCACGCCACAATACAGTACGCCACTGCGGCATCTACAGTACTATGCTCAAGTTGTCCAAAAGCACCACGGTAACATCAGTTACGTGATGATGTCAGCACAACAATTATATTAACAAGCATGTTTGAGAGTGCGCGCAAAATAATGACATACGTGTGGGGGCTGATTGGAAACATGATGGGGCACCGCCTAGTTCATGTGAGGTATAAGAGACACCCCGGTTCTGAAACACAGAACTCTCCAGAGCTCAGCAACAGTGACTGCAGAACCTGTCAAGCGGCTGGAGGAGGGTGAGTTGGGGATGTTGATTAAACCAATTGATTACGCTGTGATAACTTCATTTTTCTACCAATGAAAACGAAACTGGTCCACAGCACTCGTCACCTGAAGTTTTATATTATGCTTGTGTCTCCAAGTCCTAATTTTGTCTCCTTAGAATTGAAAGATGTTGGTTCCAGTTGTCTGGTGGTTGTTCCTCCATGTTCAGACTCAGCCAGCGGACTCAAGTGTGGTAAGAAATCAATTTGTATTCTTCAGGGATTAAGGTCCAGAACCATGTCAGTCAGTTATCGTCCAGGGCTGTCAATAAGCAACTCAAGAAGTGCTTGTTTGTAAACTTTTTTTATCTTGGATTTTGTGAGTAATGGAACCAGTTAGGGGGAAATAGAAAGGGTGAGACCGTGAGAAGGAATGAAGGATGATGGCGAGTGAGAGGAAAAGTAAGAGGGAGGCAGAGAGAAGAAGATGAATAGAGAGAGAGAGAGACAGGGAGAGTGAGAGAAGGAGAGGTGGGTGGTAGGGGCTGTTGTCGTGCTCATCCATTTCCCCTGCGGCCCCTCACAGGTCCCCTCTCGTATACGTCCGGTTGGCACCACCTCCACCTTCCCGTTAGACATGTCCCCCTCCTCTGTAGACGACATGTATTATGGCTGCAAGAAAAAGATGGAGAAGAAGGTCCAGGACAATTACATCAATGAAGAGATGATAGGGACTTTTCAGAAAGCCTGGAATGCGACGCAGATATGCAAAAACAGAAATGTCATAAACGAAGACGGTCTCTCAGAGGATCACATCAGGGCGATCTGCGCTTACACCTCTGGGCGATATCCACTTTATGCAGAATTCAACAACGCTGTGCGCACTAACAAAACCGAGTATTCATCGCCCCTCTTCAAGTTTCACACCTTGCACTTCCTGTTGACAGATGCCATTCGGGTCCTCAAAAAGAAGGAGGCCGTCTGCTTTACCACGTACCGCAGAACCACGTCCGTGTTCAACGGCAAGAAAAACGATATAGTGAGGTTTGGAATTTTTGCCTCTAGCTCATTCTTAAAGAACTTGACACATTTTGGTAGAGCTCACTGCTTTGAAATAAAAACATGTTTCGGTGCTGACCTCAAGTCTTATCCTGCGATGAAAGATAAGGAGAAAGAGGTGCTCATTCCGCCCTATGAGATATTTAATATCACAGAGGTGGTCCTAGAGCGTGTCAGAAAAGTGCTGAACTGTGACGTGCTCTACAAGTTGGAGAGTGTTGGCATTCACAGTGAGAGCAACTGCAAAGCTGCTGGAACATAGCCCTTTATGTGTGCTAGTGAGACTTAGTTAATGGTAGATAGATGGCCACTGCCCAACCACTGTAAAATGTCAAACAAAAAAACAACACATTATAATGTGAACCTTTTAAAACAATAAACTGTACTTTAAGCATTCAATGCATGATCTCGTTTCTTTTACTAACACTTTTGTCATTATTACTAAGGGTTTGGATCAGTTTTGTTTAATGAAATCATAAAAGGAAAGAGAACACAAAGTTTTTAGGTGATATTTACAAAATTATAAATGTTCACAGATAAAAAGCCATGCTCACCGATAAACAGCAATGAATGAGTGTAGTGGAGAAGTTTAAGGCAGAGATAAGTGACATATTTCCAGCATCAGTGTTTCTTCATAGACTTAGCGATAATACAATTTGAACTGAAACAAAGATATCCAAGGTGGGATAGAAGTAGGAATGGGAGGTTGGCACAGAACAGAACAAAGGTTTTACCCTTTCCCTATCAAAGTCAGGGGGAGACACCTGGGTTTTCATTTAATTCCTTTAAATAACAGAACACTTGAGTTTAAAAGGGAGACCTGCCTTTGGGAAAAAAACAGTATCAAACACCTTACTAAACAATCAGTATTAAACTGCAGGGAGGGATATTAATCAATACAAATGACACCAACACTTGCTCATATAAACATTTATTAAACAAAAAAAAGAGAAGCCTTTTTTTCCTAAACATAACTACACCCAAGTCATTTATCAAGAGAAGCCAATACAATTTAAGAGAATGATCTGATAGCACCTTCCAACAATTACGTGCTACACTTAGGGCTGCTTTTGTTTGTAGAGGCTGAGACACATTTGACAATCAAAAGTGGAAAAAAACGCACCTTAAATACATTCAAATCAAACCTCCGTTACAAATACTTAGCGTGGAGCTGTTCTGGTTATGTGCGTGACAGACAAGAGAGAAAATAAATATGAGCGAGAGAAAGAGAGTGAGAGAAAGAGAGAAAGAGAGAGAGAGAGAGAGAGAGTATTAACGGCTAACTGTCAATAATAAATACAGCTCTCCAAAACGCGTGGTTGTTGGGTAATCAACGACTTCATTTTGAATGCGATTAATAAACTGTCATGTCTTTGTCCCACGTCATCATCATTTCGTCATAAGTGTGTCCGTATTCTTCTTTTGATACAAAAGTTCCTTATGACTCCACTTGGTGTTTGCGTGAGTGATTACTGCTGTTATAGGTGAGTCCTATAACTCATAACTGTATATAGGTTACTATAACTGTCCTAGGTGAGTCCATGTAGGTGCCGCGGGTATCCTTGTAGGCATCCTTTACCTTGTACACCCTTTTCTTTAGTCCTCAACAGAGTGTGTGTGTGTGTGTGTGTGTCATTGTCCAACATCTTCTCAAAGGTGAGCTGGTGTCCACAGCTGCTGCAGGTTTTCTGGTAGCTATCCTCTACCAGCATGTGTGTGTGTGTGTGTCTGTGTGTGTGGTGGTGGTCCTACATCTTCTCAAAGGTGAGCTGGTGTCCACAGCTGCTGCAGGTCTTCCTGTAGAGGTCCTCCTCTGGGTCCACCAACTCCTCCGGCCCGTACTCGTGTTGGTGGACGCTGATGTCCTTGGTCCACATACTGCTCCTCACAGCACGACGCAACTCTGGCAGAGTCGCCCACCCACACACACACGCACACACACACACAGGATTATATAGATAACAAACAGGGGTTATGACAATATGTCGTACGCATTTAGCTAGGGAGCTTTTGAAAATGTAGGTAAAGTCGTCTCATTCAATAAAACATCTGTCAAGTAGACCAACATTGATTTGGATTTTGACAAATGGAAAAGAGAGAATCATCCATCCCACAGGACCAGGCAGGAAATGGACCAACAAAAAAAAGGTGACGTGAGTGATAGTTGATGGCTAGAGGCAACTTGTGCTATTTTGTTTTCGAAAAGAAAGGAAAGGTGATCCATGGAAAGCAGTACTCAGTGTTCCTGTGCAACAGGAAGTGCTACCTTTGACCTTCTTGTTGAAACGTTTCTGTTTCTGAGACTCTCGGTTGTCCTCTCGGGCCTCCTTGGCCTCCTCGAGAGCCTCCTCCGAACCCCACACCTCCAAGCTGCGCTTCTCCACCTGGACACACACACACACACACACACACACACACACACACACACACACACACACACACACGTATTATAGTATTACACACATAGCTATTAAAGTAATACACACACAGAATAATGGCACACAAACACACCACTTATATCACTAGGGAAAGTATTACACACAATGATGACACACACACACACACACACACACACACACGTTGCTAGTACAGTATTACACATATACACTGAATGATGCCACGCAGACCCTGTATTGGAAAAATACAATCAAGCCTTTTTTGTCTGGTACTGTAAGGACTCTGTAAGTGAAACCTTGTCCCTTGACCGCCTGATCACCTGACCTGATGTCATACATGCAGCTCCCCTTGCGGCAGCTGTTGTCTGGGTTAACGATGTAGGACATACATTTTAGAGCTCTGATTGACAATGCTTTGGTCTATGTTTATTGCCATATAAGGATATCCTTGGTCTAGTATTCTGGTCTCTGTATCCGACAGACGTGTGTATGAAGGGGAACTGACAATAAGGTCCGGGGCGCGTTCAGCCAGGGACTTTGCTGAAGGTCGTTTGAGCCCGCTTGCAAGAGTAACAATGAAACCCAGGAAAAACACACTTGTTTGTGAGCTCCTTATTAAAGAGACGTCCACGCATACGCAACCCCACACACTATTGTCACACCGAGTCACACATCGCTAGTATAGTATTACACACGCGCGCACGCACGCACGCACGCACGCACGCACGCACGCACGCACGCACGCACGCACGCACACACACACACAGTAGCCCCTGTGGCGGCCAGCCCACCTGTGGTTTGAGGTACAGCTTCATGTCCCCCCAGCGAGGGTTGTGGGGGTTCTTCCTGAGCGTGAAGCGGAGAACCGGCTCCCTCTGGTCCAAGTCGCAGTCCTTTAGAAGGTACTGAGCCTTGGCCTCCGTCCTGGAGATCAGCTTGTGCCTCTCGTCATTGTCTCTGGGCAACCCCAAGATAGAGAAACACTGTGTTAAAACCCTTTAGGATAGACCAGCATGCTGTTGTTTTTTTTGTTTGTTTTTTCCCCCAGATAGCATAATTGACAATGTGCTAAAATGGCTTTGAGAGTGTTTTGATAATAATCTAACTCGCTGATCGAGGGAAAGTAAGTAAGCAACAGATTTGGTGTTTTCCTGGTCTGGCAGCAAAAGACTCACCTGCACTTGTCACAGACGGAAAGGTTGAAGGAGTTACTGAGGTAGGAGTCCATGAAGGGCTTGTCACACTCGTCACATATAAGGTAGTCTGTTTCCAGCACCGGAGCTGCAGAAACCATAGCAAATAAACACAGTTATGGATCATTCAACTTACAGCGACACAATGAATAGGTCAGTCAAACACAATGTAGTCCAAAACGTATAAAGCACAAGACAAAAGACAAATGTGACTGGAATAGACTATTCTTGATGTAAAGTATTAATTTTATATCTAATACGTTAGTGGAATAAAATGGTCAATGAAACATTGAGGGTAAAATTTTTGGCATAAATGACTCACGCCACATTTATCATCCTGGATCATTTCCCAGCGGTTGGGTTTTGAACATGTAGGCCTAGGCAAAGATTTCTGGGGTGTTGTGTGGGGATAGCTGGCTGCCCTCTTAAAATATTGTCAACCTTACCTGCCCCCTGCATAGCATTTGGCGGTTTGCTACGGTAACAACGTTAATGTAGGCCTAAGTTTGCTACTGGAAAACCTAGCGCAAAAACCGACCAAAAACGTTGTTAGCGGCAATAGGACAACATCTCTGAGATTTGGGCCATAGTAGGCTATACAAAGTTAATTTATTGTTGAGACCATTAAGGAACCAGCTCGTTCATTGTTGTTGCGTTACGCTTAGTTGCCAAAAGAGGGTTCATTTGAGTTTAGAAATTCCCTCTCAACCTGTACCTACCTGCAAGCGCTTAGAATGCAGCTGTGCTGCCACATTACCTATGAGTGATAGGACCAGACAGATAGCTTGAGATCACATTCTGTTCGCATTGACATAGTGTGTAGGAAAGACTTAACTGACTGGTTAGAACTATCTATACCAGGCTAATCTTCCTACCTGGCTGATGGACAACTTTCTTTCTTCTCTGCTCATCTTCTCCGTTCTCCTCTTCATCTATGAAGAACCCTGCGCCCGAATCGATGGTTTTGGTAACTTTTGCCGAAGTTGCACAGTCCGCCGTAGCGAACGGACGGCTGGCTAGCCTTGCTTGCCTCAGCATCAGAGCACGCTGTCTGTTGCGTTCGATCTTTGCTCTAACAGCAGCCGACAGCTCCCCGTTAGTTCTTATGCCATCCTTGGACGCTTCCGTCTGAGGGACGGTGACCTCATTCTCTTTTGGCTCTATTGCAAGTGAGTTCATTCTAGTACGGTGTTCCTTAATGTCTGTCCGGATACGTGTGTAACTTTTGCTGACACGCCACTTGTTACTGTAACTGAGTTGTTTTCTTGTTATCTGGTTAAAAGAGTGGCAAATATTATGTGTGTTCAAGTCATTGCATTGTTCCTGCCTTGTGTTTTGCTCCTTGTCCAAGACGTCTAGCGACGCGTACTTCCTGGTTTCATATCCCTCCGTACTTGCTCTTCAAAATAAAAGTACTCTCCTATCTACAGTGTTGTCTGTTCTCATTTTGATGCTGGGAATTTTGTGGCAAGGGTGGACATATAGGGTACGTGATGGACCTGTGTCCTTGAAATGTGTTTTTCGTTTGTTACAAGGAGTGTACTATAATGAATTAGAGTTGATTAATTAATTAATTATAATGCCCTCCTTGGATTGTTATGTATTTAGGTATTTCTTGACTTTTAAACAAGGCCCAGCCGGAAAAGAGACATAGTGTCAGTTGGTTACCCCTGTATAAGTAATTAAAATAGAAAAGAATTGAGATCGAGGTGGATCTCATCATTCCTTTAGCAGGTAGGGTTTCCATCTCAATGCCTGCGTTTTGTTTCAGTATGTGCTCACTAGGGGGAGACTGTGACTAACCCTGAATCATGAGGTGAGCTCTAACATGGTCAATCTGACCACTCCAAAGAAAAGGTCAGACAAGTTTGTGTGTTGGAGTTTGCTCTCCCACGCACATACACACACACACACACACACACACACACACACATATACATTAACACCTAACTAAGAAACAAATTAAACCATTGAAACTAAGACACGGTATTCCCATTCCCAAGTTTCTCCCATTGTTTTCATGAAAATCCTCCTGACATGGATGTTCGTTTAGACACACCAGCCGTAGCCCACCTACTGATAAAAACAGTCAGTGTCGTTGCCTCCTTCAGGTGGTGAGAGTGACTCCATCTCTATTAGCTTGTTGTACCATGCTAATCTGAACCCTAGCTTAGCCATTAACTTGCCATGGAGAACACAATGCTCTGTTTCTGCAGCTATTTAGAGGAGTCCAGCAGCTTTAGGAGTTAGGCCCTTTTTAATCCCCGTTTCACGGTTACAGTCCTCCAGCTAGGGACAGGCTGCTTACCAATCGACTGCCCTCTCGTCAGGACGTGTAACTGCAGGGCTCTGTCTCCTATCACCTGCTTTGCTCTCCAGAGTCAGTAATCATTTGAAAAGAAACATTGATATATATTTTTTTTCATTGTTGTGATACAATCTTAATAGCAATCTCGATTTTTTTTATAACATAATTTTACTCATCATTGTTTTTACATTTTCTACTATAAATGCAGAGATTAATTTGGGTAGAGAAATATGCACTGTTCAACTCAATTAATGAAACATTAAAATACCGTCTTTTTACATCTCTTGTTAACTGAACGTCTCTGATATGCTTGTGGTCAGTCTTTGTTCAGCCTCTCGTGTTTAATTTCAAGGTGGGAAGGTGCTGTGGCTCAGCCTACCTGGAAAGAGGGTTTGGGGGCTGTTATGCAACGCCTTTAACCAGCGGCGGCTCTAGCTAGGCCTTCTTATAGATCGAGAAAGCCCTGTAACTAAGGTCACTCTTAGAAAAGTGATCTACTTTCAAGGAAGCGTTCTGCTGTTAAATAGATACAAAAGAACCCCAGCATAAAAACTAAATGAGCTACGCTTGATTGGAATATTGGATAAATGCATTACATGTATGTAATGTATGTATGTATCATTAGCAGACACTTTCATCAAAGCGACCAGTGCAGCCAACCAGAGTAGGCAAAGGAAACCACAAGTCATTTAGCCTAACAAGTGCATTCACGTTACAGTTTCCCAGCTAATAACAAGGAAACGTTTCTTTTTTTATTCAGGACTAATTCCCCCAAATGAAGAGAAACCAAAGTATCCTGAGGAGGTAGGGTTTAAAAGGCTGCTAAGGTCAGCAGCTGTCCCGGGGTTGATGGGTTGGATAACTCCACCAACCAGGGACCAGGATGGTGGAGAGTGACAGCAATGCAGATTGGTCTGTAGAGGGAAGGGCAGCCGTGCTTACTTATATAGTCATATTACAGTTTGTAAATGTTGGTATATTTAAAGAAGGGAGGGGGGGGGGGGATTTCTTGCAAATACAGACACTACAGCTTACACAACCCCTTATATTAATGTATGCATTACTTTTGAACAATAAATACTTATTAAGTGAAAAGATAAGAGTAAGACTTACTATTTTCTAAATATAAGGCAATTGATTTACATGACTTCCTGTTTATCCTAGATGAATATATCTTTTAAAATGTACTGCCTTTATTTTTGGCTTCTTGGTATTGTAAATGGTTTAGTTGGGAGATTGATGGAATTCAATTCTAACAGAGAAGAACGACCAACCTGCAGTCCCGCAGCAAAGACACGAGCCTCAGAGCGGTAAATAATGGTCTTCCTGATCTGCCAAACACACACTCACATGCACACACACACACACTCACACACACACATGTGTGGCAGGCTATGTAGCTGTGCCGTTCAGATAAATTAAGCTCACCTTGAGGAGGTAATGGACACTTTAGCGCTCTCAGAAATCCACCTGACCTTTGTGCCCTAATCACACACACACACACACACACACACACACACACACACACACACACTCATAAATGTCTCTAAGCCAGCACCGAAGCCTTCAGTTCTAGCTAACCTCGCCTCTCTCAAATCATTAATTTTCTAGTTGATGATTTGATTTGATTATTCCAAGTGTGT
Organism: Aplochiton taeniatus; assembly: GCA_017639675.1. NCBI lineage: Eukaryota > Metazoa > Chordata > Actinopteri > Galaxiiformes > Galaxiidae > Aplochiton > Aplochiton taeniatus. Next base: position 7,419,841 of record CM030176.1, read on the forward strand.
TGTTGGGCTTCACAAATTGGTTGACATTGTAGCTTTAGAAAAAAAATTTTTTTTGAATGCGAGACATCACGTCACTAGGAGAGTAAGCAGGGAAATGACTGTGACTTCCCCTTAGGTAATGGCAAATAACAAAGTAATATCCTTCACAGCACCATTGAAACCGTGCACTGTTCAAGGCCCTCTGGCATCCATCAGTGGGTGGCATTTCAGACTTTCTGGGAAACCTCTCGTGTACGATTGACAGGCTGAGGGAGATGCAGAGAGAGAAAGTAGAACAGAGGAAGATAAAGGGGTGGAGCTCATCGGGAGAAAGAAGGAGAGAAGGGAGCAGGGAAGGGATGTAAATAGTGTCATGTATGGAAAGAGTCGGTGGTGAAGGAGAAATGGATGGATAAGGAAAAGTGTTGAGAGAGACTGGTGGTAGGGAGGGCTGAGTCTTCCTCTTCCTTGCTGTCTGATCTGTCCTCTGTTGAGCTCCTCCTCCTCCTGCTCCTCCTCCGTGGAAAATCTCTGAGAGGATTTACGGAAACGACTGGGACCTTTCAGTGTACGACCAGGAGCGTTCAACACCTTCTCATCCACGCTTGGGTTTACTGGGAGTCTATTTCACCTACCCTGGAACCCTCTCTCGATTCAGCTTAGACGGAAGGACGGGGAAGTGCGGTACAAAATATATTTTTTACTTTTTATCTATGTTTAAATATTGGTTGATGTAGTACTGATCTATTGTTTTCTTGTCAAGGGCACTGCTTGGGTGCAGTGGCATCCTGTTAAGATGCAACAATAGATAAAGGTTTCAGTTTGTATCCCAAAGTTGGCAGAACGTGGATCTTGTATTGGTGCATGTAACATGTGGGGGAAAGTTTTGTATGGGAATACTAGTGTGGACGATTCTCCCGCAAGTACAGCAGAAACATAAAACCATGTTAGGGTCATTTGATGTGTTTTATTCTGATATTTGCTTATACGATGGTCTCAACCGATTGAAAATGAAATCTGCATAGAAAACCCATTTCCAAACACACTTCTTTTATAATACCTGCTGTTTTGTAATCAGTGGGATGGATGTGTGCCGGAGCTAAGGCTAATCTAAAGATACTTTCTAAAGGATTTAAACCCTTGTAATCAGCTTTAGCCAACGTCAAGAGCCACAGCAGTTGAGAGATCTCACTGAGGATTCTGCGCAAAGCATTTAAAACAGACCCGAGATGTTTTTTATAAACCCTTCCCCCCCAAAATCTGATGTTTTTTGTCCCACTTTGAAAAAATGTATTCACTTCATAGTTGCCTTATAATGGCATGAGGTTATTTAATGTAAAACTTAAGGAATTACAAAAGCATTTAATTAAACTTTGAAGTCTCTGGTTACAAATAATGTAAACATTAACATGATCCTTAGGAGGCTTCTTTTAATATGATATTTGTGTAGGGTTTATACATTATGGGAACATTATTCTATTACACAGCGAATATGATAGTTTTCCAATAAAAGCTTTTACAATTTGTTCTTTATCTTTTTTAGAGATAAATTATTACTAACCTCTAATAATATGATTATGTCCCACTCTGGGATCAGAGTTACTAAATGGTGACAAATTTTCGGGACTAACCATCCACTATTATATTGAATCTAATCTAATCTAATCTAAAACTAGACAGAAGCAGTGCGTCTTGAGAGCTGTAGTCCTATCTCCTCTTACAGAGACACATAGAACCAATAGTAGAGGGCTTGTTGGGTTTTAGGCAGATCAGCTACAAAAAAACAAACAGAAAAACCAACTGTCAAACGTGTCACTTGACTGATTGATATTAATCCCTTTCACCATATCGTCCTCTCCTATTTCTCCTCTCCGCACTCTCAGTGAATATAAAAGCACTCTTAAATGTTAAACTTAAAAGTTTCACTCTTTCTCTAAAACATATAACTGGTTCCTTTCCTTTATAGAAAGCAATAAGCTTGCCATATCTTCCAGTGGTCTCTTCAACAAATTTGATTAGATCACTTTCGTTCACCCATTCAAAACAACCTTTTGTGTCAATTCTACTGTTGAACTTAATGTACTATTTTTGGGTTTTAGCTCCAACTCATCTCAAAAACTCCATCATGTTACCAACTGTCACTTTGTATGTTTTAATGTTTGACATTTATTTAAATATGAATATGAACTCTAAACTGTGTTTTTCTCTGTTTCTCTCTCTCTCTCTCTGTGTGTGTGTGTGTGTTTGTCAAAGGGTCTCCTACCATGAGGAAGCCAACATATGGCCCCTCCCCCTGTAACAGGTCCCGGGGCTTATTCCGTCCTCGTGTTTAGACAGCCAATCAGTGGGGAGAGAAATGCCCACCACCCAGCGGTGAACGCTGCCTTGACCCCTAACGACCATCTGCATCATCCACCCCACCCCCAGCTGCACAGCTCTGCCAGTGCCCAGAAACACAGCGCCCAGCCATGGATCTGATGACCCTGTCCAGGAGTAGCAGCAGCGGCCGGGCCTGCGGAGGCCGAGCGTACCCGGGCCCTGGCGCCGACCCCAAACCCCTGGAGTCCGACCGCTGTCAGAGGCTCCGTCACTACCAGCACGTCCGCAGGAAACTGCGCCCGGGTCGGATCCTGGGCTTCGGCTTCAGCCTCCTGGTGCTCTGCACCGTCTTCTCCTGGAGTGCCTTCCTTTGGACCTCGTCCTCTGCCAAAGGGCAAGCGGGCCTCCAACCACAGGCATTAGCGGCGCCGCCGGCGCCGGGGTCTCCGTCGGTGGCGTCCCGCCACAGAACTCTGCTGGCGCACCACAACGCGTCATCCGGCCAGAGTTCGGCAGAGGACGCCCCCGTGGCCATGCGCTCCTCGTCCCCGGAGATGAACCAGGGGGACTACCCCACGGACCTGTTCAGCCTGGAGCAGCGGCGGGAGGGCTTCGTGGTGCTCCACATGTTCGGCATGCTCTACATGTTCATCGCCTTAGCCATCGTCTGCGACGAGTTCTTTGTGCCCGCCCTGACCGTCATCACGGAGAAGCTGGCCATCTCGGACGACGTGGCTGGGGCCACCTTCATGGCGGCCGGAGGCTCCGCCCCGGAGCTCTTCACCTCCGTCATCGGCGTCTTCGTCTCCCACAGCAACGTGGGCATCGGCACCATCGTGGGCTCGGCCGTCTTCAACATCCTGTTCGTCATCGGGATGTGCGCCATTTTCTCCAAGGAGATCCTGAACCTGACGTGGTGGCCTCTGTTCCGCGACGTGTCCTTCTACATCGTGGGCTTGCTCATGCTCATCTACTTCTTCCTGGATAACCAGATCACCATGACGGAGAGCATCTCGCTGCTCCTCTGCTACATCACCTACGTCACCTTCATGAAGTTCAACGCCAACGTGGAGGGGTTCATCAAGAGCCGGCTGGGGAGCAACCAGGTGGAGGAGCTGGAGGCCGCGCCCAAGGTGAGCTGCCCCCCCCCCCCCCTTTCCGAAATAACCTTTCTCTCGTCTCTCCCTGCTTTCTCCCCCCTCTTCCTCTCTCCATTCGACGGTTCAGCTGTACACACGTCCCTGGGCCCAAGGTGAGCCCCAGAGCCCCTTCCTCCCCTCTCTCCCTCCTCTCTCTCTCTCCTTTTAAAAGTCTAGCCCAAACTGGCTACACTCTGTCCAAGATGAGAAACATTCACAGGAGGCCTACAGGTTCATCAGTGAAAAGGTCCTCACTAAAACACAGACACATCACAAACCACCACACAAATTAATGTAACTTCTTATTGTAATCCATTGACATTATACCAATGTGTGTTCACATTATTTCTTGGAGTAACAAATTCACTATCTGAAACCTTAAATGGAACTGGGCCTTTTAATTTCATGTATTTGTTTATTCGGACTTATTAGCTGTTAATTATGTGTGTAGAATACAATGCCCCCTATCATGTTCTGGATACAAAGCCTGTAGCTATGGCGTTCATTGAGAGTTCATTGGGTTGTGAACCAGTGTCCATTGGGTTTCAGCTGGTTATATTTGGCTGCTCTTTACTTAGGGCGCAGCAGCAGCATCAGGGACTAGAAAAGGAGCAGGTGTTTTAATGAGTTGGCAGGCAGAAGAGCGACAGAAGCAGCCTTAATGGAAAAGCCTGTTAGCCACACTGTTCGGTTTCTCTGTTCCCTCCAGGGGGATTAGGAGTTGTCTTTAGTCCATCACCTGGGAGACGCTTTTGGTTTCGTGCTGACTAAGTCAAACGTTCAAGCTGACATGCCAGGACCATCTAACCGCAGGGTGTAGCTAGACGTTTACCTGGATAGACTAAGATTAGATTAGGTATTTCCAGTCTACATTCTTACACAGTGGGGGTACTTATCGTTGCGAAGGTTTACCTCGTTACTTGACACAATGCTAGCATGGTAGCAGAGTGTCAGGATGATGCAGGAGGCGGAGTAAGTGTAGTTTGAGGACCATGGTGGTCACCAAAGCAGATGTTAAAAAACATGATGGTATTTGTTAATAGGATAAAAAATAGGACAAAGGCTGTTTTGATTGGTCAATGTTGCATTTGCTTTTCTTTTTTTTTTTTTTACACTGAACTGTGATGGTGAACTTGGGTGGGGTGGGGGTGGGGGGAGGGGTCGAGGTGTTGAGCCAGGAATTGTTGTGCTACAATTTTTGTATCAACCCACTCCCCGCCTTTCTGTCACTGTTAAAACATGTGTCCGGGTTTGGTGTGGCCCAATGGATTTATCGGTTATAGTTTGAAGGTCTGAAGGGGTTGAGTGCATCTTGCCTTTCATACAGAAATAGTTGCCAATTAAAGTTAGATAAGGCCATAGTTAGGAAAAGGCCTGATAAAACCCTACACGCTAACCACTGACCTGACCTGGAAGGATTGGTCTCCATGGAGACTGTTTGGTGGCCATCTTTTGTGCAGGGGCTGTTGCTTAACAGTGGCAGGAAAGACAACATTAAGGATAACACGCAGACCAGTCTCGTCTTCTTATCATGGCTGCGTTAATTGGAGCACTTGATGTAAGCTGTATAGTTAGAGAAACCAATCAGGTGCGTGTAGGGGTTTACATTTACAGACAAAAAAAGCAAAGAAAAAGTATAAATTAAGGAGTCAAATGCACAAATTGCCAGGCTGAATCTCCCTTCCATGTAAACAATGTACTTTTGGATTCGATTTGTTTTATTTAAAAAGCATTAATAATATTAATAGTTTGCCGACTGAAAAGTGTGTTGCTGATGGATACAAAAAAATAGAGAAGATGTATCCCCCCTTCAAATTTCTGTTGTTCAACTCTTGTATTTTTCTCTTTTCGTGCAGTTGGAGTCAGATCTGTTGCTTACTGATGTTGTAATCTCATACGGAGCTGAGGTGATCCAAACTGTTCGATGTATATTTGATGCTGTAGGCTGCCAGTAGCACAGCTAGCCTGTAGCTTAGTCCAAGCAACCCATCTGCAACTCTTCAGGGACTTATACTGCACAATTTGAAACAAATGGGCCACCCCCATTGGACATGATACAAAAAAGTTGTATTATACAAGAACCCCCCCAAAAACTATTTAATTTAAATGATTAATTTAATCAAATATTAATGATTGGTTTCCAATATGATGCCTGCAAGCAGTATTCTGAAATATTTATCTATGATATTTGGAAAAAAAAATTGTAAGGGACGCCAGAGACACTGAATAATGCCAAATACATGGAGCTGTTTATAAAACTTGTTCTATGAGTAGTATCTGATATGTATGCCCACGGTACATTCTACTATATGCCTGTTTACACTGGGTGGATAAAAAAAAAGTTTTTAATACTGCTAACAGTCATTCTTTTGTCGTACATGAAACATGATGTGTTTTGAGTCTGGATGCCGAAGCTTATTTGAGCCTGTTGTGGTCTCTTCCGAAACCTTCCAGTGCCCCTCCACATTGACAACAATAAATATCGCGGTTAGATTACTATTCTCTGTTTGCAACCCGCGGCCTTTTCCCAGAGTCCCTCGTGGAAGCAGACCTCACTCTGGCCGTGACTCAGAGCGGCTGTTCTCTGGAGGTTGTCGGCACTTGATGTCCGACTTGCTTGCCCTCATATGTCGGTATCTGTAGAGTAATCCCCGGGGTAAATCCTGTGGGATCCCATTAGGCAGTCTTATAATAGACAGGTGGCACTGCTTTCTTCCCGAAAGTCACCGCATCGCACACAACCGCCAAAGGTCAATTCACTTCATTTTCAAAGGCTTGTTTATTTATAACCTCTGTTTTCTTGTTTTTGTTGTAATTATGACTGTTATTATTTTTAGTCGTGGCCGTGTGGGGATAATGTGGATGCGGTTGAGGCGAGCCAATCTGGAAGCATGGCAATTTGATTGTTCTAAAGACCACAATCCTCTCTGAGCCCTTTACACACGGGCCTACGTTAGCCGTGACGATAGCAGATAGAAGAGCCTCTCTCTCTTTTTTTCCTTCCCATCCTGTCACAATATGATTGCCAAAATAATTCCAAAATAGGGGCTAAGGATCCAACCACGGCCTGTTTGATAATGGAACTGGGGGGAATGGTAGGTGACATCTAACTTTTCTTAAGGAGGCCCATAGGACAATTGACCCATTGCTAGGACAATAATGTAAATCATGGCATGACACCTGATTCAATAAGAACCAGCAGTTTAGGACTGTCAGTGGGCTACCAAACACTGACCAATAACGTCGTGTGAATCTTCTTCTTCTTTGTCCTGTGTGGTTCCTAAGTGGATATTATAAACTATGAAATATCACCAAAGGTATATTCCCATGAATTCAAAAAGACAGCAATGCCCTACAATGCCTTTGTCTATTTATTTCATCCTCCAGAACCAGGCCACAGACTGAGGCGGTGATTGTATTTTCACTGTGTTGCTTTTTGATCCCATAAAGTAAATACATCTTATATCACCTTGTTCTGTTTTAATCCATAGCATGAAGGGGTTCCAAGGTCAGTGAGCAGACTCATCTAGGCTCAGGTTTGGGTTAAGCTCTCATGATTGAAGGTTGGGTTTTGTCAGAGACTTATTGGAGAGACAAGATGACATGACATCAACAATTTGATGCAAAAATAGCATCTTATTTCTGATAGCTTGGAATGCACATTTATAACTGAACCTGAATTGTTTACATAAAATGGTGTATTAAAAAACTTGAAGAGCATGGAAAAAGTGAATTACCACTAATCTTCAGCCAGAGGTTTTTTTCAGGCTGTTGGTTGTATCACATTTATCCCATGTAATTCCAAATTAAAACAGATTGTTGCCACAGCACAGTACTTAAAATGATACCTTTAAAGGTCTTGCTATTCCTGATCCACTTCGACAATGGTGTGTTTCACACCATTTAGCCGAACAACATCACCGCGTGCAGCGATTAAACTTATTTTCTCCACGGAGAGAAACGGTTTCGGTCTGTTTAGTAATAGCGTTCTCACGCTGTGTGACCTGTGAAGGTTGTTTTTACGGTTCACACGAAGGCTTGGAAATTACCGTTCTAAATGCAGTTATCTCTGGCAATTAATCCGCGCTAATTCCCACTGCCCTAAAGGTCAGGCGCAGACGGTTAGCTGATGCTGCTACACCAGAAGATACGGGAGAATCAGGTGGTACAAACGGGAGAAAGGGGCAGGAGAGAAAAGGAAAACGAGACAATGAACAGGTGTCAACGTGTCTAGATGACTGTAAGAACACACTACAAACCACATTCGTGGCAGGGATGGAGAGGCGTTTGGAGAAGGGAGAGGAAGAATGGATAGATGTGTGTGATAGAGAAGGGAAGGAGGCGGGTCCCTGCTTGTAAGGATCGAAAGCTGTAACCAGGGTCATGTCTTCGTCTGTTGTTAATAAAACCTCCATCTTCCCGTTTGCTCTTCTTTGAGGAGAAAAAAAATCCCAGGTGTGTGATGCACGTAGCTCCTGTACAATTCTGTAGGGACAAGCACATATTACAACTAGATCGGGCCGACCAGGGCTAACCAGGTGGACCTTCTTTGTCTTACCTTCTAATTTGCGGAAGTCCTGCAATGTCGTGAATTCGCTTTTTGAACCAAAACAGCACGATGAGTCCTGGGTTGCATACATATCCCGTTAGGTATGGCATTGTGTGGTCTGACATGGTTGAGTCTGTGGGGTTTACTAAAGAGAAGACAAGGGGTACAAAACACTCATGTCACTGGCAAAAAAAAAGTACCCTTCTTTCAACAGAAAAGTACTGTATTCGCCAGCAGACATCTGTTTGTTTGAAGAAGTGAGTTAGCCCTTTTTTCTGAGCGCTGAGTAAAGTGGTTTAACATCTGTGTGTGGCATCCTATCTACAGTTACTATCCAGTGTTCATGTACATGTTCTATCTCAGTGGTTTGTACAGCGTTCACCGGAGTCCTCATACCAAAGGAGTTTCAATCCCCCGAGAGCAGCCTACACATACCCTAGTAAAATGAATACACTCATTGCACTGTAAATTACTGTATGTGATGGCCATTGCCATAAAACAACATGTTGTTTAGCCATATGAACAGAAAAAGATAACGTGCCTCAATGAATATAGTCTATTTTGTACATCAAACAAAGTTATACATTTGTGTATTTGTTAGTTTGTCCTAAGCTCACTGTTCTGACAATGTCTTTTTGTTCCCCAATCTGATGCTTGATGGATCAGACTTAGTTGTCTCGGCCTAGTTAATGGCTTTTCATGGAAACATGACCTGCAGTATCTCCACCAGCAGTTTAATGCTCATTTGTTTATAAGTCCATTGGTGTTTGTCTGGTCAATTTACTTCGATAAGCTATAACTGTCTTGTTTGTGTACTTTGTGTCATCTTCAGTCTTGGATCTAGAACTAGGAAATACACCTTGGTCTGTTGGTGCTTTAAACTTGCATAGTTACAGTGTTCATTTCTTAATGGTATGCTATGGTCTACTTCTTAGATAGTTGGTGTTTAATCTTTTGTTGACTGTATTTATTTTGTTTTCTAAAGTGAAGCGAAAAAGTAGCAAAGAAGTCGAGCTATGGTTTTGTCCACTCAACTTTATCCCGATTCATACATTTTTAAACATGGTAAGTAGTTATTATATGGCAAATGAGTCCAATGAAGACCGTTATGCTTTCTCTTACTCGGTTCAAATCGAACCATTCCGTGGGCTTTTCAGCGTTGACGTTTGAGTTCCGTTTTTGATTCCATCCCTTTTTCTTCGTCACCATAGTTCCCCAACACCCTACCTGGTGTTGTTTACATTTGAAAACACTTCCTAAAGAATTGTACTCCAACACCGTGGAGGTGTAAATTACTGTTGGGCTGAGACAAGAATCTGGCTCAGGGGTTTACCGGGTGCGAAGGAGCAGGAGGAAGAGCAGGAGGACCCAGGAGTCTGAGTGAGGAGGAGTGGGAGGAATGAGGAAAGTAAAGAAGTCTGAACGAGGATGAGGACAAGGACCCATATGGCCCAGCAGTTCTAATTAGGAAGAGGAGGAGAAGGAAGTACACACAGCAGTCTTAATGAGGAAGAGAAAAAGGATGGGGACTTTCTCAATTATAAGGTGGATTAACGCAGTATCCCCACACAAGCCGCTGATTGTGAACCTTCTAATGCTTTGTGTGTATGTGTGTGTGTGTGTGTTTGTGTGTGTGTGTGTGTGCGTGTGTGCGAGCGTGTGTATGTGTGTGTCAGGCTAGGGCAAAGCAACAGTAGTCATGGCCACACTGTTGAATAACATCGAAACAAACAAAGCCTCTGCAACCTCCATCGTTAATGTAGTTAGGACAAATATATTTTGTTCCTGTTTTAGTGTCTATGCACAGTACATTGTGTTGCCTTTGTGTCATACTTTTCAGTTAGAGATTCTCTTGACATGGCAACATAAAGCACCGTAAACACTCCTCTCCTCTCTTCTCCTCTCCTCTCCTCTCTTCTCCTCTCGTCTCCTCCCCTCCCCTCCCCTCTCCTCTCCTCTCCTCTCCTCTCCTCTCCTCTCCTCTCCCTCCCCCGCCTCATCAATTCCATCTCAGCTCTCCTCTCTCTCCGTGGGCCTATCTCTGTCCTGTAAGCTGGCAGGCTGATTATTAGCTCCTGAACAGCATGTGTCTGTCAACGTGGCCGTGTGCTGGGCGTGGCTAGCTGCAGACGCTGCCGCATCCTCATTGGTCCCCACACATGCTCTCTCCTTACCTATAAGCAGGCGGGCAGACAGACCGGCTGGCAGGTATTAAGCATGAGATCATAGGTTGACATTCACAAAGGGTTGCCCTTGATCTTTAGATTTTGAAATCATTTTTTTCTCTCAACCCAAATCCTTCCGAAATATTTGGTTTTAAGAGTGCTCATCTTGGATTTAAGGCATCATGGATATCATGTCACTGTATTCTGTGTATTTGGAGATTTGATTTAAAATTTGTATTTTATATTTTATATATAGAATTAGATAGACCCTTATAAGTTTCAGTGTTGCAGATCAATCATTTGGATTGTGTTCATACAGAATTAAAAAAAATTAAAACGAGGAGTCTGCTGAGTCCATTACAAACAGCCCATCATGCCCCACAGCTTCGACACTTCAGAAGGGCTCCTCCACACTTGACTGGTTAGTTTGAGAAAAAAAATAGGACTGGTCCCAGTATAGACAGGGAGAAGTCACAAGATGGCCGCCTGCCCCAGCAGCTTACTGCAGGCTTATCATTGACCTCCAACCCCTACAGGTGTATGTGTGAATAAGCTCTGCTAAAGCTTTTACAATGCCCTGCTCTCTGTCTTGGTCGTCTGAACAGTCCACTTAGTAATTGACTACACATCTTTTGAAGTAGTATGCCTCAGTATTTTTTCTTTATTTTTTTATCTTTGTTGTTACCCTTTCAGAATTGAACACAGTTGAAGGTAATGTGTCTTGGTGGTAGTCTAACACTACTACTCAAAAGCAATGTGCCCTGGTGATTTCAGTGATTAAAGGGTGAGGATTGAGTTGTTTCAGTCCATTTATTCTCTCTTTATATACACTTCCCTAGTCTGGTTGAATTCACATACTTTGTTTTCTTCACCTGGGATCAGTTTTTATTTGTTCCAGGTGGGGAAACTAGCAATAAGAGGAGTCCAAGTCAAAACACACAAATACATATTCAAACATGTATTATGTGCATGGTACCACTTGATGTTTAGGTGGATGTTGTTGTGGTTGTTAGGGAGTGGTCTGAATTGTTGTGTTCTTTTCTCGTTGATCACTTGTGCACTCCAAGACTGTATTTTTTCAACTTGTTTGCCCGGTTAGGAACCTGTGCTCGCCAGGACAATTATTCTAAAAAAGCCAAAGAGCTGTTAAAATGTGTTCAATTGGCTGCCCCCTGACTGTGATGAGAATATGAATTGTTGTGTTGTATAGAACATGAATTGTTGTGTTGTAAATAATTGTATTTGAATATCATTTTTAATAGCGGTGGACAAAGAAATATATAAAACAATGATTCATGACTAGAATTCAAGCTAAATTGGACTCGTATACCTTTGTAATCAGTGTGTTATCTTTAAGCAACTCACCCCAGCCCCTGACGTGTTTAACGGGTCCCTGTCAGGCTCTGTTGTATCTTTTCAGGTAGCTAGGTCGGTTGGTAGGTCAAGGTGGTTTCTGCTTCCCTTTCGGAGGTTCTGGGCAACCAGTCAGAACACAGACCCTGGGCCGTAGCAGGCTTAACACAACACCAGCGTCCATATGCTTTCACATCCTACGGCCCTGCACATTACTGGATTGTTTTATGATGATGATGTGTATATATATATATAAATATATATATATATGTATGTATATACGTATTATCCTGTGTTTACCAAGTGTATTTATTTCCCTAAAAATAGCAACCACTGGGTTTAAAAAAAAAAAAAAAAGCTTCTATTAATAGTTTTGAAATTCACAAAATACCTTTGGGGGGCGTTTCAATGTTTTGGGGTGGTTTAAATTGAAGGTCAAAAGGTTTCAGACTGTTTTAGGTTGACAGAGAATACACTTTAACCTTGGCATCAGCCACTTATGGTTTTCCTGTTCTAGACAAGACAAACCCACTGCTTGCCACGGTATCATACTCTTCTTCTTCTACTTCTCGTCGAACTGCTTCTGCCCAGTCAACACAACTCCGGTCTGGCCAGAGGAGCAGTTTGCAATGTTACCATTAGGGGGCAATGCATTCTAGTCGTTCAATCTGGGTTTAAATTGTCCTCCAAAAGCAGTGGTGTGTTTGTGTTTTTGTGAGCGCGCGTGTGTGTGTGAGAGAGAGAAACTGTGACAACACTCCACTGTGCTGTATATGTCCCCTGAAGAGCGGCTGGCCTCCTATGTTAGATAAAAAGAAGTATTCGTAGGTTGCCAAGATAAATGTTGGAATCAGTACCTCAGCTGGTTGTGTTGGTTAGCGATTTGAATTATTTTTCAGACTATTTACTTCAAATAATAGACATTTTATAAAATAAAAGAAATTTAATTAATTAATTAATTTTCGCGCACAAGATAAAATGTCTTGTTCAACTGAATCAAAACTAACACACAGCCAGAGTGGCATCGTTGACTCCAACATACTGCTGTTCTCATGTTCTGTAAAATAGCTGCACTTGATTTGCATTCTGCCTGAGCCTAGCAATACTGAAACGCAATTGGCTGGGTTTAATTCTAAAAGGCTGTTTGATTGGTAAGGGCATTTCAACAAGACACACAGCTGCATTTTAGAGGACAAATATATGACAGAATATTATGTGATAAAAACACGTTCACTTGACCAAGCACCCAGGCTGAATATTTAAGTCATAATACTGCTGGTATCGCTGTTTGACACAAAATAATATGCAAACACCTTGATTCTCCACAGGGTTTTTCAGCCAATGTACCTTATTTTACTGTCTTTATAAAAATGATTTCTCAAGCTGTCATCAGTAAAATAATACACAGATGTCTTCTGTTTCTCTGCTTTCCTTATAAGGTCAGCGAACCAGGGGAGGATGAGAACCATCTGACGGTATGTTCTGACGAGTGTGTGTGTGTGTGTGTGTGTATGTGTCCTTTTTTATGCCAGACATTTAGTGTCTGTGTACATGTACATCCTGTCATTATAAATTTGTACAGAGAAAGAAGTGAGAAGTAGATAGGGAGTGGTGGTGAATCATCTGTGTGTGTGTGTGTGTGTGTGTGTGTGTGTGTGTGTGTGTGTGTGTGTGTGTGTGTGTGTGTATGTGTGTGTGCGCGTGAATGTGTGTGTGTGTACTTCAGGCCAAGCCCAGACTGCAGCGAGAGGGCAGCTGTGCGTCTCTGCACAACTCTCTGATGAGGAACAGCATCTTCCAGCTCATGATACACACACTGGACCCCCTCAGCGAAGGTGAGGGGACACACACACACACACACACACACACACACACTGTCAGCTGTCAAAATCCTTCAAACCTGCGGTGTGTTGTCTTTACATTTAGGATAGTGACTGCTTCTGTTTCAGGGAGGTTTAAGGAGAAGGCGTCCATTCTGCACAAGATGGCCAAGCAGAAGTGTAAAGACGAGGAGAAAGCCAACGGAGCCCCTGGTGGGTCCAGGGGTAATGCTTCTCTAATACTCGACCAGAAACACTTCACACCTAACAGCAGCTGACCAATGGGACCTTTTCACAATGACATGCTTGACCAAGCTCACTGCCATAGGAAGCCTGTTACTTAATAAAGTATTTCTCTTGGATTATTGAAACCTTCTCTGTCTTTGTCTCTCTCTGCTCTCTCTCTCTCTCTCTCTGTCACTTTCATTATTTCTGTCTCTGTCTCTGTCTCTCACTCTCTCTCTCTCTCTCTCTCTCTCTCTCTCTCTCTCTCTCTCTCTCTCTCTCTCTCTCTCTCTCTCTCTCTCTCTCTCTCTCTTTTCTCTTCCTCTTTTCCTCGTGTTTTCCCCCACAGATAAAAACATCCCAAACAGCTCCAATGTGGCAGTGGAAGTGACCCCTCCGATGAACGGCAGCGTAGGAGGAGCAGATGTACTGCCTGTTACTCATCCAAATAAACACATCGAATAATAAATAACGATAACAATATAAAAACATTTAAGATTGTCATTGAGAGGAACACCCTGGTACTAAATACCAAATAAATAATAAATACATATTTTAGATTACGTCATGCAGACTTATGTACAAAAAATCACCTGAATAGTGGTTATAGAAATATGGCATTAGAAATAATAAATATTAGATTATATTGTTAAGAATTACTGCCTGTGGTCCTAGCATTAATACAGTTAATATATACAATCAAAAAAAGATATGACTTGAGGTACAAAGCCTCTAGTCATGACAATAGTCAATTGTATCTAACGCTCATTGTTTTTCTTTTTTCATCTATCTTTCCTACTTTCTATCTTTCTATTTCTATCTATATTATCTTGTGTGTCTGTTTCTCCTCTCCTCTTTCTCTTGTGTGTGTGCACGCGCTGGTACCAGGACGAGGAAGAGGAGGATGAAGATCAGCCTTTGAGCTTGGCGTGGCCTGAGACCAACCGTAAACGCCTCACCTATCTGCTCATCCTGCCGATCGTCTTCCCTTTGTGGCTCACACTGCCCGACGTCAGGAGAGAGGTGAGGCCACACACACACACACACAAACACACACAGTAGATGGTCAGGAGAGAGGTGAGGCCACACACACACACACACACAAACACACACACACACACACACACACACAGTAGATGGTCAGGAGAGAGGTGAGGCCTGACCCACCGTCAAACCCACGTGTTTGTAGGTGTACACAACGAATACACACACACACACACACAGACACACACACACACACACACACACACACAGACACACAGACACACGCACACGCGGTAGATGGTCAGGAGAGAGGGGATACCAGACCCACCCTCAAACCAACGTGTTTTGTAGGTGTACACAGCGAATACACACACATGCACGGGAAAAAGGTGAGGCCAGACTCTATACATTAGAGGCTGTCGAACCTATGTGTTTGCAAGTGCACACAGTGAATACACACATACACATTTGAATCTACGTGTACACAGTTACTAGCAAGCATATCTTACTTCTAGGAAAAAAACACAGGACAGGGAAAGGAGAGGACAGGAAAGAAAGAACAAAAACAGTTGTGCGCTGACATTTATTTGCATTTATTTGTATCCATTTATTTATTTTGACCACCTGCCAAAACAGCTGATTGTTCATTGGAAACTGTTTGTTGCAGTTCTTTTCCTCTCTGGATTGTTCCTTGAAAAGTTCAAATGGGCATTTTATTTAATATGGAAACAACTGACACTAAAACACACATGTTTTGGGTCTTGCTATGTAGTACAGGTTGATGTTTAAGTGGAAGTCCTCTATATTCACTACAGAGTGTTCATTGTTGGATTTTTTTTTAAACTTATTTGTAAGTTCTTTTAAATTATTCTTTAGACCTCAGCGAAGTTTTTCCCCGTGACGTTCCTGGGTGCCAT
Organism: Aplochiton taeniatus; assembly: GCA_017639675.1. Classification (NCBI taxonomy): domain Eukaryota; kingdom Metazoa; phylum Chordata; class Actinopteri; order Galaxiiformes; family Galaxiidae; genus Aplochiton; species Aplochiton taeniatus. The sequence continues at coordinate 7,435,291 of CM030176.1, forward strand.
ATGTTGGATCGCTGGCTTCTCTTACCTGATGGTCTGGTGGGCTCACCAGGTAAAGCCCCTCCCACCACACACACCTGTAGAATGTAGGCGTCCTTATATGGTAGAAGCCTTTGTCGTACGGCCATCTACCATCTACCCAGGGAAGAGGTAACCTTTGCCTTCTCTTGCCCTCTCCTCTCCTCTCCTCTCCTCTCGGCCTCCCAGGTGGGTGAGACCTTCTTCATCACCGAAGAGATCATGGGACTGACTATTCTAGCGGCAGGGACCTCCATCCCTGACCTCATCACCAGCGTCATCGTGGCCAGGAAGGGTTTGGGCGACATGGCCGTCTCCAGCTCCGTGGGCTCCAACATCTTTGACATCACCGTGGGGTGAGTGTCTCTCTGCTGTCAGCCGGCAAGGAGTCCGTCCGTCAGCTTGTCCGTCAACCACTCCCGTAGAGTCTACATCGTAGACAGTGGATCCAGCAGCCAGCCTGTCGGTGGCTATTTTATAGGATGAGTCGGCTGAACTGACAGTCGACGTCAGTCATCCAGTCAGTCAGTTATACAGTCAGTCAGTTACACAGTCAGACGGTCTGTCAGTTACACAATCATCCAGTCAGTCAGTTACGCAGTCATCCAGTCAATCAGTTACACAGTCATCCAGTCAGTCAGTTATACAGTCATCCAGTCAGTGAGTTACGCAGTCAGACGGTCTGCCAGTTACATAGTCAGACAGTTTTCCAGTTACACAGTCATCCAGTCATTCAGTTATACAGTCAGTTGGTCTGTCAGTTATACAGTCATCCAGTCAGTCAGTTACACAGTAATCCAGTCAGTCAGTTATACAGAAATCCAGTCAGTCAGTTACAGAGTCATCCAGTCAGTCAGTTACACAGTAATCCAGTCAGTCAGTTATACAGAAATCCAGTCAGTCAGTTACAGAGTCATCCAGTCAGTCAGTTACACAGTCATCCAGTCAGTCAGTTACGCAGTCATCCAGTCAGTCAGTTATACAGTCATCCAGTCAGTCAGTTATACAGTCATCCAGTCAGTCAGTTATACAGTCATCCAGTTATTCAGCTATACAGTCAGCCGGTCTGTCATAACACAATGAAGTGTACTGCGCCCTTAGTCATGGACTTTTCTTTCTGTTGCCGTCCCCTCTTTCTTTACTGTCCTCCTCCTCCCTCCCTCGCAGTCTCCCATTCCCGTGGCTCCTCTTCGCCATCCTCAATGACTTCCAGTCGGTGCAGGTGAGCAGCAATGGCCTGTTCTGTGCCATCGTGCTGCTCTTCCTCATGCTCCTCTTCGTCATCATGTCCATCGCCGCCTGCAAGTGGAGGATGAGCAAGCTGCTGGGCGCCCTCATGTTCCTCCTCTACTTTGTCTTCCTCATCCTCAGCGTGATGTTGGAGGACAAGATCATCGTCTGTCCCATCTCCATATGAGAGACGGATCCCCCCGGGCCTGCACACACACACACATACACACACACACACCGAAGAATATATATTTATATATATGGGACAGAGAGTAAACAAACACATAACACTCGCACACCCAGTGTATAACACCCGGACACACACCCACACACGCAAACACACACACACACAAAGAATAAGGATACGACAGAGAGAAAGCAAGCACTGAACACTGACAAACATACCAAACATATATATAGGAGAGAGAACGCAAGCGCAGAACACTTACACGGATGCTTGGTATTTGAAAGATTTCAGTTTTCCTCATTCTCTCTCCACTCACATAGCTACACCTGCATACTCTAGCGTTTTTACTAACTCACGCACGCAGTTTTCAACACATACAAGCAAACTCACTGGCATGTTGATATATATATGTGCAAAAAGTCTCTTCTCTCAAACACACACGCACGCAAAAACACATACACACACACACACACACACCTTCACACACACACACACACACACACACTTTATCCTCGTCCTTCTATCAAGCTGTGATTGGCAGTTGCGGAGAAGGACTGACTCCCGTCAACCCCTTCACACATGGCAGTTACTGACGCACCAGCTGAAGTCACGATGAAACACGGCGCCTGCCAATGTGGGTGGTTTTCCCACATCACAGGACCACGGTTCATGGGCCTCGGTTGGTGGAAAAGGTTGGAGGTTTGAGAAGAGGGCCGACGAAGAGGTTTGAGAAGAGGGCCGACGAAGAGGTTTGAGAAGAGGGCCGACGGGCCATAACATGTGCCGCCTACGACGCCGATCTGAAATGGAAAGTACGTCTGGTACTGGTTTCACAGGAGGACTCGGTGGAAAAACTGTGAAACATCTTCTCCACGCAAACAAAGGGTTATGGTTATGATGTGGTTTTCATCCATATCAACTGGTCGTAACGAGGGTATGACGCTCATAGTTTCTGATAGGAGTTTGATCTTAGCTGTTCATATTTGTTACCAGTTCCACGGAAGAGAACGTCAAGAAGAAAAAGTGAAGTTGGACATTTTGACATTAGTAAGAAACGTGTCCTACACCAACGTGGGTCTCTATTTTTAAATTTGCTGACTGCAAAAACGAAAGTGGGTTTCTCAGTATGTTGGCTGGATATTAGGCTTAAATATATGTCGGTGCTTAGCTTTATTCAAGTCATTTGCACCTTGCACTCTCCAAAGGAGTAGGACAGGGGCTGTCTGGGGACCGTATGTTTTGCTATCGACAGGGATAACAATTTATATGACAGTTATCTATATTTTCAGGGGGGAAAAGCAGAACTGGGGTTGAAACGTTAATCATTTGGAAGTTTGCAAGTTTTTTCCAAGACTTTATCTTGAAGTAAGATTTCAATAACTTACAGGCATGGAGGGAAAGTGATAGTAACTTGATCAAAGGTATGTGATTTTGGTCATCTGCATTTTATTATGAAACAGAGTGTAGATTAAACAGATATCCCACCCCTACACAGATGGGTTTAGGTTCAAACACCATACTACTCTGAAACAGCTACTGTACTGTACAAGGCCATTCCATCCCTCACTACCCTACCTGCAGTGTTCGTTGTTCAGACTTTGAATTTGAAACCTATAACGATATAGGTAATGATTGCGCCTAGACAAAATGGACTCACAGAGTACTGTTAAAACATTTTTTTTTCAAATAGTCACATAACTACTGACCTTATGGTAAAACACAACTGTTACATAACAATGCTTATCGCGTATAATTCCCCTGTGAATTGAGGAAGAACATCATAGTTGTGTTCTTTTTTTTCAGCAGTGAGTTCAGTCTTTTAGAGATTGCAGAGTAACAATTTTATCTGGACAGTCTCCAAAATCCGTCAACATTTTTTTTTTGTCCATATGTGATTTTTGGTTCATAAATGATCGGGACTGGAGCCTGTCAAAATAGAATGTTACCAATAGGTAGCTTGCGAATAAATTATGTATCATTATTTTGTCTGTTTTCTGTAAAAGAAAGCAAGTAGTAGCCTAATGGACACAATTCATATCCTCTAACACCTCGTATTTCTCTTTAAAAGCTGTCATTCTACTACCACAGTTCCTATTGGAGGATTTCATGTTATTGTTTTTTTTGTTTTTTTTTACCACTGCAGCACACATCAAATACTCAGACAGAATGGCAACTAGTGTACTCAGAAAAGGCTTAGGGGACTATTAGGTTCTCTGCTTGTTTGTAACCGGAAAATATATCGATACTCAAAAATCACCTTTTATGTGGGGAGATGATGCTATGATAAGTTCAATAATACTAGATATTTCCTAGTGTGCATATTTTAAATCACTTATTTAAGTAAAACCACTATAACGGGTGACTGATTGAACCTATGCTGGAATTGGTTCCAGTTGGATTTCTGAACTATTTCTTTCCTAAACACTACACAGGGATATTTTCTATTTATAAATGACCCTAAAACCTTCTTCCCTGTTGTCGTTTTTTTCATGGTCTTTCTTGTGCTTTCTTGTAATTTATAAGTGTATAAAATTATTTTTAAAGTGTAATGTAAACAAAAGATCACTCACATTATATTCTGCTTAGACCTTTTCACTTTGAAAGCATAACTGAAAGGTTTAATACCAATTTTATCTAGAGCAAAGTGATCAGGATTTTAGATTCAAATTGTTGTTTTATTCAGTTACAGATGTTAATAAAATTGCGTTGAAAAGGAAAACCACTTAGAATGCGGCATATTGTAATTAATTTATGAACTTTTCAATGTTAAAATTTAAACAATGTATGAATGAGTGTGTATATATACATGCAATGCACGCACATCCTCATTTATATGGAAATGGGAGTATATATACACCATATATATAAACCCATTTCAGTAACTGCAGGTGGTTTCAAGGCCCTGAGGAATGGCTCCTGCTTTTTTATTTCCCTCAAATAGCCTGCGTATGAAATTATAATGTATACTACTTGAATCACATTTAATACTGTATAAGTAAATCATATTGGTCATTCTGTATAAAGTGGCATATAATTGAAATAAATGAAAATAGATGTTTTCAATGTTGGTGCCAGCAATTGTTTATAAGCCATTTGATTGAATGCAATTTATAGTATGCTTACTTTGATTTGAATAGACTTTTGCAGTCATGTTGTAGACATATTCTATAATGTGGAATGATAGTTGTGTGTGTGTGTGTGTGTGTGTGTGGAGGGGGGGTGGGTGTTATACTGAAATTCAGTCCTAAGGCATCTGTGAAGTCATGATGTTTTTAATTTATTCATGTGCCGATAGCTTAAGCCAATCTTGGGGTGGTTCAAGGTTTTTCTTGGTGCAGCGGTTGTCTCTGTTTCGTAAGTAGATAGTCATTAAGAGCTTTTTCTTTGTAAGTGAATGATCGTATTTTGTTTCCTAGGTAACTAAATGTGGCTTAATGCCGTTACACAACTGGGAAGAGCTACTTATCCATTTAATGGTATTGGGCTCATACTCTTTCTCTCTCTCTCTCCCTCACACACACACACACACACACACACACACACACACACACACACACACACACACAGACCTCTGTGGTTGCATAGAATTGCAGCCAAAGGGAAGTTTCTTGTGTCAAGAGAGTTGCGCTCAAGGCCTTGTTTTTCAGATTTGATCACTTGTCAAGGAAATAAAATGACTTCTCAGTTTTATACACTGCTTAACCCTAACATTTGATTACTAAAACTTCACAAACAGCTGTCAGGTTGACAACCCTACATTTACAACATGGCCATCTGGCAAATTAATGATAGCCTTTTGGTTTTTGTTTTCTATAAATCAAATGAGGTTTTCACCAATAATTACAATTTTAAATGTATATGTTGCAACACACAAAGCCGTAAACTTGTTTCTTTATTCTAAAGATGAACAAGGAATAACAAAAAAAATGGTTATATTGTTTTCAGAATATTCTTTTAGGCACTTGCATTGATTTTTCTTGTCACATTACAATACAAACAAAAGAATGATTGCAAAAAAGATTACAGATCAGCTGATCCCAGCAAATATATGAAAAAAATAAAAAAAATAAAAGAATTCCCAGCTGAAATAAAATGTTCCCTCCACAGGGGTGACATCTGTTCTTAGACCTCTGTCTGGTCAAACCCCAGATTAGCAGACTATATTAGGGTGGGATCAGAGGCTGGTTACATACTGGAGTGTTTGAACCCCTCTCACAGAACACCTAAGAACCCTGATAAAAAAATGAAAAAACTCCCTCAGCCCTGTTTTGCACTCCCACCTCAAGAATAACGGATATGTTTAAACGTGGGTGGGCCATTTTAAGGCAACTCATTCCCACGTTGCCATGGAAACAGTTTCAAATTCAGTCTACACCATCAAACTCTTTGAAGAAGACACGTAGTAGCTGTTCCAGACCAGCTACATCCGGAAGGGCGTGGAATTGGCATTTACTTGAGAAATGCTAGTCGGCGTAAATCTAGACAACTTGGATCAGGTCCAGTGACTCGAGTCCAACTGAGCAGGGATACAGTCTGAACATAAAACTTGCAATAGTAAGTGAGGGAGTCTATACATTGTTTTTTTTCTCTGAGGATGGATGATATCTCTCCACTCCAAAAAATAACGTTTGAAAATGGTTTCAAACAAAGGTTAAACGTTAAATATCAATTTTGACTCTACTAGGGAATTCTAGTGCCTTTACGTTGCAGCACATCCACCACACATATTTAAGTGTTCCCCCCAAAAAGTAAGCACAATAAAGTAATTTCAAAACATTTGGCGACATTCTCAAACCATACATTTCGACCCAGGTCTGGAGTCCCCTTGTGGCCGGGTGTCGTCTCAACAGCGGGCCTTTTTCCCGTAGTTGTCCACTATCTCCGGAGTGATGCTCTCATCCTCCTCCACGTCCTGCACCGTCTTCTTGCCCACCAGCTGGAAGATGTTCTCGGGGGGCACGCCCTTGGGCTCGGCCACCTTCACCCCCAGCATGTCCAGGGTGAGGACCGAACCTTTGGGGACAGAAACCTTAGCCACCACCGACTTACCCAGCTGGGGAGAGGGAGGGAGAGGGAGAGGGAGAGGGAGAGAGAGAGAGGAAATACCGGTAAAGCACCTTTTCCATTGGATCCACAAGGAAAGTGACAGAGAGAAACAGAGAAGTGGGCGTGAAGGAGCCGTGGAGGAGCCATGTTGTTACCTTGTCGTGACATGGCTTCTCACAGGGCAGCATGGTCTTCACCCCCGTGCCCAGGGCCCTCTCCACCAATCGGACGGCCCGGACCAGCTCCTTCAACTCCGAGGGCTCCAGAGAGGCCTCGTGGTCACTCCCCTTCCACGTCTTGTCCAGGGTCACGTGGCGCTCGATGACCTTCGCGCCCAGCGCCACGGCAGCCACGGAGATGTCGATTCCCGACTCGTGGCCCGAATAGCCGATGGGAATGTCAGGGAACTCCTTTTGATATTCCTGTAAGTGGAGGAGGGGAGGGGAGGGGAGGGGACGAGAGGAGAGGAGAGGAGAGGAGAGGAGAGGAGAGGGATACGTTTCTGTGATTGTTATTCTTCTTATTCCAGAACATGAGATTCCTATCCCAGTGGCCACACTGTGTTCCCTGACCCCAGTATTCGAAATTCCCATCACCATGGTGACACTGTTTTCAGGGACCCTTACCGCTATGACCCTTAGGTTAACGTCCTCTGCGACCAGAGGATAGGCGCTGGTGCACTGCAGGATGCAGAAGTTGGGGTTGTGCTGCTTCACCGTCTGGTAGACCCGGCGCATCGTTTCCATCGTCTGCATCCCACTGGACACCACCATGGGTCGGCCTAAGGAGAGGTCAGAGGTCACGGAGTCAAAGGTTGACTGTGCCCGACTAGTTTCAAGTCTCGTTTGTCTGGTGTACAGTAAAATGCTTGTTTGGCCAGCTCCTCGAATATCCAATGTACGAAATACAAATATTATTAAAAGTAGCTAAGTAATTAATTCAAATAACATCAATCATGGCAGTTAACATTACTCACGGATGCTACTCTTTTTTAATTGTCGAATTGTTGATATTATGAGAGCTGGGCTAGAGAAAGGAAGTGTGGGGTAGTGATCAGAACAGACCTTTCTTAGCCGTGGTCTCTAGATAAGGAAAGTTGTTTGTGTCCCCCGAACCCACTTTGAAGAACGGTACTTTGAGCTCATGAAGGAACTCCACAGCCATCTGGGAGACAGAAATTAGTGTGGATTAATCCATGTTAATGGGTCTTATATCTCAATGGATGTAGCAATAAAAAATGAATTGTTATTGTTTACTACAGAATGCATCTCCCTGACCCACCTCATCCATCCCGGAGGCGGTGAAGAAGATTCCAACCTCCGTGGCGAATTTCTGCAACTCCCTGTACTGCTCGTGGCTGAACTCTAGGTGGCGCTTGTGCTCTCCGTAGGTTTTACCCCATGAGTTTTTGGAGGTGTAAGGCCGTTCCAAAGCCCGCTGGTTGAACTTGTGCTCCAGCTCACTTTTCTGGAACTTGGCGCAGTCTGCACCGCAGTCCTTTATCCGTGGAGAGAGATAGTTGAAGAGAACATCCAAGAGCGTAAACATAAGAAGACTTTAATAAGTATGATTGGAAGGAGGAAGACATAGCCTACCGTTATCAGGGGGCTAACAGGATATGTAATTTATCACAATCGGCTAGCTGGCATATTCATTTAGTTTCGGTTGCTTTCATTAACAAAACCTGTCAAAGCTCATGTCAGCTTACTCAATAATTGGTTGACTCCTTGTCTAATAAAGACAGACAGACAATTATGCCTACTGAGTCTATCTGGGGAAATAATAATTCGCCAACATTGGGAGTAAAGAATTTGAAAATGCACGCCCTGTACAGATTTTGTTTAATGTACATGTCCTTATATTATTTTACAGGTAGGCCTAATTAGGCAAAATTATCAAATTAAAATATGCAGCTATAGTCATCATATAAACAAACATAAACATACATTTAGGTCTACCTTAAGTAGTAGCCTACTTCATAAGTAGAACTACACTTAAAACTAATCTGACTGATCCGGTCGGTCAAAGTTGCTTTTACGTTACCTTCGCCATGCGAATCATTTTCTTTGCGATCTCGATGTCTCCCTGGTGGTTTTGACCAATTTCAGCAATGATAAAGCAGGGGCTGGAGCCCCCGATCATTCGGCCTGGGCACAGCTCAAACTTCAAAGGCATCCTCGATTTTAGAGTGGTGACAGGTAATTTTACAATACAACGGTCGATAGACAGTTGTACGTTGTGTGTTTGCAAGAGTGCGTTTCAAATGACTGAATGGACGTCAAACACCTCTAACGAAATTTTCAAAGATGAGGAAAGCATAAGAGGTTACACATCCGGGATGAACGTGGATTTCCACTTGATCCTTTCAGCATAAAAGTCTAATTTTAGATAATCTGCAGTAGCCATATTGTATAGCCTACCTTCTCTATTGATTCAATAAAAATCAGGTTGCATTGAATCAAACTGCACTGGCGATGAGTATGCGTGTTTTCGACCGTGGTAAATTTGTTTTAAAGTTGGATATTCGGTGAATATTCAACCTCCAGGCTGAGACGGGCTGAATTACCGTAGGCTATGTTAAAATCTCAATAGCATTAACCGGCAGACCTAAATATCCCATTTCAATAGGTCTACTAAAATAAACTTTGCCATCAAAATAGTATTTCAATTTCAATAGATTCAAAATCACGTGTAAAGACCCAACAAACACTTAATTGTTAAGAGGTAGGCGTGAGATCAGACACTCGTTGCTCAGACAGCTAATCGATCAGGCCCTTAAATTGTAGGTTAAAGGTGCAGCTTTCCACGGCCAGCTGCTGAGACACCGGGTGAGACTGAAAGGACGAGGTGACTAAAAGACTGCGGTCAGAGCACCCTTGATGAGCTGGTGGGCTGATGGGCCTACGAAATTAATGTAGGCCTACGTGATGGGAGAGAATTACTTATCACCCGAAACACCTGCAGTTACTTCTTTTATGACAAAGAAACTGACGTAAAATTAAATTGTTTTACATTTCCTGCAAGAAAAATCGAACTGGTTGATCGTAGACTAATTTAAGCCAATGGAAATATAGGATGCGCTTTATCACATGAGATTAAGCCCATTCCTGTAATCAATATGACGAAGATCACTAAACTACATTCGATATCATAAACTGTGCACGTTGTTTAAACTCAGGCAAGTAGCTATAGACTTAAGTAGGCCTAAGGTGCAACAATCTTAACCCAAATGTTCGTGTTACTTTTTTAAAAGATAAATTAGGCCTAATAAGTGTTAAGTCAAAGGCTTGCAATTTTATATCGTTTTTATAGTCTATTTTAAATTTTGATTTAATTTCAATTTGTATTTAATTAGACATTTCTAGAGCCTCTAAAGCTGAAGAACGGAAGCCAACTGTGACACGTCAATTTATTAACTTCAGCTGCTATTCAAATGTAACTGTAGCTCAATATAAATTGTGATGTAGCCTAATTGTGATATAGGCCTAAGCATGTGCAAGTTGTAACGTTTCAACTTAGTAGGCTATCCTTCGTCTCTGTCCTAGTGATTGCCCTTATTAAATCCAATCGATCGTCACTGACTATTGGTGGAACTAGGCTAAAAACTTGAAGGATTTCTATAGACCTGCTTATCTGCAGAATTTTTTTGAAAGATTGGGATTTTGTTGTTGTTGTTGTTGTCTATATGCCCAGCTGGTGAACACATCGATATAATAGGCCTATACGCGCTTTTGTAATCGGACAGCAACCAGGTATAATGGCTGTGTTTTCTATTCATGCTACAATTATACTAGTCTGGCAATGAATATATTGACCTAACGTAACTTAGTGTGGCTGACGTTACGCTTTCCGCTGCGCATATTCAATGCACCACTATCCCCTCCCCCGTTTCCGCACCATTGAATTGACCGTTACCTTGTATTCTCACTCTCTCCTCCCATTCTGTTGAATTGGTCGGCTCAGTGGTCAGACACCTGCCCCTGTTTCAATACATCGATAGGTATTTTTCTCTCATATTAGGTTAAAAATGGACGACTTTGACATGCTTAATGCACCGACCGCTGGAAACGGTGTTGGTGCGGAGGAAGACCCAGCAGCGGCTTTCTTGGCCCAGCAGGAAAGTGAGATCGCGGGGATAGAGAACGACGAAGGATTCAGCATCCTGGACGGCGGAGAGGTTCCTTCATCGCTAGGTTGGTGATGATGGCAACGGTTCATTTTAATTTATCTAATCATATTAATGTATTCTAATGCTTAGGTGGCGTGGTTTTAGCTGTATGTCTGTTTTTGATTATTGTCCAATTCATATCATTTATTAGCTATGGCTAACGTCAGCTAAGTGAAATGCTAAGTAAACGCTAGCAAGCTAGCCAATGTTGGCTAATGATGTTAGCTGGAGAGGTTACTGACTACGGATAAGGCCCATTCATACAAAACGTTAGGTTAGCTAACCTAGCTGATTGATGATGGTCTGGGCTCTTTATTGCCTTCGCTGTGTATTATGCAAAGCAAATCAGGCCAGTTGATCGACATACAATCTAGTGACTTGAAAAAGTGTAACGTTATGCGTCGAATCGAGCCAATGTAACGTTATCGAAATATTTTAGTTTAAGACGTTAGCATTATCTGTCAAATGAATGGGAATTGAGCTAACTCTAGGTATACACTTAAGCGTTTGTTAGTCAGATAAAATGACCTTTGACCACTAATTTTGGAGAGCTGTTGTTTTCAAGGAAGTAGCATTCTTTCTCAACTGATCTGATCAGAAACGCTGACCAGACATATTATTATGCAATTCATGGGGAGAGTTTTGTGCATTCACAATAGTTAAAATGTGTCTAGTGACACATGTATGGCATTGTACACCAATTTATACGCCAGGAAACCCTCTCTTTCATTTTTTTTTAACCTCCCGAAATCCTAATATGACTTAAAACCTTTTGTATTGTCTTCAGATGGTGCTGTGAACGGTGAACTCCATGAGGTAGGCTTGTATTTGTCTCTGTGTTCCAACAAATAATGCTCATACAAAACACAGTACATGTAAAATGAAAGAATCTATTATATCCATATAATCTATAATACTTTTAGTTTAATAGTATTTTCCATGTTAATGCTTTTGGTAAACTAAATTCATTCGCATGATTTGTAACCTTTGCATTGTGTGTCTGTTTTTGCCAGGAGAGTAACGGTCCGTCCGATGCCTACGCTGCCATATCCAGTGTGGACCGTTTGCAGGCCGAGCCAGAAAGCCTGCGCAAGTGGAGGGAGGAGCAGAACGACAGACTGGAGGTGCTGGGTAAGATCCAAAAGGTTGCAGAAGATGGCGAGAGAGAGAGACTATCTGTATTTCCTGTGTGGCACAGAGGTCACAGTCAGGCTCCAACCTGGGCCTTTGACATGCCGTCACACAGGTAGGTCACCTCCAACTCCTGGAGCCAAGACTAGCCTTTAGCTTAGCGCAAAATATGCTGCACCCGTGCAAGGACTTCGTTAATCCACGCCTAAGACCCAAACAAGGCTTACGTTTTCTTTCTCCCACCTAGCTGTGTGTGTGTGTGTGTGTGTGTCTGTGTGTGTGTGTGTGGGGGGGGGGGGGGCCGGGGGGGGGGGGGGGCCGGGGGCCGGGGGCCGGCGGCAGGCAGGCTGTCTCCCACAAAGGGATTCTACATTCCGTCGTCCACACAGACATATAACCATGGAGACAAAACACTGGTTCTATCTCGGTGGATTTAACCTGCATCGACTATTATGTGACGGGGCGCGGTGTTTATAGCCTGGTGGGTACAGTGCTGCAGTAATGAGTAACGCAGCTCGTGACTAGAGGGATAGGCTGGTCTGAGCAAGTGGAAAAAAATGAGGAAATTGGTCTAACCCTCCAGAACTGTAGTCATGCACTCTCTGATCCACTTTTCCCCTAGCCTGCCGTTTCTTTTTACCCCCCCCCCCCTTTTTTCCTTCCTCTCTCCCTTCCTCCATCCACCCAAAATCGCTTTTCCTTTCGCCCATATCATTTATCACCCTTCCCCGAAGCTGATCTTTCTGTCTTTGTCTCCCACTCTGCCCCCTTCTCCCCTCACTCCCTTCTCCAGACGCCAACTCGCGTAAGCAGGAGTCCGAGTGGAAGGAGAAAGCCAAGGTGGAGCTGGAGGAGTGGCACAGCAGGCAGGAGGAGCAGCTGGAGAAGACCAAGGTCAACAACAGGTACAGTGCCAGGCCCAGCAGTCCCCAGGGAACACCCACCTCTGTTAAGTCTCAAACTAGTCTGTCGCCGAGGGAGGGAGGGAGGGAGGGAGGGAGGGAGGGAGGGAGGGAGGGAGGGAGGGAGGGAGGGAGGGAGGGAGGGAGAGAGAGAGCGAGCGAGAGGGGTGGGGGGGAACCTAATCAACGTAAAGGTAACAAGTTAAAGCACTCTGTCACTGTTATGAAGAGTGCTGAAAAATAAAGGTATATTATCATTATTATAGTTATTATAATAAACGTAAGTTTGTCTTCGCGTTTTCCCCTTTTGCCAAAAATGTCACTGAGGTTTTAATGTCAACGGGGATGTATCTGAAGTCAGGGCTGTGTTGGTGTACACTGCAGCCAAACAAAGCCTTGATCCCTGTCAGCTAGCCTGTCAGCAGTGTCTGCTAACCGAGCCTCGCTGTAATCCTAACCCTAAGGGCGAGAGCCCTCAATCATTTATAGATACGGCTAGGCCTAACCAGCCTGTTGATGTGTGAGTGTGAGTGTGAGTGTGAGTGTGAGTGTGAGTGTGAGTGTGAGTGTGAGTGTGAGTGTGAGTGTGAGTGTGAGTGTGAGTGTGAGTGTGAGTGTGAGTGTGAGTGTGAGTGTGAGTGTGAGTGTGTTTTTAGTGAGAGAGACTGTCTGTGCGGATGCTTGTGGGAGGAGAGGGGCAGTGTTACAATAATATCCATGGGTCCGGCACGCTGGAAATAAGCCGTTTTTGTTGCTCGGCAACACTGCAGTCTCGGCTGTTCCAACTCGGAACCCCAGCCGTTTCTCGGCGACCTCGCGGCTCAGCGACACACCGATAGTAACGGAACCCTTTCTTTGGACAGACCCCTAGAGATAGAAGCACTGCGCCATGTGATCAGAAAGCCCTGGGTGTGCCTGTATATACAATGTTCTACTGCTGTTTACCTGTCTTCCCTCTCCTCTCTTTTACCACTGTGTCTCTCTCTCTGTTCTCTCCCGCCTCTCGCTGCGTTTTCTCCGGTGGATGTTTGTGTCCAGGGTGCTGGATGAAGATTTCTACAAGCAGCCCTTCTCTGAGCTCATTGGTTATGTGTATGTTGCTCAACTAACATCCTCCCTTTCTTTCTTTTCTCGCCATTTCTCATGTGTTTGACAATCCCACCATCCTGCCATTCACACTCAGGTTTTTCTCAGTACGGCATCTCAGTACAATTTAGATTTAGTTTTGTCAACCTATACTTTTTGTTACTTTTTCGACCACCCGAATGCCACTGAGATTCGTTCTTTTTTTTATTTTGTATCTATGATAGTATGTATTTCTTTCCCAATACTTTTGAATGAAAACGTCTGCATGTCGTTTCTAAGCTGGATCGTGGCGCTTTGGTTCCGTGGTTCTGAATGAGAGCATGTCACTGTGCCTCCATTGCTAAGCTCCATTTCCCACACCCACTACAATCCATTTTTGTGTGCTAGTCAGGAACCTCGCTTTTTCGCCGTATTCATCAAAAGCTTCACATTTCCCTATGCTTTTTCGTCATGCTTTTTCATCAAGCCATTTGCTGATGTTTACCAGCTTAAAAAGAGTTCTTTTATTTTTGAAGTCTCTAATCTAAGTGTTTTTTTTATATGATGCTCATATCTAGCTCTTATTGAGTATGTTTCTTTACATAGCAAGTAGGCAACACAACATTTTGAAAGCTAATTCTGCGAGTATAACTAAAATTCACCCTGCATACTAGTTAGCTGTGTAAACCCTGGAACCTGTTATGGTCGCTGTGTTGACGATCCATTAGGAAGGAGTGTATCACTAGCTCTGTAGCTTTGTTTGAAGCAACTGTGTATCGAGGGGTTATTTCATAATTTAGCAAGTAAAGACACCACACTCATTCTTGAGCGATGCCATTCTTTTTCAGAGGTATGCCGGTAAACGTCAGTCCTGCTCTTAGTAGCACGGCCCAGAAGGATAATGCCTGGTTCTGATCCGACCAGTGGTCTGAGGGCTCAGGTCGGGTTTCCTGCTGCAGCAATCACATGCCACGAGAGACACGGCTCAACTTCCTGTAAATCCCAAGAGAGGGCAGAGAGCCTAATGGGAGAGGCCATTGTGTATTTAACAGTTAGCCCAAGCCATTCTGAATGGCAAGCGATGACCTAAAACCCCCCAAGTAGAAGGCTGAAATATGGGTTGTTATAGCTTGGCTCAGACTGCAGAGGTTAATATTACAAAAGTTGAAATTATAGACAGCTGTCTGCTAGCTGTTTGAACCCCTTACGTGTTTAATAACCGTCACGGTTCAAAACCTTTGGCATGTCCTGTGTTTGTTAGAAAGGGGGACCTTTAGGCATTTAGCTGTGTTGACGGAATTCTTGAAGATTCTTCCTTCCTCTGGAATACACACAGACACTGAGGGGGAAGTGGCAGGGGAAGTGTGTGAGTGTGTGTGTGTGTGTGTGTGTGTGTGAGAGTGAGAGACGGGGCTGTTTAAGTGCAGAGGGAGGTGTTTGTAGAGGACTGATTAGATATGAGCAATTGTGTCAGGTGCTCTGTCCTTGCCTGCAAGCTGGGAAAATAAAAGTACCAATTCACAAGCCATTTGGAAGATTAATGTTTTTGCTGTCTGCTACATAGTTGCTAGCATCATAAAGCATATTCAATGATATGTGTTTTGCAGTAATGTTTCTTTTACAGACTAATCCGGGAATACACAGTTGCTTCAAACATGTATTTAAAACTGTATTGTGCTTTGGTAAGGCTCTAGAGTTGTAGAATAGACGTACTGATGTCACATTTGTTGCTAGGTAACCGTCTTAGTCCTGTGGCCTTTTCATCTGCTGCCATTGGTTCCCGGTTGTCTGTTAATCCTCTACTCTGATTGGACAATGGAGTTAGATGAGCTGAAGTTTAAATTCTCAAACTAGCCAATTCTGTGCACATTTAAATGTTTAGGGGGCAGAAAGTACATTTATATTTGAGAATTACTTCGGTCTAGAATTTTTAAAATGTTATTGTATACTTATCCAAAGGAAGAGCTTCAGTAGTAAAATTGCATTGCCATTTTCATTGAGCACTTCAATATTTTTATGGGGACCTGTAAAAAGTAAGGGTTCAATAATGGCGTCCTTGTGTTGATCTAGTCCCCACCAATGGCAACACATATAAAGTCTGCAAGCTAAGCACGTTGGTAAAACAAAGAACAGATAATAATTGCTCCCTTTTTATTTTATATTTGTTTCCTCTCCGAAAAATGCATGCAGGCTTTTGTCATCTGCATAAGCTCTTTTTTCCCCTCCCTCATTTATTTCTTTTTTTCTCTTCTATATTCTCTGACTTGTGAACCTCTTTCTCCTTGTTTTCTTTTCCTCTGCACCTTAAAGCACACACATTAACCATCCCTGCTACCGCCTAGACCAGTTAAGTAACCAAAATAAAACCCCACAACTATCAGATCTGTGTCGGGTGGAATGGATGTTTGATACAAATACCAAGGCCAGTCAGACCATTAGCGGCCCAGTTAGATAGGACTACTGCTAGGCCGCAAGCCCAGCTAGCTCCACTGCCAGTAGGCTAGATACCTGGGTGTAACTCCCTGTCTTGGTGTGGTCCTCCTAGTCCTGTGAGTATCCGTACTAGTGGGTTGTGATAGTGTATTTTCCATCGGCTTCTCATCCCCATTTTGCTGTATGTGTGTGTGTTGTGTCGTAGTCTACTTGATGTACAGTAAGCTGGGGAGGGAGGGAGGGAGGGAGGGAGGGAGGGGGACCAGCGTTATGGTAGTCTTGCCAAGGAAGCTACAGTAAGTTCATGGCAGTGGAACTGTTTCTTTCTGGATGGGTTTGGGTCTTCTTGTTTGTTCGTATTCAACATGACCTGTGTGACGTGCATTTTAAAATGTGTTCTTGTGATTGTGACACAGTAGAAGTTTTTTTTTTGTGGTTGTTTTTTTTATGGGGGAGGGGTGTTTATATTTATTTATTTATTTATTTAAGTTTATGTGTTGTGGTCAGCCCTCTTGTAAGATCAGGAAGCCCTTTAATATTTTATCAAAAGAGAAATACTTCTCACAAAGTCAGAATTATTACCTGTCCTTCGATAATACGTTATATTTACGTATGTTACGTACAATATTAAATTATTTCCAGGCTTTGCTGCATTCTAAAAGTGCTGCTTAGTTTTTGGCAGCAGCTATTTGCATGGCAACGGCCTAGGCTTTCCGGTATTTTGGTAATGGTTAAAAGAAAAATAGCAAACTTGCTACTAAGTACTCTTCAACCTGGGACAAGTATGGAGATTAAGTAAGATCCCAATACTTGCTCTTGTAGGTTGGTGTCTTACGCAAGTCAGGAGTAAATTGACCTGCTGCTTTCTATTCTACAAAAAGTATATATATTTTTTTTAACCATCCAAAACGCTTCAGGATCGATTTGTTGTGATGTTTTGTTGTCATTCCTGTCCAGATTTGTCCTTTAACGAGACGGAAGAGGTGGTAACCGTAATGTGGGCTGTAGATTTATTTGGAGCGGTTGAGGGATGGGAGTTTAACGATTAGGTAGCTCATCTACGTGCAGTACGTCTATGGTGTCTGAGGGAACGTGCCACTAGATCAGCTCTTTCCATGGATTCGCCTCCTGCTGCCTGGCCTTACCTTCACCCCGCCATCTCAGAACCGTGGGACACTAAACTCCCTCTGAGGGCAGTGTTCGGATTCTTGATCACTTGTCTTACGTTTTCATCGAGCCACAAGAGAATCGAATGGCATGGTTAGCAGTTCGGTGGGTGGAATGTGATGTCAAGACCAGCAGGAAGCAGTCTCAGGGCTGGTCAGAGGGCTCTCCTCTGCTAACGCCCTCCTCTTCCTCCTCCCCCTCCCCCCTCCTCCTCTCTCCGCAGGGCGGCTGAGGAGGCCATGGTGTCCGACCTGGACGAGAGCAACCCGGGAACGGAGTGGGAGCGCGTGGCGCGCCTCTGCGACTTCAACCCCAAGTCCAGCAAGCAGGCCAAGGACGTGTCCCGCATGCGCTCGGTCCTCATCTCCCTCAAGCAGTCCCCTCTGGTCCGCTAAGCACCGCCCGCCCCAGCCACCCCACCAACTAACCAAGCCCTCCCTCGCTCCTTCCCCCGTGTGATCCCTAACCGTATCCCTCCTTCCATGTCGGTGTTGTTCCTCCAATGCAGTAGAGTCAGCCCTGTCTGAGCCCCTGCTCTCCATCGGTCAGTCGGGGTGTGTTGGCGCGCTCTTCCGAAATGGAAAAGAGGAAATCAAAAATTGTCTAGCGTGTGGCTTCGTATCTTTGGATGACAGTGGACGTTGGGTGCTCCTGTATGGTGTTTGATAGATGGGTGTCCGTTTGGAGAAACTGAGTCATTTCCTGTCTGTCTTGTGCGCTGATCCAACAACACTACAACCTCGTTATACTAACATTCCCATGAGGCCATGCACAGAGTCCTCTTTGACCTCTAACCTCTCTCCCTGAACCCTGGTCTGTGGTTGGTGGGCGCGTTTGTAAATGATTGGAAATCTTCTCACCCCTTCCTTCATCTGTATACCAACATAAAAAAAAAGAAAAGTAAAAGAAGCATATAGATTTATTTTCTTTGTTTGCTATTCTTTTTAAGGACCAAACCAGTCTTTTTTTTTTTTAAGTTCCCACTTCCCTGTGTAATATGTACTTTGATCCATCTGTTTAGCGCTGGCATATGGCGCATTGAGACCTTTATCAATCTATGCATTTCCTTTCATAGGTTCTTTGGAAATGATCAAATCCCACTCATTTCAATACATATGTGACCTATTTGTATGTGTTGATAACATTGGTGTGTATGTACTCAATATCTGTGTACCTATGTACATATACAAAAGGCTATATATATATATATATATATAAATATACAAAATGTTTATGTGGAGAGTAGAGATTGTGTGTGAAGACTAGCTGTGGGTTAGCCCCCTGTTTCTTGATTCAGTGTTCATCATTGTACTATTGGTTTCAATATCAGTAAAAAGTGAACAAAACTTCCTTAGTTGTCATTTTTTAAGTCTCTTTTCCTTGTTAATGAGAATTTTCTTAAGTCTTCCTCTTCCTAATTTCATTCCAATCAGTGTCATATTTCCATATTATTGAATGAATGTGAGTGATATACATAAACTCGTGTTCGATTTCAGCACACAAACTGTTTAGAAGGGGGAGGGGGAACAAATAAGTATTGTCTTAGATGTAGCAATGTATAATCTTAGTATTTCTTATAATATAAGGCATAAAAGTTACACTGTTACCGAAGGTTTGGACGCACACACAGCCCAAACTAGTCCCAGCAGCCAGTAGCCGGAAGCATCTCAATACTGTTTGGTTTCTCCTTGGTCAAACACTTCTGGCTGGTAGTACCTCAACACTGTCAGATCTGTTATTCATAGTCCTCTCCCAACATGTAAGCTGCTTGATCCCAAAGACATTGATTACAAACATTGGCTAGAAAACATGAGTTTGCGTCTGTAGCTATACAAGTTAATTATAAATTACCTAAAATACTTCATATATATATGTAACAAAACATATAAAACGCGAACCACTGGTACACTAAAATGCCCTTGAATAGACCCAAAATTACAACTTGATATGATAATTATTAATGCCTGGAAATCATCACGTTCTCTTCTAGAGTCAACCTATGTCATCTGTAAATACTTCGATTTCTGTATCATTGTAATTGCGAGATAGAAATTAAAATAAAGGCAGATCACAAATTAGTGATATTTTGTTGATGTGAAACTAAACGTTTACAGCGTAAAACAGACCAACAAAGAAACCAAGTAAACCAATAAATTAAATGAAAATAGATACTTAGCCAGCGATAATTTGGTCACATATTTCAAGCCAATAAGGGTAAAGCTGTACCCACAAAGCCAACCTCTGTGCTAAGGACAGCCAGCCAATGAGCTAAGATATGCCCAATGGCATTATGGGTAATTTCCTGGTTTTGGTCACAACCTTAATATGTTTATTTCTTTACATAATGGCAGTCATGACTATGAAAAAATGCAGGCCCCCTCCAAAAGTTAAATAAACAGTCCACTATTTTCACTACGAAAGGCAGAACTCAGACGGGATGATATAGCGACAGTGGTAATGGTAAATGTAGTTTTCCAGTACATCCTGCTAGCGCTGTAGTCCAGCTTGATGATTTAACGGTCCCCAACAGGACATTGCCTTCCAGGTCAGAGGTGACAGCAGTGGTTGTTCTACAGCTAGAGCTAGATGGTCATTGTAGTTCTCTAGTACAGCCTGCGGGTGGTGTAGTCCAGCACCATACTGGCGGCCCCTAGTAAAGCAGGCTCCTCCAGGTCAGAGGTCATGACCTTGATGCCCTGGGTGGAGGACAGCGCCCTCTGGGCGACGGTCTGTTGGACCGGGGCCTGGTAGTAGGAGGCCAACACCCCGGACAGCACTACCAGAGACGGGTTTACCATGTGGAGGATGTTGACGATGCCCACACCCAGCGCTGTGGCCGCTGGAGGGGAGAACCACAGAGATAGAGAGAGAGGCAGAGAGAGAGATGACAAGAAAGAGGGGGAAATGAGGAAGACGAAAACAGATAGTTTAAGGTGAACAAAAAGACGAAGGACAAGAGAAAAGGAGAGGTCGAGGTTATGGGGAGCATATGTGGGAGGTGCCATGGTTTACAAGTCAAATACTACCATTTCAAACTTCCCTATTTACTACAGAAAAAAGGGCCTTGACAATTCTGTCTTCCCTGTTATGGCGTGGTTGTGGGTTAGGAATGCATCGGTCTCTAGAGTGTAGCTGTGCAGGCGGCGTGGTGTGGGTTTTGAAAGTGTATTGGTAGGGCTGGTTGTGTTGCTGTGTGGTATTGTAGATGTGATTGTGTTGGCCTCTGGTTGTGGGTTAGTGTTGTGTTGGTCTCTACACACACACACACCTGCCTTTGCCTTGGCGTTACCAGCCTGGTAGCGTTGATCAGGTGGGGTGTGTGTGCTTGTGTAGGTGTGAGTGGTGTCGTGTGTGTGTGTGTGGTGGTGTAGGTGCAGTGTTACCTGTTTGGAGGACGGCCTCTGCCTTAGCGTTGCCCAGCCTGGCAGCGTTGATGAGGTGGACCGCACTGACCGGCTCCACCACCTTCATGTCCTGGCCTTCAACCTTCAGGAGGTCTTCTATAGGTACACGCACACACACACACACACACACACACACACAAACGTCAGATCAAAACCTTCCATCATTAGCTCACGCACGTTTATCTTCAGTTCGAAAACCTCCATTTTTAACAGCTCACATAAACATACGCAGACACATATCTTCAGATCAAGACCTTCCATCTTCAGTCGCGCACACACAACCAGGATTTGACAAGGCTGCCCCACCCAGACAGACAGCCCTACCCCACCCCCAGCCACCCTGCCAGGCCTCACCGTCGTGCAGCCTCTTGGCCTCTCTCTGCAGGGCCATGCCCGAGGCGTAGGCTTCGATGCAGCCCCGGCTGCCACACAGACACTCGGGCCCGTCCATAGACACCATGATGTGGCCCAGCTCCGCCGCACAGAAGGTGCTGCCGTGGACCAGCTCGTGGTGCTGGACAATGCCCCCGCCGATACCTAGGGGTCATGGGGTCAGAGGTCAGATGAGGAGGGGGTGAGAGGTAGAGGTACACGTACACGCACAGCACAACACACATAAATGGACACACACTGATATATACACTGAAATATACACACACACACACACACACACACACTAACATAACTGGCTATGGTGTCATTAAAGATTATTACACACACACACACACACACACACACACACACACAACACACACACACATCCACACACACACACACACACACACACACACACACACACACACACACACACACACACACACAGATGAATCCACCTGTGCCGGTGATGATGGTGACAAAGTTCTCCACTCCCTTGCCGTGTCCAAACTTCCTCTCGGCCAGGGCGGCACAGTTCCCGTCGTTGTCCACCCAGACGGGCAGGTGCAGGGCGTCCGAGATGGGGGTCCGCAGGTCCACCGACGACCACTCCTCGATCAGCCGGGTGGAGTGCAGGACCACGCCCTCCTGGGGGTTGACACGCCCACCCGTAGACACACCTGGGGGGAGGGGGGATCAGAGCAAAGAGAGGGGGAGGTTACGGAGAGGAAACAGAACAAGACAGGCGAGGCTGTGTGTGTGTGTGTGTGTCAGGGCTTACCCACTCCCAGGATCCTACAGTTGAGATTGACGGCGTCCAGCACGGCGCTGGCACACATCTGGAGCAGCAGCTTGATCCTGGCCTCGTAGGTCTTAGGGTTGGGCTGGCTGTACTTCTTCACAATTTTCCCCTGGAGGACAGGGAGGGAGGGTGGGAGGATGAGGGAGAGAAAGAAAGAGAAGGAGAGAAAGAGGGACAAGAGGGTGGCAGGATGAGGGAGAGAGAGAGACGGAGAGCGAGGGAGAGAGAGAGAAGAGAGAGAGCAAGATGAGGAGCAGCGAGGATGCGAGAAAGAGAGAAGGAAAATGTATCAGACGACTCATCCCAAAATTCCACGTTTTTCCAGAGTTTCCCAACCAAACCCAAATACATCATGTACATGCATTTAGAACATATGGAATAAGCCAACAATTAATTATATTCATGCATTTAAAGATGTATGTCATCAAATTCAGAGGCAATTGATATTTCCAGGTACCCCTATATTCACATTTTCTGAGACGTTCATTTTGATGTAAGTCCATGCAACAAATTATATCCAGATTTTTTATGTTTTTCCCCCTCCATTGAAACGATCCATTGTAGCGATATTTCATGCAGATCTCGTCTTCAGTGGTCTAGTTCTAAAGCCGTGATACCTGACCCAAGTTTGCCTCAGAACCCCCTCCTGACAGACAGCTGGCCACCTACACACACAAACATACACAGCTGGACCTTAGCCACCGCTTAGACCTCTCAGGCCCCCTGCAGGCCAAACAATGAACTGCAGCACTGCTTTGAAAAGCCATAAGGAGAGGTCACCAACAAGTAAGGCTGGCTTTGGTTAAATTGAAACAGCTGTAAAAAAAAATGTATCAGTGTGTGTATGTACGCGCAAGCGTGCGTGCGTGTGTGTGTGTGTGTGTGTGTTTCTTTGAGTGAGTGTTTCTGTGTGTGTGTGTGTGTGTCCTACCCTCATGCAGACGATGGCCACCCGTAAGTTGGTGCCGCCCAGGTCCACGGCCAGGGCGCTCTGCGTCTCCAGGATGTGGTCGATGTCCTGGGAGATGCAGTCCTTGACTGGGGGAAAGCAGAAGGTCTTTTGGAGGGGCTCGTCCAGGTCCATGGTCTGGAGGAACTTCAGAATCCGAGGCACTGCGTTCCCGTCTCCGTATATCTTAGAGCTGGAGGACCACACGGGTCAGGGGCAGGACCATACACACTCACAGAGAGTGTGTGTGTGTGTGTGTGTATGTGTATGTGACGACAACAGGGTGCACGTGTGTGTGTAGAGGGGCATGTGAGGGTGGAGGGACAGCAGGGTGTGTGTGTGTGTGTGTGTGTGTGTATGTGTGGAGGGACAGCAGAGTGTGTGTGTGTGCGTGCGTGTGTATGTGTGGAGGGACAGCAGAGTGTGTGTGCGTGCGTGCGTGCGTGTGTGTGTGTCTGAGGGTGGAGGGCCAGCAGGGTGTGTGAGCTGGTGTGTGTGTGTAGTGTTGCAGCTCTCACCAGGGGTATCTCTTTCCAAACTGAAGCTCCAGGGCATGGAAGATCTTGTTCTGAGTGTCGGCGTCTCTCACATGGAGCACGTTCTCGCCTGCCGGAGAGAAGACATACACACACACACACACACACACACACACACACACACACACACACACACACACACACACACACACACACACACACGGTCACACAACGTCCGGCTCGGGCCCACCCCAGAGGGCCGAGAGGCGGCCAATCAGCTCCGCCTCAGAGGGCCCCCGCCGGCGGCCATTTTGTCTGTCTTCTCCATATTTACCGGTCTCTCTGCCCGTCTGCCTGGTGCCCAGGTTGATGACGGGTGTCCCGAAGGCCCCCGCCTCTCTCACTCCACAGCTGCTGTTCCCGATCATGCAGCCGGCGTGGCACACCAGCTGGATGAACTGCTCGAAGGGCACGTGCTTCACCGCCCGGAAGTTAGGGTGCTGCTCGATGCCCTTCTTCCTCATCACGCGCACCATCTCCTTACTTCCTGTCGGGACAGGAAGGGGCGGGGCAGAGGGGGGGGGGGGGGGAAGGAGACAGGCGGACAGGAAGTTAGAATTAGGAAAAGATGGCATGCTTGGATGTCTCTTATCTCGCAGTTTGGGTTGTGAGGTTTTCGGAGCGGTTCGGACTAACGTCATGTGATTCCACTCGCTCGCTCAGCCAAACCTTCCCGCTGGTAAGAAAGTAAACCAAGCGAGTCCCCAAGGAGAGAGGGGAGGAGGGAAAGAAAGAGAGGGGGAGAGCGATGAAAGGGGAAAATATAACTAGACGGAAAGAAACGCAGAGAGAGAAAGAGTAAATAGAGAGGGGGGGAGAAGGAAAGAGTATACAGTGAGAGAGAAACAGAGCGGGAAAGAAAGAGAGCAAGAGAGAGAAACAGACAGACAGACAGACAGACAGACAGACAGACAGACAGACAGACAGACAGACAGACAGACAGACAGACAGACAGACAGACAGACAGACAGACAGACAGACAGACAGACAGACAGACAGATAGATAGATAGATCAGTGTGTGTGCTCCCTGGAGGACTGACCAGCGTCTATGTTGGGGAAGAGGACGAGGGTCTTCTTGTTGAAGGAGACAAGAGCGTCCAGCATCAGGCCGTAGATCTTAATGGAGTTCTGGATGTCCGTGGTCACCGGGTGCTGCAGCGCCACGATAAAGTCCTGCTCCTGCACCTTGTCCCCTGTTGTTGACGTCACACAAACACATTGCGCACCAGGCGCTCATGATCTTGAGTCAGGGAGGAAGAAACTTGCTCCTTAACATGATAACACTGTACAACCAAGCTCACGCACACGCGCGCGCGCACACACACACACACAGTTTATTATCCCTTCCCTGGTCACCTTATGCTTTCTTAAGGGCTTTCCCACTGTATAACAATAAACCCACAGGGTACAGCTGAGCACACACAGGTCACCTATTCTGGGTGTGAATGTATCCCCTATCAAAGAACATTTCACACAGATAAGAGTAGAGGGTGAGAAGCGTCCCAGCCAGGAACTTAAACCAACAGCTACACAACCAGAACATTCTAGGCCGATGGTTTAAGACGTGCATCTCACAGTGTTACGTTCCCATTACGAAACGCACGCACACGCGCACACGCACGTACCTAGCCAGCACTTGACGATGTCCATGTAGTCCTCCCTGTGGTGGGCAGAGAGCAGCTTGTCATAGGACGGGCAGCCAGCCAGTAGGATGCGGGCGTGATCCTCGCACATGGCGATGAGGTGCTGCTCTGCGCTGCGGGTACAGCAGGCGTGGTAGTGGGCCAGCTTGGAGATGGCATGGCGGATAGAGTCGTCGATGGTCCCGCTCACCTGGAGAGGGAGGGAGGGAAAAACGGGTAAGAGGGAGTGAGAGAAGGAAGGAGGGAAAGAGGCAGAGAAAATAACAGACAAGGGAGGGGGGGAGGGAGAGAGAGAGAGAGAGAGAGAGAGAGTGAGGGTGAGGGAAGTGAGAGACAGAAGGAGAAAAAAGAGAGTGATTTTAAAGGAAGGAAAGAGATGAGGGCAAATACTAAATATGTAGCTGTAGAAAATGATGAGGGAGGCATGTGCTTCAGGAATAGAAGCATTCGTAGAGCAGCCATAGACAATAACCCCTAACCTCTCCTCCCTCCAGGTGTACTACCCTGATGTTGACCCCTGACCTCTCCTCCCTCCAGGTGTAGTGCCCTGATGTTGACCCCTGACCTCTCCTCCCTCCAGGTGTAGTGCCCTGATGTTGACCCCTGACCTCTCCTCCCTCCAGGCGTAGTACCCTGATCTTGACCCCTCACCTCTCCGCCCTCTAGGTGCAGTATCCGGATGTTCATCAGTGCGGCAGCGGTTGCCAGCGCCAGGGCGTCGAAGCGGTCGCCGTGGACGACCAGGACGTCGGGGCGGAGCCTCTGCAGGACATCGGGTAGCTTCACGAGCGCCAGCCCGACAGACTCCACCATGGCCGCCTCGTCCTCCCCCCGCACGATGGTGTGCAGCTTGGAGCCGATGTCAAACTCGTCCTGCTCGATCATACGGAACGTGTTGCTGCGGAGACGGGACGGGATCGCTTAGAACGCGTTGCCATGGAGACGGGACGGAAACCATTAGCAAATCGCTCCACGTTTCTGCCATCGTTGTTTGGGCGTCAAAAAGGGCACCACTAACACCAATAGGGGGCAGGGTGGGTGTGGGCACGTGCCCCCCTCTCTCTCTCTCTGCCACGGTACCTACCCGTAGTCATCTATGAGGTGGGAGCCCAGCACCACCACCTCCAGGTCAAACTCCTCAGGGTGGGCCTTGATCCCAAACATGATGGGGGCCAGCTTGGAGTAGTCCGCTCGGTTACAGGTGGCCACACACACCCTCAGCCTGCGCTTGTCCAGCACCGACTGGAACGCGGAGGAAACACACACAGTCAGGCATAACCAAACACACACACACTCGCACACACACAATACTGGAATACTGACCTGCTGTTTTTCCTCCATCATCCTCTCTGTTTTCTCCCTGCTTCTCTGCGTCCTCAGGTAGTACAGCTCCTACACACACGCGCGCGCACACACGCACACGCGCGCACACACACACACACACACAGGTTCAGTTTAAGACTGTCCTACTGAAGAGAGAGAGAGAGACAGACAGACAGACAGACAGACAGACAGACAGACAGACAGACAGACAGACAGACAGACAGACAGACAGACAGACAGACAGACAGACAGACAGACAGACAGACAGACAGACAGTTTTGGTCCAACACTTTCTTCCTGAAGACAGGCAGACAGGAGCTGGTTCATTATTAGGTGGGACGGAGTCCTGCTGAGGACGGATGTTCAAACAAGTTGTTTCAGTCCACCTAGACGACAAGCTGCACTCTCAGGAATGTCTAGGTGGTACTTCAGGACACTGGGCCAGGAAAACACTATTGTTATTATGTTAAACAGTGGCACCCCCTCTCTACCTGCAGCGTCCTTTCCCTAGTTCCAAGACCAAATAAAGAGCAAATCGCCAAAACAGAGCCAGCCAAACTTCCAGACACACTCCCAAGGGTGGGGGATTTTTTGCCCTCAGACAGAGGAGACATTTAACAAGGACAAGGTCGCTTTGACCCTCACACTGTCAACAACAGACTTAGAGAGAGGTCGTGGCTCACTTCTTAGTAAACTTGGTAAAAGGTGCAGGTTATTACGATACCATCTCATGCGGTTTCAGAACTACTAAGACCGGCCGGCACCATTTTAAACTCTGGTTGGTACTGTGACCGTTAACTAAGCGTTGAACGTCAGTAAGACATTGATCGTTTTCCGGGTAAGTCAGGCGTGAGTCAGTCAGTTCAGCCGTGACGCTCTGCCGTGCGGTAGAAGAAGGTTACTCACGTGGCACTTCCTGCTGTGAAGACGCTGAAGCGGGGAAACACAGAGAACAGGAGACAGGAAATCGAAAAGCCGTTGGTTTGATAGGAGCAGCACAGCTATAGCAGAGTGACGCGCTGCGCGGTCAATGACACTGGACATTGGCATGAGCTTCCGCCGGCAAAGCAAACGTGTGAGGGGGAGTGGGTAGGGAGGAGGAGAGGAGTGGGGGGCATTCATGCAAGGCCAAAGCCAACTTTTTTTTAGACGTTCCCTGACGGTTTGCCGAGCTTGTTAGGAGAATAGGAGGTCCAGCTGGCCACTAACAAGGCCTTGACATGCAGCATGAGGCTATATTTAATATCAATATTATTATATCCTTAGGAGTGGTAAACTATAGGCACAAAGAAAAAGACTTGTGTCTACTTTCTTAGAGGGTGGGGATGACCAGTTTAAACTGTTAATTGAAACTAAATACATTCACAACATTAGCTTTAGTCCACAGGTTGTTACAGTAATATGGTTATTCTTTCATATAAATAAAGGTGAGGTCCCCTGAGTGTTGTAGAGAGCGGTCCTAAGGTGGCCTGCCTTTAACGCTGGTATAACCAAGCCTTTGTCTAGCCTCTGGTACTCTGGTCTCCGTCCTTCCCCAGGCAGTAAGACTGACGACGAGGCCTCCCACCCTTCTGAAGCATCTAGACGGTTCTCCCCGCTCTATCTCAGTTTACCATCTTCCTCAGGCAGCGAGTATCTGCTGGAGTACCGTCGCGCGAGAGAACAGACCGCTTTTACCGGTTAGTCTGTCGTCTCCACTCCCAAGTCAAGCGTAAACGGCGGCCGGGCGCCGTGGACACGCTTGGACGAGGGCGTTCCAACCCGGGTGCGAGAAGGAGACGGGCCTCTGCGTGCGAATGGGACGCCTATGGCAACGGGACCGGAGAGAGAGAGAGAGAACTAACAGGCCTTAAAGGACAACACGTGGTTGAGAGGGGGGGAGAGAGAGGGACAGAGGTAGAAAGACGGGTAGAGAGAGGGATGGTGAACAAGAAGAAAGAGGTGGAGAAAGAGGCGGGGCAGGGGGACCGGGGACAGGAGGGGTGCGGAAAGATACGGAGGCGCTAGGCGTCCCTGACGGTTTCCCCTCGCTATAACAGGCCTCGGTCCCCCTCCGACAGCTACCGGTCAGCTAGCTTAGCTGTAGCCACATGCTACGCAGGCTAACGCTGTTGCAATGTAACATATTAACTATCCACGCCTGCGTTTAGTACGGCTGTCTGCTATGGAGTGTCCCTGTGAAATGCATATCGCAAATGCAGGGCGACGAAAACACATGATAGCCAAGATGCACATAAAAGCCTATAGTAGGGAAACAGTAGCAGAAGGCAATCCTCATGAGTTAAAGCTCTGTAGCCCAAGGCCTGCAGGTACTGTGCCCACTGCATAGGCTTGATCTATATGGTTGCATTGAACGTGTTGGGTGGATTGGAATGCAAGTCGTTCAAAACGGAGATCACTCCACTCGCCTGGGGAAGCACGGGCTGTATAACGAGCAGCCCCTAAAGCATGTGATGATGGGAATGGATGAATCAACAAAACCACAAGGGAAGTCATTCCATGCATTCTGAACGCCCTCTTCCCATCACACAAACGTCACACACACAGCCACACACACACACATCATCGAAGACTAAGAAATATCTCACTATGGCCACATGCCTGATGCAACTCAGCTAAATCATGTGGTCCTACTTAGATCAATCAGCAGTGCGTGCACACACACACACACACACACACACACACACACACACACACATACCCTCAAACAAGCATCACAAGACCCCGCGGGCTTAATGCTGCAGGGGGCAGGGAGGAAAGAAGAGCCAGACAAGGAGAGGGAGAAAGACGGACACAGGGAGAAGGAGAGAGAGAGCGAGAGAGAGACAAAGAGAAGGCTGTATGGAGAGAATAAATGAATAAGCTACGAGGGAGCGTAAAGGAGAGCAAGCCAGCCGACTCACATGAGGGTTCCTGCCTATCAGCTCCATTCTCCCTCCTCTGCGGATCCTCCTCTCCTCTCCTTGCCTCTCCCCGTCTCCTACCCCTGGCCTGAGCAGCATCAACAAGAGGCCAGTGCAGCGCTGGTTCTCAGTGGCCGGCCACCACGGTTTGGAAGAGGGAGAGGAAAAGAACGAGCGGCGGCGGAGGAGAGAGAGAAATAGGAAAGGGGGAGGGGCAGGCGCGCAAGCAGCTCATTTGCATGAGTGTCCTCGATTGGCTGAGGAGGAGGGAGAGGGGAAGTGTGTTTCTTCCTGCCTCTAAGGCAGCATCCCCTCTCTCGATCTACTCTTTCTCTCTCTCAAAATCTCTCTCTCTCTCCCTCTGTCTACTGTCTCACACTTCAATGTATGTCTCTCTCTCACTCTCACTCTCACTCTCACTCTCACTCTCACTCTCACTCTCACTCTCACTCTCACTCTCACTCTCACTCTCACTCACTCCAATGTATCTCACTCTCTTCAATCTCTCACTCCCTCCGTGTGTGAGCCTGGCACTATGAATGATTCAAAAAGGGGGTAAACGGTTGCCAGCCTTTCCCTCTCTGTATTCAATGGGACACACCAAAGGGACTAAGGCCAAACCTTTGCTCGTTGATCAGATTCTGCGACATGTCCACAGTTAATGAAGCGTTTTCTTTGCCTTGAGTAACAGGCTTAACTAGACCAAATAGCGTTTGAACCAGAGGTGTGGCTGACACCGGGCCGTCACGGTGCCTTGAGAGGTATTCCTACTTTGGTCATAGGTGACGCCTGAACAGCGTCGTCAGAACAAAGGACCATCAGCGGGGCGACTGTGCCAACAAGATGGAGGATTAGAGCCCAACCACAACAATGGTGCTCCTGCTGGCGCTGCCAAAGATCAAGAGTGGGATAGAGGTCCAGGATCTGCTTACAGGACGTGCCGTTGGATCTGGGATGTAACGCTAAAAATGAAGGAAGATACATATTGACACTTGTCATGGGTGTAGATCCGACACACCCTGACACACGTAGAGACATAGAGAGAGAGAAAAAAAAAACATGCTCTCCTGGCTTCTCTTCAGTGTCTTGTTTGCATTGATCCTTTCACCTCATTTAGGTCCATTCAAACACACATGGTGTTGTATGCTGTGAAGACGTGCGCACACAAACCCATTGGAGATGGGATTGCAGCCAGTTTCTTATTTTACTAGCTAGACGCTGAGTTAATAATTATGGTTTACTACAGTGGTAAATCTTCATTTGGCCCGGACCTGCTTTGGTCTCCCTCTTTATCTCTCTTTCATCTTTCTGTTCCTCATCAAGTCTGTCTCTCTCTCTTCCTCTCTTGCACACACATATGCGTGTATGTAGGGGCGCGCGCGCACACACACACACACACACACACACACACACACACACACACACACACACACACACACACACACACAGAGGCCCCATCTGCAGCTGTGCCATCTGTGTGCTTTACTCCCATTGGTCAGACAAGCTCATTGGATGCAAAGGTCAAGCAGAAACAGCCAATCAAACAGGATGTGCCCACTGTTGTCTGCCACGTCTACAACAAAAAGTGTCAACAAAGATATTTAATGCTATATTTCAGGTAAACTATTGTTTTTTTAAACAAAGTTTTGAATAAACGTACATTTATTTGATTTTTATATGGTGTAAAACATCTATTCAAGTTAATTTCAAACACGGCAGAACAGAGAAAAAATGTATCTCTAACTTCTGAATTCTTATTCAAGGCCAACTTTAAATCCCGCTGCACAGACAGCCTGCAAGGTGAAACTCCATTCAAATGCTAAAAACAGTAATGGCCTTCGGGTAGGGCATTTAAGTTCAGCTATAAACTTCTATGACAGAAGCATGAAGAAAAGCATAGCTAAGTGCCACTCTGGGATTTAAGGCTGGTGGTTTTTGCATTCGATAAACAGAACCGCCTTTTATCCTAGGTGGACTTGGACCAGAGAAACTTGCCCGACTCCTCTCTATTGGCCTGGAACGATCTGTGTACAAGGGCAAGGCAAAATAAGCTCATGAACATACTAGATTAAAGACTTCCCTGTTCACAGACAATAGAAGGTAGAACTACAAGTTATACAACACGCAACGGGTACAATTGATTGCATTGGCAGTTTAAAACCGTTGCTTACAGTTTTTCTCGTTTGCTTAAACACTATAACTGGGCCTATAAACTAAACATCCCAAACCATAACGCCATCTACCAAAAGACATACTCACTACCGCAGGCTATTGGCCTAAACAGAATTCACCTGTTTCACACATGATTCAGATTTGTTGAACCTCTGATGCAAAACTCTACACACAAACCCCCTCAATTATCACTGGTGACACCATGTGCTAATTTAGACAGCACAGCATTCAATATCATTCACTCAAGTCATCACCGCTGAAACCCAAGTGACACACAATTCCGCAGGTGGAAACACTGAAGTAAAAATTGTTCACACAGCCACCAGAACCTCAGGCCTGCTAGGGTTACGCAATATTGCCTGTGATGTTGATGAGAATCTCTGGCCTGACCCACACCAGACAGGATGCTGAGGCAGAATAAATGATTTATATTTGTACAAACAGTTTTTTTCTTAATTTTTTCACACAATGTTAGTTGTTTTTACATTGTACGTGGTCCATTGAGGAATGATTTTTATATATATGCATACACGTGTTGTGTCTATTGTGTTCATCGTGTAAAGAGGTTGTTCTGGGGGAAAACCATAAGCGCCATTATTCAATGCAATGACAGGTTTATTACCATGGTGTTTTAAATTGATCACACCGGTGTGTAATGGCTACTTGGTAGTGTATGTGTATTTGATGGCTTGTGTGTGATGTCTGAAGGCAAAGTTTGAGTTAGATGTAAGATTACATGGTTTTGAGTGGAGAGTTTGGTTTGTGAAAATAAGTGTGCAGCTATGTATTTGATTTGGGGAAACGGAGCAACATTTCAAGAAATGTGTATAAGCAATCGAGGAAAACTAATAAGTGTCACGGAAATTGGCACCATCATCATGACTGTAGATTGTCTTGGCCAATGGGAGTAAAAGTGTTACCCCGCAAATGTATAAAAGCTTTATGTAGCCACTGAAAATGTGCATGCATATAAGTGGCTACTGCGAAAATTATTTCATTAAACCCGCCTACCTTTTACTTGCCAATATGTTCAGCCCAGTCAGTATGAATCAACTTGGAGAAAGAGAGCGGGTAAACTATGCATCAAGCAGTAATGCAATTGCGCCATCTACTGTTCATGACAGAATGTTCAAACCTCCGTTCATGAATGATAATGAATCCTTATGATGTTTGCAGCTTATTTGTCATCATAGTTCAGACATTGCTCCACTAGCTAGGTCCATTAAACCAGACGAAAATGTATGTGCACAACATGACTAATTTCAGAACCAGACACACTCATTGCAGACAGCCAGTATTACCGTGATCTCCACTAGCTGGATAGTTCGCACACATAAGTTTAACAACGGCATACCTTCAAATAGCAGATGGGGCATATATAACCACGTAAAAAGCTAGCCAATTAAGTCTACCTGTCGTGAGCAAAGTTAAGATGAGTCCAAACTTATCAAATCAGACTGACAAGTCAAGTAGCAAGCTAATGTTGCTACAATACCTTTTCAATCGTTGGCGGAGTCTGTTTGGACAGGTCTTGCTGGTTGGCTAGCAAGCTCGCTAATGACACGAATGATGAGCACTAACTTATAAAGTATGTTAATAACCGATTCAATTGGTAATAAAATAGTTTACCTTAAACATTACGTTTCGTAGCACGCCAATGAAACGTAACGTCAATGAACAAAAGTTGTTCTTTCCATACAGTTAAATCTGAAATTACAACTTTGGGAAAGGGAAGCATTAGCTATGCTAATCTGGGTAACGTTAGCCAAATATAACGTTAGCTAGCTAGCTAACCTTGCTTTTCCTTTCAACTTTTTCAGTTTGGATTCTGGCTGCGTTTATTGTTAGCGATTCCGAAAGGTTTGTTTACAATTTGATATTTGTACCACCACCAATCCTGACTGGTTTAGGTACCTTTCAGCAGAAACGTCCTCTTCACTTTATCTTGTGCATGCCCTGCTCTACAGCA
The DNA here is from genome assembly GCA_017639675.1 of Aplochiton taeniatus. Lineage (NCBI taxonomy): Eukaryota > Metazoa > Chordata > Actinopteri > Galaxiiformes > Galaxiidae > Aplochiton > Aplochiton taeniatus. The sequence continues at coordinate 7,468,712 of CM030176.1, forward strand.
GCGTCAAAGTGAGTGCTTCAGCACATGGAGATTGTGAACTTTTTTTTAAATCGAAAACAATAACAAATAAATACTAACCATGTCTGCACTTAAGAATTACTTTAACCCGTCTACTTCCAGAACACACGCACGCAATCACACACATGCGAGAGCGGGAGCGAGTGTTTGCGCGTGCCAGCCACCGCACGCACACACAGGCAGTATAGCCAGCACACATTTTTCTCAAGTCCATTACAGCGCAGTAGAATGGCTAGCATCTTTCATTGCGCTGTACTGCGAGCTATTTTAAAACCGTGGTGCATTGCAGGGGCTATTTACAAAAACGAAGGATGGCTTGCATAAGAGTCGGATAGAGGTAGAACTAATAGATAAAGAGCAGAAATAAAGATACTGGAATGCAGCGAAGGCGTAGAGATGGAGAAAGACAGAACCGCACACCCGCAGAAAGAGAAAAAGAAGGGGTTAAGAAGAAGCAAGGACGCCTGGATGAGGGAAAAGTTAGAGAAAAGGCTTATAGAGGAGCTTGGTATAACAGGAAGGAAGGGGGGGGTGGATGATGGTGGTTCTGTGTGTGTGTGTGTGTGTGTGTGTGTGTGTGTGTGTGTGTGTGTGTGTGTGACGCAGTAGGACGTGCGTATGGAACTGGAATGCACTCAATCACTTCCCCCATCTCTCTTCCTCCACCCCCAACCAACCACTCAACCCTGAGAAATCATAAAAGCACTACTGCACTGCTCAGGCTACACGCGTGTGTGTGTGTGTGTTTGTGGATGTGTGTGTGTGTGTGTCTGCATGTCCTGACCCCCGGACTCCTTAGAAATCCTCCCAGTTATACGTGTTTTGAATGTACTGTGGCACTGTCACATGCCGTCTCAAATTAACGTCACAGACATGTTTGGTTAAAATTGTATATATATATATATATAATTCCGTACAGTGCATCACCTCTTATTGTTCAGTTTATCTTAGAGCCATAGTGCCTGTCTAATGGTAGTAGGTGTGACTGTTTTGGTGGGCACTGTTCCTATGCTCTTGTCCTCTCCGTGTGACGGAGCTACGGTCTGCTGTGCTACGTGCTCGGGGCTGCCTTAGTGTGGTCCAGCGTGCTGCACGAGCACAATACTGCATTCTGTCCTCTGGGTATAAACCTCCCCATTCTCTCTCTCTCTCTCTCTCTCTCTCTCTCTCTCTCTCTCTCTCATCATGAGCGGTCGGCCTCTCTCTCTCTCTCTTCTCTCTCTCCTCTCTCTCTCTCTCTTGTTCTGCCCCTCTCTCTCTCTCTCTCTCTCTCTCTCTCTCTTGTTCTGTCCCTCTCTCTCTCTCTCTCTCTCTCTCTCTCTCTCTCTCTCTCTCTCTGTTTTTGCCCCCACCCCTACCCCTCCCCTCTCTCTTTCTTTAAGCATCACTACTCATGGGTGCTCTGCACAGACAAGAAGAAAGTGCGTCTGCCCTCGAGGGCCCCCTGGCCCACACATGCGCACGTAAACACACACACACACAGACGCGCGCACACACACATCAAAGAGGGTTTTCCCTCTCTCTGCGCTCCACTCAGGGTTTGGTGCAGGGCGACCAGGGAAAGCAAAGCTGTCTCGTTGGCTTTGTCTGACATAGTGGAGAATCTCCCTGCATGACAGCCTCACGACTTAGGGCTCCCTTTGAAAAAAAAAACCTTGGTAAACAATTCATGATTCTGTAAACCATGTCCCTGCTGAAGGTTGAACGATTGACAGCATGTATTAAATCATGTGACTCTGATCTGTTGTGTTTGATGAGCAATACATCAGGAGTGGACATAGGTCTCAAGCTGTCTAGAGCCTGTATTGGACTACAATGGGGTATTGTTTTCATACTAGTCTGTGTGGGAAGGAGATTGATTCCGCTGCAGTTCAACCCATTTGGCCATGTGGGGGCAGCAGATATGATAGTTCCGTTATTTTGGTATCTGCAATGCAAGACAAGGTCTCTCAAGGGCATCTGTCATATCTGCAAAGTCATACAGCAAGCTTAGTGAGGACTGTTCATACCCATTTTTCACTGCTGGAGATGTTTGCTTTGAGAATAGGAAGAAAAAAATCCAATGTCATTGTTTCAGAACAGCTATTATGTACATATATCCTACAGCATAAACCTTTTTTTATGTTTTAGATTATTATTTCTTATATTTGAATGTTCTGCAAAGAGAAACTAGGTGAGACGCATTTAATTTATGGAGACGGTATCCTTCTGGGACTTTGATTGGATATATGAGCTACTGTACGCTAATATCATCTCCACCGGCAAACCTTTTATCGCTATCAAATATGCATGAACCCCTGAGCGTCTTTCCACATGCACTCACCGAGCAATGCAGCACTAGATAGCATACGGTCAGCACTTTGCGTTAGCCGGAGTGCATGGAAAAGAGAGAGAGAGAGATACAAAGAAAGGGTGAGAGAGGGAGAGAGAGAGAGAGAGAGAGAGAGAGAGAGAGAGAGAGAGAGAGAGAGAGAGAGAGAGAAAGAGAGAGAGAGAGAGGCTAACTGGACAAGATGGAAAACCTAATCAATATAGACCACTTCATGGTCCTAGTGGCATTAACAACACCAAGGAGGGGTGAGGAGGGATAAGGCAGAGGGAGAGGGAGGGGGATGGGGGATGGAGATGGAAAGAGAGGCCGGATGGGGGAGGTGGAGAAGGACAGACCAACTCTGGAGTCCAGAAGGGCTCTTAAATACCATTGTTTTATAAATATATTCCAACAAACATATATATACACACACATTATGTATATAGATATGTTTTTGAACTGACGCTAGTGTAGTGTTCACTTTTTCGTTCCAACAAGTTTTCCCACTGCAGGAATGTCGATGGACGACTGGCTTCTGTAGATGGAGAGCGACTCATGACATCATGCACTGGAAAAAGAGAGTTACTGTAGCCCCCCCTCCCCCTCCCCCACCCACATACACACACACACAAACCCACACACACATTGCCTACCTTCTGTCTTATGGATTACAGCCAGCTGCCTTGTCAGCAGAAAAATAGGTGGGGCTCTGGGTGTGTGTGCGTGTGTGTGTGTGTGTGTGTGTGCAGTGAGTGGGTCAACGACTCATAAAACAAGGTAAGAAAGTGTAACTGGTGCTCATAAAACTACAGACCCCCATTCTCTATTGATCACCAACCCCCCCCACCCCCCCACCCCTGCTTCAGATCAATACCTCACACCACACACACACACACACATAAACACACACAACCATCGCACTCTCATCCGAACATGCACCATGTACACAGAAACACAGATAAACACACTCTAACACACACACACACACACAGCCTTACCCTCGTACTGCCATTGCTTAGTTGCTGCGTCAGGGAGTGTGTTCGTGTGTTGAATGCTTACTGCTGACCCGACCAGGCAGCTACTGTATCTCTCTGTGACTATGGATCTTAGTTACCTGCACCACACAGCTGCAATATGGGCTCTAAGACTATTCAACGCACTTAATCTAACCATTTATTTGAAATAAACTGATTGACTAACATAGTGTGTGTGTGTGTGTGTGTGTGTGTGTGTGTGTTTGTTTGTTTAGTGCTGCATACAGACTGTGCATGAAGAAAATTGCAGTAAAATCTGACACAACGTTTCTAATCATGACTTCGTCTTTGAAAGGGGTTTGCAGTATGATAAAACATATTTTGCCAGCGATATGGCTAGAAAACAAGAAGAAACCCCGGGTAGATATTTTACCTAGAGAACATCGCTTGCTTTACTCAGCGAGGTAGCTTTCAAACAAACGTCGCCACCTGCTCAGAGCCACGCCTCCCCTGGGAATAGGCTCTACCACGTGCCACGTTCCAACTCTTTCGGGCCGCGCCCTACTTGCTCCTTTGATCTGGTGAGGAGATGCCATCAGGGTAGGGCATCTGCTGTCCTCTCCCTTCCCTATAGGCCAGGCCGTGTTCCGGGCAGAGCCCAGACCAGGTCCCGACTCCCACTGCGGGACACACCCTCCTCCTTCCTCCCTTCGCCCCAGGGCTGCTGTCAGAGGGTGGCTTAGGGAGACGGTAGGCGTGGCATCACAGAGAGAAAGAGCAAGAGGCTGAGAGAGAGAAAAATAACTGTGCAAGGTCTCCCTCTGCGTGTATGTGCATGTTTGTGTGTGTGTGTGTGAGAGAGAGAAAGAGAGAGAGAGAGAGAGAGAGAGAGAGAGAGAGAGAGAGAGAGAGAGAGAGAGAGAGAGGGGGGGGGGGGGGGGGGGGGGGGGGGGGGAGTAATTTCCCAGACTGGCCCCACCTGCGTTTTTCTCTGTCCAGGGAAATGTTAGTCTGATATGGGACACATTCCAACTTAAGGACTAGGAACCTTGCCGCGTCAGAGTACTTTGTTTGCAACTGTCTCTGCTTCACCCTCTCTCTCTCTCTCTCTCTCTCTCTCTCCCTCTCTCTCTCTCTCTCTCTCTGTGCCTGCAGCTTGGCCCTGTTCCAACACTGTCTCTAGGAGGCTGCCTTGCTCCTTGTACGTCCCACTCGGCAGCGTCTAGAGGGTGTCTGCCCTTGACAACACAACACAAACGGATGCCAACGGAACAGAGCTCCTGACTGTACCAGATTTCACATAGCAACCGTGTCCCGGAGCAGTTGGTGTTGAGTTTGAAATGTAGGGATTAGAAAAAGTGTGACGTGTTGCAGCACTAAATTAAAATGAAGGGGTAAAAAACATTTACTGTACATATACGTCAAATCTCAGTGTGCCTTAACTTGAAATCCAAATCTGAGGTGATCATTTCCTGTCTGTTTTTTTCACTTTGAACATGTAGGTTGAAGCAGTTTCTGTTCTCTAACATGGGATATCTGAAGCACACACAGAAACTGTTGGGTTCTTGGTCCCTGATAGTTTGCCAGGGTCTCAGAACGCTGGCAGTATTGAGGTGGACTCAGGTTTGCAGAGCTACAGATGTCATGGAGACTGGGTTTAAAACGTTATTCCTGCATGAGTACACTGGCTATACTCCTACCATCCTTAGCCCGGCCACTTAAACAGGAGGGTTATTTGCCTGGGTCGATTCCCCCTGTGTTTGAGAACACAGTATTTCTGTGCTGTCTGTCTGAGAACACAGTATTTCTGTGCTGTCTGTCTGAGGACACAGTATTTCTGTGCTGTCTGAGAACACAGTATTTCTGTGCCATCTGTCTGAGGACACAGTATTTCTGTGCTGTCTGAGAACACAGTATTTCTGGGCTGTCTGTCTGAGGACACAGTGTTTCTGTGCTGTCTGTCTGAGAACACAATATTTCTGTGCTGTCTGTGGCACTCTGTTTAAATTTAATCTGAGTGTTCAATGTCAGACAGAATTGATTGGTTGTTTCTTAAACTCTGTCTGTTTAAGTGTTTAACCGTTGTCTTGAGTTTGAGAGAAGAAACATCTCACAGCTGCAGTCACTCAGTCAGTCAGTCAGTCAGTCAGCAAGCCATTTAGTCATTCATTCATTCATTTAGACAGTCAGTCAGTCAGCCAGTCAGTCAGTCAGTCAGCCAGCAAGCCATCTAGTCATTCATTCATTCATTTAGACAGTCAGTCAGTCAGTCAGCCAGTCAGTCAGTCAGTCAGCCAGCCAGCAAGCTGTTTAGTCATGCATTTATTCATCAAGCCAGTCATTCAGTCAGTCAGCAAGCCGTTTAGTCATTCATTCATTCATTTAGACAGTCAGTCAGTCAGTCAGTCAGCAAGCCGTTTAGTCATTCATTCATTCATTTAGACAGTCAGTCAGTCAGTCAGTCAGTCAGCAAGCCGTTTAGTCATTCATTCATTAATTCAGACTGTCAGTCAGTCAGTCAGTCAGTCAGCCAGCCAGCAAGCTGTTTAGTCATTAATTTAGCCAGTCAGTCAGTCAGCCAGCAAGCCGTTTAGTCATTCATTCATTCAGACTGTCAGTCAGTCAGTCAGTCAGTAAGTCAGTCAGTCAGTCAGTCAGCCAGCCAGCAAGCTGTTTAGTCATTCATTTAGCCAGTCAGTCAGTCAGCCAGCAAGCTGTTTAGTAATTCATTCATTTAGCCAATCAGCCAGTCAGCTGTTAAGTAATGAATTAATTAATTTAGTCAGTCAGTCAGTCAGTCAGTCACACACTGTGCCACCTCCTCTGTGTGTCTGTTCCTTGAAAGAAGCCGTGTTGCAGTCTTTACGCATTGCAGCACGGTAAGCCCTGTCACCACCAAACACAGCCCAGTCAAACAGCACGGAGGAGGAGCAGAGAGGAGCGAGGGGAGCAAGGCCACAGGGAAGAGCAGAGGATCAGGGGGGCAGCATTAAGAGCTAAGGAGGAGCAGACGGAGAAAGCAGAGGAGACAGAGGGCAGGGTGGAGAGAGAGGAGGAAGGAGGCGCACAGGGAGAAAATGGAGGTGAGAGATGACAAGGAGGTGCAGAGGAGTAAGGAGAAGAGGGAGAACGTGCAGTGGAGAGAGAAGAGACATTTTGCCGTGTCTTCCTTTGGATGTGCTGCCGGCAGAGTGCAGCTGATTTGATGGACAGGCGATGGTGAGCTGCAGACTCCACCCCTCTGTTTGCAGCTCAGACCAGATGCAGGAAGCCAGTGTGTCCCTCAGAAAATAATTAGAACCTCTTCTGAAATAAACACCCATACCGATCTCTTTACACCAAAAGGTATAAATGTCAAACAAATATTTATAAAAAGAATGTGTCGAAAGTCAGATCAATAAATGTATACATAACATTCCTCAGCACAGCATGAAAGGTGGGAACATTTCTAGTGACATACATGGCTGGTACTTATTTTTAGGATATATATCCAATATATATATAGGCTATGTTTCTGAAAGGGAACCACCAAATATATTTGATTAAACATGAAATGTTCTTGTCTATTCTTTCCATGACTGCACACTCATAATGCTGCCTCAGCACACCCACACACATAAGCCTCTACCCCTCTTCTCTAAATTAGCTCCTTTTCTCTCTCTTTATATCGTCTTTCCCTCCTAATTTTCCTCTCTTCCCTTTCTCTTTCTCTTGAGGTTATTGTCCTTTTCCGCTCTCTTTCGCAGGGTCTTGTGACGCACACACAGGTAAGAGTTTGAAAGCAAGTCAAATGAGAGGCACACACACACACATGCAGACCAAGTGAATGGCAGGGCCAAGCTCTTGGGTGCGCTAAAGACCTCCATCTCTCATCCCTGCTTGTATCATAGAAAGGGAACATGATAATGTGTAAAAAGTGATTATGTGAAGTACATGATACCAAAGAAACTCCTTAATAGTTAGTTCATAATAAAAAGCCATATGCTTTACGCATACAATGGTGATATGCTTATCTATTACTGTTTTCAACCAGGGACTAATAGGAGTGTGTGTGTGTGTGTGTGTGTGTGTGTGTGTGTGTGGAGGGGGGGGGTCAATGTATGTTATGCCTCAGAATTGGTCAGCAGCACGCAAACGGCCTCCTAAATCTAGATGAATTGGTAGATGCTGGAGCAGTTCAAGGGCTGTGTGTGTGTGTTTGTGTGAAAAAGAGAGAGAGAGAGAGAATTGATGTATTCAACTTGTATCAAGTGTGTGTGTGTGTGTGTGTGTGTGTGCGTGTGTGTGTGTGTTTCCTCCCGCCAGATTACTGCAGTGTAGGCGTTTCAACGTGGACATACTGTAGACACATTGGGGAATGTGCGCATGCGTTTACATGTGTGTATGTGCATGCGTGTGTGTATGTGCATGTTTGAGTAAGACCAAGAGAGACAGATATCACATTAGATAATTACATAGAGTGGAAAATGTTAATTTGACAAAACATAAATGTGTGTGTGTGTGTGTGTGTGTGTGTGTGTGCGTGCGTGCCTGGCTCCCCTCTAGCTTGCTGCAGTAGTGGTCTTTGTAGAGGGAGGCAGTGGGGTGAACATAGCATGCCAAGCCAGTCAAGACGCAGTCACCCTTGTCGAGGTTGTTTTAATGAGCACTTGGCCTGTGTGTGTGTGTGTGTGTGTGTGCGTGTGTGTGCGTGCGTGCGTGCGTGCGTGCGTGCGTGCGTGCGTGTGTGTGTGTGTGTGTGTGTGTGTGTGAAGGGGCATGCAGCTTGAGAGAGAGACAGACAGGACAGAATGAGAGAGGGGGATTTTGCGCTATTACATTTGCATCAGATATAAGTAGAATTGCAAGAGAGAGAGAAAGAGGGAGAAACCGAGAGAGAGAGAGAAGCGGGGGTGGGGGTGAATAGAGAGAGAGAAGAGAGAGGAATGGAGAGACATAGAGAGACAGAGAGAAAAGTAGAAAACACGCCAAAAAACTGAAGGTCTGTGGCTGCATGCGGGTAGTTAATCCATGGCTAAACTGAGCATGTGCAAGTGTTCAGGAACCCCACATAATCTTGCGGGTTATCCCCTTCTTCCTTCGGTTATATTGACCTGAACTGAAACCTGGCAGAAATACAATGTGTGTCTAAATAATTAACGTGACTCACTTCTAGTAGGTATTCAAAGGCAGCAGAGAAACCAATTAAAGAAATTAATTTGGATTAAACATATGCAATAAACATAATATGAAAAATGGGGACGGACTCAAGAGTTAAGAAACTGTTGACATAAAGAGTTATTTCAATAGGCCGACTCCGTACTGCAGCTTAAGAGGAGACAATGGAAACACAGTAGTTGTCAAGATACTGCAGAATCGAAGAGTGTCATGTCTCCCCAGTAAATTTCCACTATAGCACAAGCAGCCTATAAAAAATGCCTTACAACTTTATGAAACATAACCTTTATAAGTGGTGTGATGACAAATAATGTTGACATGTTGATGTTGATATTTTCTGCAATAAAGGTACACATTTTTTTTTATTGAGACAGTTTAAGTAAGCCATTCTAATTGCTGAGTGGACATTTTGCAGCACGGTAGTTTTGTAATCTGGAATAATCAAAGAAACTATCGAAGCAGAAGGTGCTAATGCACCAAACAAAATGGTAACGAAGTGGCGCATCCCGTCATGTGCACCCCCGGTATTTAACACCAAGCTATCAAACCCTAAAACATTCATTTCGGACAACAAAAAAGTGTTTTATATTAAGAAATTCAACATTTAGAAAAATGGATGCGTTCGCTATTTTTTTGTATGTTTTTCAGGGAGGTTTGACAACGCATTTTGCGTTCGACAGCACAGAGTAAGGACGTGGGACGTTTAGGAGAAGGTGTAGAAGAAAGGAGAACGCTCCGTGTAATTGTCATCATCATCATCACAAGCAGTAGGCAGCCCACTGCAGTTCCCCCCTCTCTCTGACGCGAGCGCACTTCTGCTGTTCCTCATCGCGCGCTGCAGGAAGACTGGCTGGCTCATCGCGCCTCTTGGAAATAACAGGGATGTTCCAATCGAACGTCTGAAACCGAACCTCTCCATCCACGCCTTTTTTTTGCAACAATCTCAACACAAGGATTCCAGGATAACCTAGTCGTTTTGTCACAAACAGAGGAGCGAGTAAAGGTACATTGTGTTGGTCTTAGATTGCCAAGACAAATCATGATTGTGAATGTGTTTTTTTCATGGGACGGGGATTCGGGGAGCTGTCAACCCTAAAATGGTCCTGAAATCCTCCGGCACACGGCAGTGGAAGTGCGAACGCTTGTTAAGCGCGCGCGGGGTTCAGTTGAGGTAAAATTTCGAAAATGGGAAGAAAGATATGTTATGCAGTTAAACACGACTAATAATTGTGACTGATTAGTACGCGGTAAACCAGGCTATAAGCTAACTTCCGTCTAATTTAGCATTGCTAGGTCACGTACAATATTAATCGATCATACATTTTCCAAGGAATGCGCATTCAGCCATCAATTTTACATTGCCTGCAGAGGTGGGCCTAGTCCTCTTGAGACTGCATGTTCAATGATTTTGGTAGCTTTTGAAGCGGTAGGGGTCAAAACTATCACTTCTTAATAAGGTACTCTATGTTGTTATATAGGCAGCTTACCTGGATAAAAAGCTTTTGAAATCTACATTGAAAACCGGCAAAAAAGATCGATTATTGCAGCGCAATAGATTTCAGCTAACATTCTGTTGACCTGTCATGTCTTAAAATAGCATTACCTAGCAAAACACTTCGCAAGTAAGTTTCTTTTTGCCCTTGACATTATCCCGTTGTCAGCGTATCTTCACGAGATAAATCGAGGGTGTAAATTGAGGGCACCACTAAAGCTCCTTGCAGGTGCAGGCAACATCATCAGTAAATCAAGACCAGCGGTCATTTGACAAAGTCAAGTTATGACTTCTATCATCATTTAACGTGTTTTTTTCCTGATTGCCCCTGTAGGCTACCCTTCTTCCTTGGACAGCAGAGCCAGCTGCTGCCGGTGATAACCCAAAACACCCGATAGGACAGACGGAAGACTAACAAACGCTTCATCATGAATTTCGTAATGAAAGCAGCGATGGGAGGTGAGTTGATTTAACGAAACGGCAGTTGATGGGAAAGGCTATTTGGCTGTATGTTACAGGCAACAGGCAGGA
>CM030176.1:7484194-7529194 GCA_017639675.1 Aplochiton taeniatus
GTTCAAACCAAGTCTTCTAAGATGGAGTCTCCAAAGGTTCACAGTACAACAGAGATTCTATCATGCAAAGTAACAGATTCATAAAATAATTATTCCTTACTACATACATAATAATGCGTTATATTTGTTTTAATCTATTGACTGTATTTTAAACCTAGAGTCAGTTTGCCTGTCTGGTAGTTAAGCCTTTGTTTCAGTGATTAGATAAACTGAATGAAGGGAGTTGAGGATGGAAGAGTGAGCAAAACCCAACATGAACAGGCTTGTACAGTACAGGGAATACAAAGTGGACTCAACGGTAAGACACGCACACACACGCACACACACACACACAGAGGGGATGACCGATGACAAGGCTGGGGTCGCTTTGGACCTTTAGACAGCCAGAAGGGGGTCAGTGTATTTACCTGGCTGTTGGCACTGTCTGTGTCTACCAAACACACACACACACACACACACACACACACACACACACACACACATAGATTTCCGCGTTTGCACCAGTTCAGATCAGAACATGGAGAACTAGATCAAGCCACTGCCTGTTCTCTGTTTAGAGAAAGAAAGTCAAACCCCACTCTCTTCCTCTTTTGTTTACTTTCTCCTTCCATTATTCCTGTCTCTTCTCCTCCTGGAACGTCTCTTTCCCGTACATTTTTCTGTCGGGCCTGTCCTGTTCCTTCTGCACCCACTACGGTTTTGCTGCAGTTCTTTTTTTTAAACTGATGACTCAAAAAAAGGAGGACGCGTTAGCCAGCTTATAGCTCTATAGAGAAGCCCCCCCACCCGAAATTCTCTTTTGCTTTTTTCCCTTCTTTCTGTCTTTCTTTCCTCTCCTTTTTATTTTGTCATTCTACCTACCGCCACAATTCTCGTCTCCCTCCTCCCTCTCTTTTGACTCGATGTTTTCTCCATAACTTTCTCTCCCATTCTCTACCTCTCCTTTTGACTTTCCTTGTATTCATTCTCCCCACCACCATTCTTCTCTCTCTTTACCTTTCTATCTATTTTCCTCTGGTCCATCCCTTTCTGTCCCCCACCATCTCTCTCTCTCTCACACACCCACACTTGCTGTGTCTTTCTCCCTCTTTTGGTCCAGTAGTTCTGCAGTCAGCAGCTGTATATGGGAATTCCTCACACTAGTCTCTGCTCATTGGTTTGAATAGCTGGTGACCATACTCTCCTCTCACCCCTCCTCTCTCTCTCTCCCTCCTTTTCTAAACTCTGGTCCAGAGCACTGCTACTCAGTTGGTCGTTCTTCCTCTTCTCTCTCTCTCTCTCTCTCTCTCTCTCCCAGGACAAAACCTTGTCTACCCTTTCTCTCTCTATTAACTGATCCTTCTACCTAGCAGCCAAGTGAAATGGTTTCCACCTCCACCTCTCTCTCGTTTCCTGTCCTTTGGGGCAAAGTCTATATTTCCATACTCCAAAAACTAGAATGCATGATTTATATGCGCTTCACACCTAATATATATATTTTTTGCTATGGGTATTCAATGCTGGTGACATCATTACATGAAGCAAACAAATGCAGCATTTAGACACACTGACAGCCAAAGCCTGTCGCAGAAGAACACACACTATAAAGACAATACCTTGAGACGGCAAGCCTCTAGAAGAACACTTCATATGTTGATAAGATACAGCTATTCTCCATCAAAACATGTGTTGGTCTCCAGTACATGTTCTGATGTCACACGTTACCAGCATATTCAGATCAGTGTCCTCCAGTAACATACAGGCTTCATATATAGTTAAACTCCATGGTTCATAGTCTCCAGCATATTCAGATCACTTTCCAGTAACACAAGCATAGTTCATAGTCTCAAAGCATAAAGGATTACGCATATTTTTTGTCACTTTGAGGGGAAAAAATCACTGAAGTGCATACCTGTCTGGCTGTCTGTCTATCTCTGATTATTGTCTGTCTGTCACTAACCACTGACTCTCTCTCTGTGTGTGTGTGTGTGTGTGTGTGTGTGTAGGGGGTCCACCTGACGTGGGCAAGATGCTGGGCGGGGAGGAGAAGGAGGAGGACCCTGACGCAGCCAAAAAGGAGGAGGAGAGACAGGAGGCGCTGAGACAGCAGGAGGACGAGAGGAAGGAGAAATATGCCAAGATGGAGGCTGAGAGAGAAAACATGAGACAAGGAATCAGGGACAAGGTAAGAGTATAGAGAGAGCAATGGAAGGTAGGAGAGATGGAGGTAGGAGTGGTACAACATGGTAAAAGGCAGGGAGAGGCAGGGATGACAGGAGGGAGGGAGATTAGTTGGTGGGATATAATGATGGATGGATGGAGAATGGGAAGGAGAATAGGAGGTAGAAGAGTAGAACTTGGGATGGAGAGAATGATGGAGGGAGGAAAATAATCCAAAAGACCAGGTTATGAGGGCGGATGAATGGAGAAAGAGATAGACAGAGATGAAGAAAGAGAGAGTGAGACGCAGTGGGAAAGAGAAGCAGGAACAGGAGATCCTGTGGAAATGAGCTGTTCTCTACGTCTGCTTCTAAAGGAAGCCTGGTGACCTGCCAACGTCAACAAACTCATTTTTCGTTTCTCTTTTCAAACGCACACGGCACATTTGCACAAGGACTATTTTTATACACTCCTGTTTCGATAAACGGCACTTAGCAATTCTTAGAAAGAGGAAAGGATTTGTTTTACCACAAACGACAAAGATAACTATCTTTCATGATGTGGCAATGTTTGAATATAGCATGTTGTTAGAAAAACTACACAACCCACAATCAAGTGTGAGTGTGTGCTGGATACAGAGTGCCTGGCTCCATGGAAGTGCAGAATTGTAACTTGACACCTGACACAGGTGTGCTGCATGGTTGCTACGGCAGCAGCGGTTGCCATGAAACTGTTTGTCTGCAGAGAGAGAGAGAGAGAGAGAGAGCGCGAGAGAGCGAGAGCGCGAGAGACAGAGCGAGCGAGGGACAGGAAGAATGGAATAAATGAATGGTGAGGTTGGAGTAGGAGGAGCAGAGAGAAGGGAGAGAGAAGGGAAGGGAGGGAGTGAGATGGAGGGTATTGAGAGAACGGGAGGTATTGGAGGGGAGGCGGAGTGAGGGGTCAAGCAGTCATCGAGCAGCATGACCTCTGTTCCAACAAGAAATCATGGAGCACACATACGGACACACACAATGTGTTGAATCACACCACATAGCTCGTACGGGTACGACAGAGCCAAGGTGGGAAATCATTTTTCTTTTACTACTTAAAAGCAGTTAATCGATCTGGTTTTCTGGAGTCTGATGATAATCTGTAACTAATCCCACCTTAATTGGTAAGATCAATACATCTCTGACACATCACTAATTCATCAACATCCTTTCTGGGACACAGCTGTTTTATGAGGAGGCATTTTGTTTGATTGGAAAAAAGGAAAAAACACGAAAGGCTCCGTGAACAGACATCCGGCGCATAGGATACAGCTGGATCCTAATTGCCCAGAGTGCAGCAGTCCGGCTTTTAAGGGTGGGGGGGGGGGGGCTTGATGTGGGGGTGGGGAGGGCTATTTTTGACACCCATGTGAAATACCTCTGAAGTATCGCGGGGAGGCGGGAGGAACAGCTGGGCCTCTCATCACGTCAACGGGAAAGAACACAGAGCTCCTGGGTGATGAATTCATTAGCACTGACTCCTTGATTATGATTTACATTTCACACACACACACATAGTTTTTAAAAATCCGTTATGAAACATTTATCTTACAGTGCTATCATGGTCAGCTTTGTGATACAGATGGACTAATCATTTGTAGCTAATTGAATAAAAAGATCTCTTTCTGTTCAGACTTCTTTCTGTTCAGTGTTCACATTTCAATAGAGATCAGGGAAACAGACAAAGAAAATGCAGATGTGCAGATCAGTCTGTCATCAACCCTAAAACTGCTGGGCCATGCAGAAACATGTCACAGGTATACAGTATATCACTCAATTGGATGTTCCCAGCTGATCATTCAATCTTTTTTATGTTAAATATATTTTTTGTGTTACACGTTAAACTTAAGTCCACATGCATCAGGGACAAGGGCACAATATCCCAACTACCCTTAACCATTCCACCATGTAAGCCAGCGATGGCTAGAGAAGCGAGCTAGTGGAAGAAAGGAAGGAAGGAAGGACTGAAGGAAGGAAATATGCTATGCTCTGAAATAATGGTGTAGGAGTAATGTGTGTGTGTGTTTGTCTAGAGTGTGTGTTTCTCTGGAATTTAAACCTTGTGTGTGTGTGTGTGTGTGTGTGTGTGTGTGTGTGTGTGTGTGTTTCTTTCTTTAGTACGGCATCAAGAAGAGGGAGGTGGCAGAGGCCGAGGCCGCTGCAGCCATGGAGGAGGCGTCTGAGGGCAGCTTGACCCGCGCCAAGAAGGCAGTACCCGCCGGTTGCGGTGACGACGACGAGGAAGAGGAGAGCATCATGGACACCGTCATGAAATACCTCCCCGGCCCGCTTCAAGACATGCTAAAAAAGTAGCCGACTGGCTTTTGCTAGGCTAACGTCGTTTGCTAGCTTGGCTGGCGTTGCTAGGGGTAATGCTACTATGCTAACGTTAGCTTGGCTAATTCTGATGTTTTGCTGAGCTAATGCTAGCTGGCTAGCTAGTAGGGAGACTAGTGACACGACGCTAGATCGACTATCCTTCTAGTTTAAGAAGTTTTAGATTACTTTTTTTCCCCTCTGTGGTGATTGCGGAGAAGTTGTAACAGCAGCACCAGAATAATCTTTGTCCCACCACGCTTTTCACCTGTTTGACTTGTAAATAAATAGATAGATTAAAGCAGAGGTGGGAAAAAATAACTGAGGATAAAGTATTGAAATAATCATACTAACTAAATGTCTGTCTGTCGATTTGAGGAAAAAAAAACAATACCTGAGGATATCTCGATAAGCCATATTTTATCTTAACAAAGGAAAATTGAAGACTCATGTCACCTGCTAAGGCTTTGTTTGGTTGTTCTGTTGTGTCCTAAGAGATTTATGTAACACACTTTTTGCACACACATAGTCCTTGTACACGTGTCCAACCTCCCTGTCTACTCGATATGACCCCTGTCCACAGTTAGGCAGGTGGTAGGGTCTTACCAATTTTATATTTACAGTCCAGTGTGTGTGTGTAATGCGTTCTTATTGTCAGTCCTGCATGCCATTTGTCTGGTCAAGTCAATTGTGTGTGAATTATGTACAATATCCCTGTTTTCCTCTTTGTCACGCAAAAATATTAAGGCAATAACTTGATTTTGAATGTGGTATTACTTTTCATGGTAATGGTATACAAATAATGGATAATTAATAATAACAATATCAACGCCTAAGCATTCAGGAATTTCATTTTCAGATAGTTTGTGTTGATGTGAAATGACAAGGAACAAGAGATCAGCTTTAATCTTGCACACCACCATCCATCATCTGTTACTATGACGATGACGATGAAGATTAAGAAAATATGTCATTATTCTGTCAATAAGCATTAGTAAAAGCAATTTTACCTACATAGAGTTTGAGGGCTAGATTATTACGCAAGGAGAGAGACAGATTGTCTTTTTACCTATTTGGTGATGGGCAAATCTTTGGTTTGAAGTTTTGCTTTATTCAGCAAAATATAATTACTGTTTCAAAATAATAAAAGGTTGACTTTCTCCCGTTGTAGCCCATACTAGTTGGTTTAATTGCGAGGACGGAGTCACTTTGGTTAACCAGAATGGAATGCGAAAAGCAATAAAGGACCATCCTGTATGTTTCTGCCTGAGAATAAATAAAAACTATAAAACAAGTTCACAGACAGAAATCATTGTTGGCTTTTTACTTTTGTTGCCTTCGGGGGAAGAGAAGGCTGATGCGACGGTTAATCCAGGTAAGGTTAGTATCTTACACCCACACAATTACATAAAATGTAAAGGCAACGCATTTTACCAGGTATCTATCGCAAAATATCCATTATATCTCTCAGAATTTCAAACTATAATAGTATCAAAGTTGTCCATATGATGTTATTGCGTCCTGACGACACTAAAGTAACAATTCGTTCATATCAAAAAACCTTTTTTCGTCACTAAACCTATCACTTTTAGGCAATCTGACAATTCTAATGTTCTTTTCTCACTTTTAGAAATAAATGTTTATTAAATAATACAAATTCGAAACATTTGACTTCATCACTTGTAAAAACGTTAAAATAAACATGGAAGTTAAACGTCGACTTTAACATTACTTCTGTAGCATAAGCAATAGCACCCTTCACACCACCCCTGGATTGCCCTTGAAGCTGACGGGTATAGAGGTGGTATATGGTTAGTCCTTGGCAGGGGCTTATCCAGGGGGTAGCCTGGGGTGGCACGGGCACCCCTGGAATCTGATTGGCCACCCTATTATCCTAAACTATGATTGGGGAGAGGCAATAATGCTCCAGAGTAGTGTCTGGCTTGCCAAAAATCTTTTTTCTTTTGTATGTAGCCAACTATTGGAGGTACAATTTATTTTAAGAACAAAGTATGGAAGCTGTATATAACATTTGTATGGTGTCACTCTGTTGTGTTTTGATTGGTAGGTCTATTTATATTTTCGGTTTAGACACTGTAATGTTAGTAATTAAAGTAGATCTGGGTAATGGAGATAAACATGGTTAATTAATGCTATTCTGACGTGTGTGACGTGTGTGTGTGTGTGTGTGTGTGTGTGTGTGTGTGTGTGTGTGTGTGTGTGTGTGTGTGTGTGTGTGTGGGCCACCCCAGTCAAATAAGACTGAACACGCCACTGGTCCTTGGATGGGAGACCTGTTGCTGCTGGAAGTAGCGTTGGGTAACCAGTAGGGGTCCCTCTACCCTCTGGTCTGTGCTAGCCCAATGCCCCAGCACAGTGACAGGAACAAGTAGTTGAAAAGGTAACTTCGAGATCATGTGAACTAGAGACCCAAAACCTATAACTACGGGGTGTCCCACATAAACCACACCTTTCATTTCATTTGTAGGATTTGAGGAAAACCTGTTTTAAGTCTGCAGGAAACTGGGGAGGAGGTTCACCTTCCAGGAGGACAATAATCCAAAACACACAGCCAAAGCGACACTGTAGTGGTTTAAAAGCAAGAACCAGAATGGCTGAGTCCAAGCATCTAGACCTCAATAGAATTCTCATAAAAAGTCCAATGTTTCCCGGAATTCCATTTCCAGTCATTGCTCAGTGAAGGCTGTTTTTTTTTTTTGGTGAAGGGGGAGTTTCTTGCAATATGTGTATAAATAGGCCTACAGCTTGCTCATTTTGAGTTATTCAGCAGAGGCGTAACGCTTGTAGTACTACATAGGCCCACTAAAGTCGTATTTTATGGATTAATTTTAAACTGTTATGTATATATGACGATTATATTCCAGCTATGGGGGGATTACATGTTTAAGTTTCGATCATGGCTAAAATAGCAAAGAATAAAAAGATATTCCATGATCCAATGGCATGGTCAACGCTAGCAATCTGTACAAAAACTGGCGAGGTTGTCTAAAGAGCTGTCTAAAGGGTTGTCTAAGTTGACCAAAAATAGGTTACTTTCTGTTTTCTGCTTTACCCAGCAACACCTCATCTAGGCGTGTGGAGAAAGTAGGTTTTGTACAGGTCGATTATGACTGGCCGAGAGACATCGGTTTCGTTTTAGCAGTCTGTATCACGAGCGAGAGACAAATTCACTAGTAATGATGGGAATTCTGAATCTTGTCAGTGAGACAGATCCTTTGGCTCAGCTCAGCTCTATTGGTTCCCAAACTGCTCTTCTTTCAGTAGCACTTCAGGTTTTGTGAAAAAACAGTGATGTTAACTTTTGGTCTCGTGTTTTTCAAGGAATTTTAACTGTTTCTCCCGCAGCTTTTAAGGCCCATTTTCCCGACTCATGTCTTTCTTAATGTCAATATCAGTGCCTGATTTTTGTTTTGTTTAGACGAGACATTAGTAATACAAACAAAAAAGGCTTGCTGTTTGTGACAACCCAAATGCTGGGTTAGACCTTCTGTATCAGTCTTCTGAGTTATTTTAGCCTATTTGTCGGTTGCTTGCAGGTTGCACACTGCGTGCTGGGTTACGACGTGCCAAATTGTTGGGTTCATCAAGTCAACGCACAGCTGCCCACTCACCAAGTTTCGAAGCGGAGAAGACGCGGCAATACCTACAGCCTACTTTAAGAAGTTCGTACTAATTACACTATCAATGTGTTATGCAGCTGGAAACTTAGTTGAGTCGGTTTAAGTTTAGGCCTATTGTCTTTTATTTGTAATTTCATAACTTGTTTAGCTATAACGATAGACGATCAGATATTGCCACACACCTACGGCATTCAACCTCCACAGGACACCTTTGGACAGGACAGCCTCGCTGTTCTGCCTTAGCTGCTAACTCACTAAAAGAGTTGGTTTCATATTGGACATTCAACAGACATTCGACCTCCAGGCTAAAACGAATCATTTTAAGGACTGTCAACAAATGACTATTGGCCGTATTTTAAAATCTCAATGTGACCTAGAGACCCCAAACCTATCCCATAATACTTAGTGGGCTGTCCCATATAATGCACACCTTTTATTTTGTTGATAAAGTATTTGCAATATTTTATAGTATTATTTTTCCATTAAAATAAGGTTCAAACTTCAATAGCTTGGAGGTCATGTGACCTAGAGAGGCAGAACCAATACCATAATACTCACTGGCATAGATTGCACACTACTGCGCACCACGGTGACTTATCGGTGAAGTGCAGCCATACTGTCATTCACGAGAGGAACTAGTGCATAGTTATTTTGGAAAATAGGTTTACTTTAGCCTTTATGTAGGTAGCAATGCCTCCAACTTTTGACTTCCCTCAACATTTTTGGTTAAAAAACTCACAGAAATATAGACACTTCTGCACCAATATTCATATGATGTGTCCACTTTCCTTTATCCAAAATGTCTTATATTGAAATAATTTAACCACATCAAAATGTATTACAGACCAAAGTACAAGCCAAAATCTACAAATTAGATAGCCTGTGGCATTTTGACTTTTAGGCACTTCACATTCTAAAAACAGGTAGTATAGTATTGATAGCATTTACTATGTAGTGTAATTAAATTATGGAAACAAAGAAGTAATACGTGTTTAAAAAACGTCCTTAAATATTGAAACATGCCTTCAAATTTAGGTTAGCCTATTTTCCCTTTAAGTAATATTATACTATCAATGAGGTGGTATGTAGCTTATTTGAGATTCTTTCTTTCTTTAAGAGTGAATAAGAATACTTGTAGGAGCCATTTTTGACTTAGTTTAGTCCACTTAAAAACGTGGAAAAAGTTGATTAAGTTGATTGATAATACCTTTTTGTAGTTTGATACCTTATAAATTGTTTAAAACATATGTTCATTTGAAACCACCATTACCAATACATTGGATTCTATTGAAACCCCTGAGGTGTCAGAAGAAGTAACCTTTTAAGGGAGACACCACAATACTAGTTTGATAACTCTCAATGTAAAAGAAAAACTTCAGTGAAATGCATTCTGTGACTTGTAAATGATTTACCATTCACAAATCGATTTTTAGTGCACAAACAAATATTTGTTGTTTTATACAAATCCAAAATAATCCAGACTAGAGAGAATGATACACAGTTTAAGGACTCTTGGCCAAACAATTATAAACCCTACAATGGACACATCTTATATTCACAATACATCAAGACCGTTCCTACACAGGATAGTATAGAAGTCTTACAACATGGTTTTAGAATGCATCTTACAATGCCAGTAACGAATAATTCATTACATTGTCAATGTAGGGTTGATATCTTTGAAGATGTCTAATTGTGGTATGTCCTCTTGTGGGCTAAAGCAATAAGCTATACCAATAGTTACACCAAAGTGCTCGAGGCTGTAAGGTTAAGAAAGCTTTGTGTGTTTTAATACAGGAGTGATTTTCTCCCATTGCAGGTGTTACACTGTGGAGCCTGGAAGCACTGAAAAAGGGCATTAGTGAAACCCTACAACCCAACTCTGATTTCGAGATTGAAAGCAGGTTTTTATGCTGGACTGGTACAGGTTGAGGGCTCTGCCAAGTATCTGTTAGATAATAAGGTTTCTAATAATCATGCCAGAGTAACACTCAAGTACAAAACTACTACCAAGTTCAGACATCTCACTATGCACCAACTTGCGCAAAATAACATAACTTATCCATATGTTTTTGAGAAAGGCATAGCCACACATGTGGTCACAGGCATCCTTTAGTAGCCGTAGTGATGTGGATGTTAAACAATGGTACTTTAATGAGGAGGTTTTAGTCAATCTGAGAAAAAAGGCTGAACTGTTCATTGATTTTGCAAAGGCCAACAAAGAATACACTGGGACGCAATTTGTCACAGCAGCAATTACTGGTCCATGTCATGAAGGGGCAAGTATTTACCTTTTTGAAGAGTGGTCTAAGATCGGTGGTTTTGAGCCACCTTCAAAGCCTGACAAACCCAGAGTGCACTTCAGATCACACAATCCGATCGTTGAGGTTGAACCACCAAAACACGGATCACGGGGGGTCACCCACTACGTTGTTGAGCAATCTACAAACGGAAAAGAGAATTGGAAACAGAAGACGTTATCTGAACCTCAGCAGTACGCTGTACCTAATCTGACCTCTTATATCAGGTATAGGTTTAAATATAGAGCTGTGTGCTCAGTGGGATTGGGCCCAGACAGTGAAATTAGTGAAATCATTGTTTA
Organism: Aplochiton taeniatus; assembly: GCA_017639675.1. Classification (NCBI taxonomy): domain Eukaryota; kingdom Metazoa; phylum Chordata; class Actinopteri; order Galaxiiformes; family Galaxiidae; genus Aplochiton; species Aplochiton taeniatus. The sequence continues at coordinate 7,494,925 of CM030176.1, forward strand.
ATGTTGTTTTATGCCCTGTAAGGTGTCCTTAGGTGTCATGAAAGGCGCCCAAAATAAAATGTATTATTATTATTATTATTATCACAAAGGGTAATCGCGAGGCATAGCAATGGCCGCACGTCCACCACCGTTAAATTTAGCCAATCGAGCTGTCTCTTAAGACGATTCAGTCCTTCTTGTTAAGTAGCACTGTAAGAACAAACCCTCTATATTTTCTCTTTCTTTTTTTGTGAAATCACATATTTATGCAAGTAGCAAAAGTTGTGTGATGCCTCCAAGCTTTGACTTCCCTCACAACTTTTGGTTTTAAACCTCAAAGAAATTTAGACCACTTATGAACAAATATTCATATTATACAGCCACTCCTTTATCCAAAATGTCTTATATTGAAAGTATATGTATAATCTAAACACGTCAAAAAAATGACATTCCAAGATTAAGCCAAAATCTACCAATCTGTGACGTTTTTACTTTGCATTAAAGAAACAGGTAGCAATGTATTGATAGTATTTACCATGGTAGAGTAATTAAATCATGGAAGCGAGGAAGTAATACATGGTTAAAAACACATGCATATTAAATATGACTACAAATTAATTTAGGTTAGCCTATTTTGCATCAAAACGTTTCAGCTCCCTTACAGGGATAAAGCTGTAAACATATTATCATGTGGATATGTGCTTCATGTAAAATACTATATTTAGCTTTCAGTTGCATTTGCATGTCCAAAATGAAACCAATCTAACATATTGTGTGCAGCTGTAGCTGGCAAGAGCAGCAAGTAAGCATGCAAGTTTTCGTATCAAGAAGATCAGTATCAAGAAGACAGACTCAACTGTCTGAATAATATATATTACACATTAAATCGGTGCATCAAAGCATAATTATTCAAATTAAAAGAATATATTCTAACAGAAATATAAATGAATATTTCAATTCTATTTTAAGTAGTTACAATATATATTGTTCTGACATACTAGGTGTAATTAATTGCATATATTTGATAATGAATGTAAACAAAGAGGCAAAAAGTTTCATATTAAGCCATTGCTATTAAAAATCTAGAGCATGTATATGCACATGCGGAGTTTACGGGGAGGCAGAGGGGACATTGCCCCCCCTAGCGGCTAAAATACGTCACTACATTAAGTCTAAAATACACAAGCTTTATATTCCTTAGTCTTTCTTGTTTAGAGCTTCAACTTCCACCAGGTCTTTTGTAATCTGATTAAGATATTTGACTGATGGTTTAATAGGGATACCCTAAGCAGTCACTAGAGGGCATTCAGGAATTGTTAACAGTTCACATTTGTGATGATTTAACACCAAACCTGAGGCTTTTGATAAAACATTTATTGTCTGAAGAAGTTTGGGAACCTCCTCCAAGTTTTTCTGAAAGATAGTAGTATCATCAGCTAATTGGCTAATTACAATATCATGACCAAGAGCATTTAAATGCGCTATATCAGTGTTCTTTAAAAGAATAGGCAATAATTCTACGGCGATAATGAATAAAAAAGGACTAATCAGACAACCTTGTTAATGTCAAATTGGGGTGAGGTGTAACCTGGTACAACCACCAAGCTGTTAGTGTCTTAATAAAAGGATTCAACAACTCTCCTGAATCTTTCCTCAAAGCCAAACAGATGGAGAGCAGGGAAAATGAAGGGGTGCTCTATCAAATCAAAAGCCTTCCTAAAATCTAGCAACAAAATGCAACCATCTTCCCCAATAAAATGTCTATTATTTAAGACGGTAATAATGGGGCGCAAATTATCTAACATTTTGGGGTCTTTTCCAGGTTTCGGAATAATAATTTTCAGTTGCGTCTGTATACTTTCTGCATCATTAATCAAACTTCCCAGTATTGAAAAGGACACTAATGCCAACTCGTATCACGATGGCTATGAACAGAACACTAGCCTTCAGTGTCTCAGAGAGACACATTGTATCTCTTAGGTGCTCTGGCCTTCACTCTGACCCTTCCTTCTCATCTGGACAACTGCCCAGACTTGAACGGATGCCCAAATTTGGCCAAATTTGGCCCTTAAAATTCTCATTGGAGTCGCTGAGTAGTAGCAAACTAGATTGGTTCCCAGAGTAGGCCTATAAACATATGCTGAGTGGCAACAAAGTGAAATGATAGTGTAGTAGCTTTGCCCGCATCCATTTTTGAAATGGCTAAACCAACCAGTCAGCTATAGTAATCTTTTTTGTTTAGCACCTTTCATACAAGTGCACCTCAAAGTGCTCAGTGAATTTTGTGATGAAGCGGGGTTTGGTAGGTTTGATAAGGCAGTCGGAGCATCTGGTGGGGAATTGCCCCCATGACTACAGTTAAAGTTCTTAAATGTGTTCTTTAATGTGGTCAAAAATTAAATCAGATCCGTTTAGCCAACTTCTTAAAGTTCAATCAAAGTTCTTCTCTATAGCCTAGTTCTTTTTTTCCATATGGTGTCAGTATAGCCCGGTACTTACCTGTGTTGGAAGGAACATTACGGTACGTATCTAAAAGGTGTTTTCAGCCTAATTGACTTCCAGTCTGATTGCACACGGTTACATTTAATAACATACATGAACTTAAGAAACACGCATTACACATGTTTCACTTTTCTAAATAGTTACGTTTTAACCGTAACTTTTTCAGTCAATCTTACTGGTATACTGCACATGCTTTCAGTAGGCACACACATTTTCTTCAGGAAATCTATTGCTACTTTATCTTAAACTGCGTATATACACCCCATTGAATACAGTGAATGTGAATGGATCTTATTCAAAATAATAAAAGAAAAAACATCACAACAGCATTATACTTTCAAACCTGGTTTATCTCATAAACAAAATTCAACTGACAAGGTGAACTACCTAAAACAACAAACACACAGCGCCGCTACTAAAACATGGCCGCCTCCTGCCTCTGTAGACAACAGTGCTCCATACTCATGCTGAGCTGTAATGGTATTTCAGGACTCTTGATATGAAGTTAAAAAAATGTATGACAAGAGTTACATAGTGTGAACCCTTCGACGTTTCTGAAAACAAACTTGGCTCCAGTAAATCAACAAACACTGAACAAACAAAAAAACTATACAAAGTCTGACCGTATTTGAAACCCTATGATGAAAAACTAGACGTTTTATTTGAGTCTGTCTGAAGTCCCAGACAGGTGGGGCTAGGCACTTTAGAAGACCTGTCAATCTCGTGATCAACATGCAGGGAGTTGTTTCAAAGGATTTCAAACGCTTGTCAGACCCAAGCCTGTCACAAATAAATATTAACTCTCCTAATATGTGTGTGTGTGTGTGTTTGTGTGTACTCATCAATCAAGACCCCCATCTAAATAAAATAAAAGTCAGTAGAAACCATGTGAGAGGAACTAGAGCTCAGTAGAACCAACAGTCAAAATAGAGCTGGCCCCCGTGAAGCCCCGCCCCTGGCCTTTGAACCGGGTCTACGTCAAAACAACAACATAGTATAGTAACAACCTGTATAGTCCCTGTTCAGTCCCATTGTAAGAGTTACCATGGACACATCAGTAGAGAGTCATGTCTGTAAGCCAGATGGTCACTAAAATAGTCCAGCACTAAAGAAAAGATCGATCCACTGTTGTATATTAGGAGATCATGGGAGTGAAATGATGAGACCAAAGATTACCTGCAGGTTCATTTTCATGTCATAGGAGAGGGTGCTCTGCCACTACGGTCTTATTTTGAACCCACAGACTGGGGTATTTTACAGCCTCGTGTGGTAAACACCATTGATTTGGAGCTGCAATCGCGCTGGACTGTTTCATATCTTACAGCCAGTACGAATCTGGGATCTAATCTGGACCTGGCATAGAGCGATGTTTTTCTGGTAAGGTACTATTGTTTTGCAATGTTTAGTGAATTCAGGCTGAACTTAGTTCTGATCACACATCTACAGTAATCCGCTCTACTCCGGGTTCCATTTCATGGGGGCTCGGGGGTCATTTGGATTGAGGGGGTTTCAGGTCAAGGGTCAAGGGGCGGACAATTTAGAGATTCCGAGTAGGGTCTCCGCCGGTGTTGACGGGGCGTGGCAGGGATGGACGCGGCATGGCGGGGCGGGGCCGGCAGCTCGGGCACGGGGGGGGGGGGCTTTCTACACCCCCGTCCGACACTTTGGGAAGATAGGCCCTCCTTCAAGCCTTTTCTTTCTTACTGTGAAAGGGAATCGAAAGCGGGAGAGAGAGCGGGAGACGGAGAGAAGGAGGGTGGAGAGGAGATGGGTTGGAATGATCAAACATATAAGAGTTAGAAACGACAATACGAATCATAATATACATGATTAGACTTTAAACAGTTCTAGCGCATTATTGAATGAATTAAAAGAGGAGAAACTGTGGTAATCTATTGACAGCGGATATATTAAGGCAGAAAGCCATGGGATCTGTTGATGTGCAGGAGGCACTCTCCAAAGAAAGAGCGAAGCGAAGAATAAAGGAAGTCCAGACCAATTCTCTTCCAGTTCATCGGTACCCTCCAAGTTCACAGTTCGAGGAAGAAGAAGAAGAACAAAAAGACCAAAGGCAGGAAAAGGCCAAGATGATGAAGGACAGACTTCCAGCCAACATGAAGTGGCCATAGAGGACAGAGTCATGAAGGACAGAGTCATGGAGGACAGGCCATAGAGGATAAAGTCATAGAGAACAGACCATAGAGGATAAAGTCATAGAGGACAGAGTAATGGAGGATAAAGTCATAGAGGATAAAGTCATGGAGGACAGGCCATAGAGGATAAAGTCATAGAGGACAGAGTCATAGAGGATAAAGTCATGGAGGACAGGCCATAGAGGATAAAGTCATAGAGGACAGAGTCATAGAGGATGAAGTCATAGAGGATAAAGTCATGGAGGACAGGCCAAAGAGGATAATGTTATGGAGGCTAAAGTTATAGAGGCTAAAGTCATAGAGGATAAAGTCATAGAGGACAGACCATAGAGGATAAAGTCATAGAGGACAGGCCATAGAGGATAAAGTTATAGAGGATAAAGCCATAGAGGATAAAGTCATAGAGAACAGAGTAATAGATGCTAAAACCAAAGAGAACAGAGTAATGGAGAATAAAGTCATAGAGGACAGACCATAGAGGATAAAGTCATAGAGGACAGACCATAGAGGATAAAGTCATAGAGGACAGAGTAATGGAGGATAAAGTCATAGAGGATAAAGTCATGGAGGACAGGCCATAGAGGATAAAGTCATAGAGGACAGAGTCATAGAGGATAAAGTCATGGAGGACAGGCCATAGAGGATAAAGTCATAGAGGACAGAGTCATAGAGGATGAAGTCATAGAGGATAAAGTCATGGAAGACAGGCCAAAGAGGATAATGTTATGGAGGCTAAAGTTATAGAGGCTAAAGTCATAGAGGATAAAGTCATAGAGGACAGACCATAGAGGATAAAGTCATAGAGGACAGGCCATAGAGGATAAAGTTATAGAGGATAAAGCCATAGAGGATAAAGTCATAGAGAACAGAGTAATAGATGCTAAAACCAAAGAGAACAGAGTAATGGAGAATAAAGTCATAGAGGACAGACCATAGAGGATAAAGTCATAGAGGACAAAGTCATGAAGGATAAATCCACAGAGGATAAAGTTATGGAGGGTAAAGTCATAGAGGACAGATCATAGAGGATAGAGGATAAAGTCATAGAGGATAAAGTTATGGAGGATAAAGTCATAGAGGACAAATCCATAGAGGATAAAGTTATGGAGGGTAAAGTCATAGAGGATCTATTCATAGAGGACAGGCCATGGAGGACAGAGCCATAGAGGAGAAAGTCATACAGCTATACGATGGTGGTCTTTGTTTACTTGGTCTTGGTGCTGAACTTGAACTGTTTACCGAAGGCCCGCTCCAGTTCTGGTACGGACAAAGTCAAAGTAAAGGACCCGTCCGAATCAGACCGGATCAGCCTTGCTGCAACACAATGGTGAAACACACTGTTATTAATCCTCTCTCTCACACACACACACACACACACACACACACACACACACACACACACACACACACACCACCCAAACGTCCTCCCAACTTCCATTCCTGATGTCATGTTCCATGAAGATGGGGCACGGAGCCAAGGCCGTGTTTTCATTGGTTAAGGTTGTGAGCAGACTCTTGTTTTCATTGGCTCTGCCACTGAGGACCTGCTCAGATGAGTCATTAACTCACATTACCAAACCACGGAATGGCGGCTCGAGTTCCCCCCAAAATATACCGACAAGTGGAGCTGCCCTGAACAAATACAAGCCTGAGAGCCTGAGGGGAAATGTTAACATATCGGAACGGGTAATGACGTGAGAGTGAGTGTGAGAGAGAGAGAGAGAGAGAGAGAGAGAGAGAGAGAGAGAGAGAGAGAGAGAGAGAGAGAGAGAGAGAGCGAGAGAGAGCGAGAGAGAGCGAGAGAGAGAGAGAGAGAGCGAGTGCGAGAGAGAAGGGTGGGAAAGAGAGACACAGAGAGTACAAGTACAGTTTGTTTTAATAAATGGGAGTGAGTGTTTCAGTAAATGAAGTGTGTATGTGCATCCATGTAAAAGTGTGTGTGTAAGGTGTCTTTAAAATGACAGTGCGCATAAATATGAACATGTGCTAATACCAGTGTGTGTGTTTATGTCTGGGTGTGTGTGTGTGTGTGTGAGTTTATGTATGTGTGTGTGTGTGTGTATGTGTGTGTGTGTGGCGGCCTCCACCCACCCAGGTCATTGTTGTTCATCATGGCATTGGAGCCCCGCAGGCGAGGCCCCTGCTGGGTGAAGTGGTAGCCAAACTTCAACAGGGTGGTGTTCTTCTCCAGCATGGCCGCTATCTCCATCTCCACCTTGTTACCCAGCGGCTGGCTCTGGACGGGGGACAGGGGGCAGAGGGTGGGAGGGAAGGACGGAGAGGAAACAAAAGGAGAGAGGGAGAGATTACAGAGGAAGTATGTAGTATAGGGAGAGAGGCACAGAAGTACTGTCTACCTGGCTGTCTGTCTTCTAGCTTCAGCATTGTGTGTGCGTGCGTGTGTGTGTGTGTGTGTGTGTGTGTGTGTGTGTGTGTGTGCGTACGTGCGTGCGTGCGTGCGTGTGTGTAGTAATACCTTCCTGGCTGTCTATCTTGAGCTCCAGCTCCAGCATTGTCTGTGTGTGTGTGTGTGTGGTTGTGTGTGTGTGTGTGTGTGTGTGTGTGTGCGTGCGTGCGTGCGTGCGTGCGTGCACGCGCGCGCGTGTGTGTGTGTGTGTGTGTGTGTGTGTGTGTGTGTGTGTGTGTGTGTAGTGGTAGCAGTACTACGCTCTACCTGGCTGTCTATCTTGAGAGTGTGTGTATGTGTGTGTGTGTGCGCGCGTGTGTTCAGTGGTAGCAGTGCTCTACCTGGTTGTCTATCTTGAGCTCCAGTAAGGTGGTGTTGTGTTGGAGGGCAGCTATGAGGGCCAGGATGCCAGCTCCTGTGATGAAGTTGGACTCGACGTTGAGACTCTTCAGAGTGTTGTTCACCTTCAGCATCTCCGCCAGCGCCTAGCAATGTCACCATGGAGACAGATGGGCAGATGCAAATAGACCCATTTCATTGACCACTCCTGTGTGAACACTCCAATTGATTACAAAAATGTCCTTTTCTACATTTACATATGACCCCTTTTCTTTATCTTAACAGTGCATTACTCGTACTGAATGCATAAATACATTCGAAGCGTATGGATGAACACAGAAGATTTAACTGACAACAGGTAACAGGTATAAGGAGATCCGTTGCAGAATCACAAGACTGATTATTTGACTCCATATCTATTCTATAGACGTAGGAGAGTTGAGGAGGACTCACAAAAGCTACCGGGTCGTTACTTCGGGTTCCGACGATGCTCAGACGTTCCACCACCGTGTTCTCCTGCAGAACCGCCGCATACTCCTTCAGGACCGGCACCGGAATTTTCTGGAAACACACGGAACCGCACACCATGAGCCGTTCCCTTCCCGGGACCTCAAAACATTCCTCGAAGGTCGAAATACAGAGCCCTACATAAGCGCACAGAACCACATATCAAAGTTCCTCTCCGGCAATGACGTGTCACAGACCCGCGAGGCCCCAGCTAGTGTTTACAGGGGCCACAGCCTGTACCAAGCCATGAGAGGATTGGCCAGCGGGGCTGTCGTGTGTTGCGACGCTAGTAGAAATTCGAGGGGTTAATAGGTTGAGTGACAGAGATCAGGTGGGGGACCTTTTGAAGAGGAGGAGCAGATGAGCCGTCCTGCACGTCATCCAAAGACGGAGACCATGAGAGAGGGTGTATGGTTATGCTAACCGTACGTTTACGCTAAGGACATGATGTTGATTAATAACCTGCTTTATGGTTAATAGTACAACCGTTTATGAGAAGTGATTCAAGGAATTAACCCAGTGTTCACTGGAGCACACAGCCCTTACAGAAACAATGGGTTTACAGGTGAAGAGTGTGTGCGCGACCCTCTGACCTTGATGTTGTTGAGGTTGACCTCTTTGAGGTCGGGGTCGGCCCTCTTCATCCTCCGCAGGGTCTCCTCCACGTCGGTGGAGTTGGGCTCTTCATCCGGGACGGGCTTGTACTTGGCACACTGGATGACACCTGGTTACACACACACACAGTAGTGTGTAGTGGGTGGACTGGGTTTAATGTCATGGTTTGTAGTGGGTGAACTGGGTTTAGTGTGATGGTTTGTAGTGGGTGGACTGGGTTTTAATGTGATGGATTGTAGAGGGTGGACTGGGTTTAATGTGATGGATTGTAGTGGGTGGACTGGGTTTAATGTGATGGTTTGTAGTGGGTAGACTGGGTTTAATGTAATGGTTTGTAGTGGGTGGACTGGGTTTAGTGTGATGGTTTGTAGTGGGTGGACTGGGTTTAGTGTGATGGTTTGTAGTGGGTGGACAAGGTCTAAACCTTTAGTCAGGGTCCCAGCAGCCAGCGGTCCGGCTAAGGTACATGACCATATATGGCCGTGTAGAGACCTGCTGGGCCGGCTATAGGATAAACACGAGTCTGCTAAGTGGTCCTAGACTGTGAGGGACAGGGGGACAGACTAACTCTGCTGTCTCTAGCCTTACACTGGATAGAATTAACAATGTGGACTGTTTCTGTGTAGCTTGCTCTCCCTCTAGATGTGTGTGGGTGGGTATGTACGTGTGTGTGTGTGTGTGAGAGAGAGAGAGAGAGAGAGAGAGAGAGAGAGAGAGAGAGAGAGAGACCTACTGTTGAGTCCCTGCTTGTTGACAATGGTGCTGCTGGCCAGTGCTTCATAGTACTGCTGGTTACTCATCAGTGTGTGCATACCCAGAATAGCTGCAAACAGAGAGAGAGAGAGAGAGAGGGGGGGGGGGGGGTGTAGATGGATGGAGGAGGAGAGGAAGGGAGGGGGGAGAGAGTGAAGGAAGATGGATAGAGGAGCAGGAGTGGGGAGAGGAAAAGGAGAGAGGAGGAAGAGAGGGAGAGGAGAGAGAGAGGAAGAAAGAGAGAGAGAGAGAGAGAAAGGAGGAGGGGGTAGAAGAGAGCGGGTGGGAAATAATTGGTAACAAAACAGGTACAAAAAAATAAAAGCATGTACGTTGCAAACTGTTTGCCTTATGAAACAATGAGCAAGGTAAACGTTTAAGGAAGAGATGAGTCATCATGGCGAGCGTCATGCCGTCAGTCTTTGTTCTAAAGCTAACAGGGTAACACACACACCCAAGTCTAACACACACATCCATTCTGCCAGCGTACAGACATTTTGTTCTAGAGCTAACAGTAACACACACATCCATTCTGAGAGCATACATTTTGTTCTAGAGCTAACAGTAACACACACATACATTCTGAGAGCGTACAGACATTTTGTTCTAGAGCTAACAGTCGAACACACACATCCATTCCGAACACTAAAGGCAACTGTAGATCTAGGCATAAAAGAACAGATTAAAGCACCGCGTCCATCTCTCTGCCATTCAGCGAGACCGAGAAGGTGAACAGAACGAGACGTTCCACTGAACGTAAACAGAGGGGGCCCACTCCATTTCTACCAACAGCCTATTGAGTCAAATACTTTATATAAGAGATGAAAGGCACTGGGGGAAGCCATTCAGGCTGGGTCCACCTAGATAGCCGCCATTTGACATGAATTAAACCGAGTGAAACATATCTCATCGCGCACTGATGAGGAAAAGCAGCGCGTTCATTTGACGCTGTTTGAAATCCGGCTCTGGTCTCCCAGTGAGACCTTCGGCTAACCTTTAAGAAGAGCCAGTGTCTCAGAAGCAACAGAGGTCCCTCTCTGGCCCCTTTCTAAACAGGCTGGACCCTTTTAAGTTCTTTAAAGTTCAAAAAGCAAAGCAAAAGTGGCCAACTGACAAATCCTTCTCTTCCCAGTTAAAACTCTACAATTAGCGTCATCATTCACATTTAACAATTCCCCAAGATAGTACACACAAAATATTCCAAAGTTCAGTTATGAGGAGCATGCAGGTTTTCCATGCATGTCATTCTTGCATTCGGTCCATTTTTAACCAAAATGGTTTGGACCGGAAGCGTTCCACTGAGCGGTTAAGCGTGCACCCTGGCGGTGTCAATGCTGCATGCTGGCGTAGCATCTCATGTACCCTGGGGGGAGGACAACCCACGGGCTCTAACAGGGAGGGAGGAGGAGAGGATGGACGGAGCGCACGGGGTAAGGTGAGAAAAGAAGGGATGAGAATGGAGGAGAGGTGGAGCACTGGAGGAAAACGGGAGAGTTTCAACAGATGATGTTAAAAAGGAAGAGCGCGAATGAATTGAAGATCTGTTTCAACCGAAAGAGAGCACAAGAGAAAGTTAGAGGGTGGTAGAAATATCAGCATACTGCAGGAAAATGAAGATATGATGGTTACCACGTTAAGTGTGTGTGTGTGTGTGTGTGTTACCTGCGATATCACAGAGCTCTGCGTCACTGGCGTTAGCCAGGGCCTCCTCTAACTCTGGCTCCAGTGTAACGTTCTCCATGATGGGGTCCACCACCTTCTTAGGGATGAAGGCCTTACCTGAGCAAAGGACAACACAACTATGGAAACACTAATATCACAAATATTACTACTACCATCTCAACAGTAACCCACTCCTTACCTGAGCAAAGAATAACACGATAATATAAACACTATTATAATAAATAATATTATTACCACGTCTTAGCTGCGCCAAGGATGACACACTATTATCAACACTTATATTGTAAATCGAAGAGATAGATCGATCCAAGGTTTACCACGTAATAATAATACAATAATATCAATAGATATTAAGAAATACAATTGCTGCTACCTTACCTGATGGCCAAATACGTCACTAATATTACCCCCAAGGTCGCAGGTTTGCATATGGATGTATTCATATTTTGGGGGGACAGAATTGCCCCTATCAATATTTTAGTGAACTTATTTGCATTATCTTGTGTCCCTACCCATGTTGAGACCAAACCAGCGCCCTTGACAACCCGTTAATATCGCGGATAATATTACCGCAACCAGACAGATTGACGGACGATCTGATTACTTATTTTTTATGTAACAGGAGGCTGGTGTGGATAAGGTTTATAGAAGGCCCTGAGGTCCTTGGGGTTTAGAATAGAATTGTTCCGATTGCAACAACTGACTGGGGAGAAGTAATGCTCACTATGACATCATTGAGATCCCCCTGGGCTTTGGTCCTTCAGTCTGAGGGGAGGATTTGAAGAGGCTATCAAAGACAGACAGAGACAGACAGACAGGACAGGACGGGACAAAGACAGACAGACAGGGCACAGACAGACAGGACAGGACAGGGCAAAGAAAAAGACAGCGAGACAGACAGACAGGACACAGACAGACAGAGGCTGATAGGAAACAAACAGTGACAGACAGACATAGAAACAAACTGGCTAGTAGGTGACAAAGGGTTGACAAAAAAGACATGCTGCTGAGATCAACAATGACAGACTAAGAGAATGGTGCTTCTCAAGTAACTCCTAGATGTGCCTATGATATCTCTGCCTGCCTCAGATAGACAGACAGACGGACAGACAGACACAGACCGATTGACGGACAGACAGATAGAGATGGGTAGGCACCTCTCTTCTCCCCAGTGAAGGGCACCAGGTCTTCTTTGTCCGGGTGCTCCTTGGCCTGTTTCTCCAGGTGAGCCAGCAGGTCGTCTCTCTGGAACAGGCCCGTAGGAGCCTTCTTAGTCTGGTCCTTCTGCCTCATCCCGGCCGGCAACAGCGCATTCTGCGGCGAACAACAGCCAACGGGATTCGTCGATTAATACAGCGCATAACGTCTCATTGGTAGACGGACGTTCAGGAACAGGATCACGTTCACACATGGGTAATACATCTCATCAGATGAATTCATAAACACGGACGATGCCTTGGTAGAGCGAGGTCAGGGGGGCCGACTCAGACAGCAGCTATTCTCCACGTCACCCCGATCCACCGCTCACACACACTCTTTAGTCTAACGGGCTCCTCTTTAACCGGGTGGCCCTCACAGCACCACTGCTGCTCACGGCTGTCATTCACTGTCCTGCTTTGGCTCTGCTGCTGAGCACCCACCACTCACCCACCTACCCCGGCCCTCCACCTGCTTCAGGTCTGTTGCTCAGCGTCTGCCAGGGAATTTGCAGATATCTGCTCCCTACCCATGGTTGTTGGTTGAGAGTTTGAATAAGACCTTAGTAAATAATTCAGAGCAGCAGATCCTTGACGCCAACTTTCAATGTGTTACCACGTTATACGCAATACGTAGTTCAACATATTTTTAAGTTGTCCTGACTGAACTATAGTTAATACAAGGCTGAGAAATAACATTTGTAAGAGGGGATTTTGCACCAGGAACCATCAGTCACGAACAGAGACCACAGATACAACATGAACCGCTAAAGGACTCTTTTAATTGAAGAAAACCCCTTAGAAATAGGATTTGTAATGGAGCCAATCAGAATCCAGATTTAAAGGGCAGAACGCTGACTAATGCTATGTGTATGGTGAATAACTAGATGTGTTACCCCTGCACCATGCTGAGTCATTAAAGGGCTTTTTCAACCAGTGTCCTCAAAAGACCAGTCACCCCCCAAACACACTCACTCTTCAGACCCGTGGAAAAAATGCAGTTGAAAGTCCATTTATAAAATAAATACTTGGCTGTTTCGGATTAGACTTGCTATGGATCAAGCTAAAACAAGACATTTATCTTTGAAAAACTACACAGCCAATCTTTTTTACTAGCACACTCTGATGTGGTCGCTCCCAGACAAGTTCCAGACTCCCAATGGCAGACCTCCTATTCCTGAACACACCACTCCAGGTCACAGTACCTAGATAGTTGCTATTCCTGAACACACTACTCCAGGTCACAGTACCTAGATAGCTGCTATTCCTGAACACACTACGCCACATCATAGTAGATAGCCGCTATTCCTGAACACACCACTCTAGGTCACAGTACTTAGATAGCTGCTATTCCTGAACACACATCAGGTCACAGGTATCTAAATATTTGCTATCTTATCTCTTCTGTCTACGCGGATGGTAGCGCTCCCTGACTGGGGCTAGGTGCATGGGGTCATCCTGTTTTTGTAGTATATCAGTGACCCTTATGTTCCTTATGGCTACCCCATACTGGATGGTGTTTAGAATTGTCAAGGAGAAGGCTGGAGGGCAGGCTGGGTTTGGTTGGCAAGAAACAGTTGGCTGGCATTGATGGGCGCGGGTTGACTGGAGGAACAATTGAAGTTTCAGAAGAGAATGCACAGACACACAAACACACACACCCTAAATACACATACACACACACACACAAATGGGCGCATAAACATAGATGCACACACGCACACACACACACACACCCTAAAATACACCCTCAGATTAGGGAGCTCCTATGCACGCCGCCCCCCCCCCCCCACACACACACACACACACACACACTGAGGCTGTCTTGGCATGGGAAAGCCTGTGGACATCCATCATGAGAGCATTACCTCTGCTGTCATCACCTGTCTTGAAATACACACAGCTCTATCTGAATGTGTAAGAGCAGCAGCAGCACTCAGTGCCTTCACGGCCAGCACCAACGCAGGGGTCGTGTACACACAAACAACCTAAATACACTCACACAAACTATATGCAGTCACACAAAGGTGCACATATATACACACACACACACAGCCTAAGTACACACACACACAAACACAACTTAAATACGCACTCAGACCCACACAACCTAAATATACTCTCACACAAGAGTGCACACACACACACACACACACACACACACACACACACACACACACACACAACCTAAATACACTCTCCCAAAGGGGCTGTATGTGTATATGGTGCCATCACAGCAGCACTTCGTGCCTTCACAGCCAGCCCCATCAAACCATAAACAAGAGCAGCTAATAAGCCCATCATTAAAGAGCACTGCTCTCGGCTTTCCCTCCTTCTAAGTGGCCCGTCCAGACAGAGAGAGAGAGAGAGAGGGGGGGTAATGGGGGGGAACGACCATGTGCCACCTTGTTTGGGTCAAAGGTGCTTTTTCAAAACATTCTGATTGATGATTTCATCTCATCTACTGACCTACTTCAGATTTGTTAGGTAGATGTGTTTTGACGCGCGTTACGACAAACAAAATGCTCAACTCCCTGATCGCTCACACTACGTTTCACAGCCACACGGTTTCAGTCCTAACAGAGGGTGCTGTGCCCCTCTGTGCCCGATGCGGGACTAGAGGGTTCAGAGGTCGGCCGGCACACTCACGTCGGGGTCCAACTCCTCCAGTTCGTCCTCCAGCCTGCGGAGCTCGTCGTCCGTCAGCTTCTTCAGCAGCTCGTCTTCGTCGACGTCGCGGTACTTGTCCATCTCCTTCCTCAGCGACATCTCGGCCTCCGGTCCTACAGAGAGCCCCGCAAGATTTAGGGTTTGAACACTAGGCTTTTTTGAAGGATTTATATTTGCAGTTCTGCTAAGTCAAATATTCCATGATATTACATATAGAACTGAGTAGAAGTGTGAGAGACATGCCGTGGCTTGAAGACTTTGAAGCAGGTTCACAGCAAAACATCAAGACAAAGTAGATCACACGCTTTCTAATGCTGTTTAGCTAGCTGACCAGGGACAGCACAGCCTAGTACTCGCTAGAGAAAGTTGGAAAAGACGTTACCGTCTTTTCTGCATACAGTGTTTCTACAATCGTGAGCCAAATTACGGAGGAAGTTGAACAGTAAAGCATATTATAAAGAACTGTATAAAAGACTAAATTGGACATACATGCATCTATCTAAAGAAATTGCATTTCAGAACATGCTCTCTAGCACTGCATCACCCTATAATACTTATATAACAATACTATACAGTACTGTGCAAAAGTTTTAGGCAGGTGGTGTTGTTTTGAAGGCAAAGCGTGGTCACACGAGATATTGATTTTATTTAGATTTTTCTTTTTCTTCACTTTGGGTTTTGTTAATTGATGGAAACAAAACTATTTACATTTCTACTTTTGAAAGCATTCTTACTTTACAGCACCCCCAACCCACCTGCCTAAAACTTTTGCACAGTACTGTATATCCATACATATCCATCTTAAAATACTTAACGCCACATTCTTTAAGGATTTTGAGTAATGAATTTGAAATTATATCATATTTTTTTCTTTTCTATAGCTCTCATTTTGTAATAAAAATCTATTCCCTTTTTGTGAACCAAAACAGTGCACTAATGAGTGTCACTGCCCTTTATCATGCATTCTAAATCCAACCTCAGTGTTCCAACAAAAACAAGCTATGGAATGTTTTGGACAAATTAAAAATCCTTCTTCTCAATCCACACACGTTGAAATTATTCAGATAAAGAGCTGATTTTGTTTGGTATTGGTGTGTCTCTGAATTGAAGGTAAATATATATATATAGAGAGAGTATATACATGCATGTACTGTGTATATGAGAGTAAAGTTTAATTAAACAGAGAGCCTTTTCAAGGAATTTAAATGATACTCAGCATACTTGCCAAGTTAAACCTATTTTAACCATAGCCTATTTTGAATTATACATGCAGTGGAGGTATTCAAATGAAAACCAAGAAAATTCTAACATACACACTCACTTCAGCAGCCCCTCTCGACGTGGAGAAAATTCTAAAAAACAAAAACACCAAAGGAGATCCCACGCAAACTCCTCTTGGGAGACAAAAAAGACCTGAGGGGAACACAGAAAACAACAATATAAAATGAAAGTCACATTGTTAGAGTCAGTCTGGTGGAGTCTACTCAAAGGAATCCCAACAGGAGAACACTTGGAGGTTAGAGCCGAGCTCTGAGCTTTCAAACAGCCGGAGGTATTTCAAAACCTTCACGCGTGTGTTTTATTTCACTTGCCGAGAAGTTGGATGAGGGCATTTGTGTGTGTGTGTGTGTGTGTGGGGGGGGGGGCACGGAGGCCATGGAGGACACACAGGGAAATAGAAAGAGAAAAAGAAGGAGAAAGAGGTGTGTGAGTGAGAAAGAGTCATAGGAATAGAGAAGGAGAGAGGCCTGTTTTCCACAACAGGACATTTTCCTTGGCAGCGGTAAGAGGGATGAGGGTGAGCAGACAGATTGTGGGTCAGTTATCCAGAGCCACAACAGAGAAGACCCCCAACCTGCACTCACTCACAGAAGTGGACATCATACCGTCTCTCTCTCACACACACACAGGACATCATTCTAATCTAATGAAACAGTATCGCTGTCTCACACACATGGGACATCATTCTAATGAAACACTATCGCTCTCTCTCTTTCTCTCACACGGGACATCATACTAAAGACATCTTACATCTCTCTCACACAACATATTTCCACGTCAACTGAGGTAAAAAAGAAAAAACAATCACAAATAAACTGTTACAGAAATCAGATCTGATAATCAGTCTTTTCTTAGTCTCCTGCATACTGTACTGTAAACAAGCTCCAGGAGATAATGTTCCAAGGTCAGTCAGAGTGCAATGCAGCAAGGCCAGTTGCTGTTAGTTCAACTGTTTTTATGTCTGGTTATTTAGATGTACTTGTTAATTTGTCTCTGTAGTGTGGGGATAAAGTTGAAGTAGCATTTGAAGGTCTGCTGATAGTAATTATCTCTTTCTCTTTCTAAAGCCACAGTAAGAAAAAAAGCTAGACAGCTGAAAGGGACAGGCAGTCTGCCACTCAAACTCTAACCACTGTGTGTGTGTGTGTGTGTGTGTGTGCTCAAGTTATGGGGAAAAGAGGTTGTGTGAAATGGGAAAAGAGGTTGTGTGAAATGGAAACAAAAATTATCTCTCTCTACATATAGGCCTACATGCTTTCCCAACCTATGGACGTATTTATATTATATAGCTTTAAAAGACAATTTGTGCTGTAAAGAATTTTGATCACATTGAAATACGCATTGTTACAACACACATGTCGAAAAGGGAAATAAAGTGTAAGAGGTTTGCAAGTACTGACTGTCGACTTCATGTCTTAGTCATAACAACGGGGTGCTTCAATGTAATGAGTATTTCTCTTTCAACTGACAACTAGAACTGCAACAATTACAACAGACCTGGAAGCATCAACTAATATCATCATAACCATCATCACTTTGAAGGGTGTTTCCAGCAACTTAAGTATAGAATAGACGGTTATGACAGCGGCTACTAACTTATGTAGGCTAGGAACCAACTGCCAGCAGCTTGCAGCTGTTACATTTTATAGGCCAGGCACTCTTTCTTTGCCATATTTTGTAGCTTCACAACATTGTCTACGGTTTGGGTCATAATTTTAAAGATGAATTTCTCTTAGTAATAGAGTAGAAAGAATTCCAACAAGATGCCTGTTAAGGTCAAACTAAAAGGTTTACGTTACTTCGTAGAGGAGATAGACATAATAGCTTAACCTGTGTAAATATTAAACGTTTTGCATTTTATATTGTCTTGCGTACACGTACCTCGTCCACCGCTTATCCGAATCTATTTATAGCAAACGGGTCCAGCTTAGTGACAGCTACGAATACTTTGACCAGATATGGTTTCCTTTCGGGCCAGCCGAGCCACATGAGTGGTAGCTGCACAGCAGGAAAAGTCCGTCGCCAATATTTCTTCTAAACAAAACCAGCCATGAAGACAAGTGGTATCCTTAAATATTGACAACTGGCTGAACTCGAAGTGTAGTGCGGGCTACTCGAACTTCTCACGGCAACTTGTCTTTGAATGATTTGCGGAGTCAGTTCTACTCTGCCGCAAACCCTAAAGTAAACTAGACCGAACTCCCCCTCTCCCCAGCTCCGACTGTCACTCAAATGATGTCATGATTCTCGAGAGCTCCTTGCGAGCACACCGACCTGTGCGTAGATTTAACGCTCTGAAAGGATAAGATTGCCAAGATTCTTACAACGATGACCGATGCTTAGAGACATGGATAACTTATGAGACTGGGAAAAAAAAGTGAAGAATTCAATAAAGACATTTTATCTAGATCCAAACAATAGTTTAACATCATTTTAGTTAGAGTAATATCGGTTTATACTTTTTTTTATCATATCAAACAAAACTATACACAACTTTTCATTCATACAATCAAGCCATGCAAAATTATTTGACTCGAAAAAAATAATGTGCCACCATTTATGTGCCATAAATATATAGCCACCACATGCATTTCAAAACACAGCAAACTTGAGCAAACAAGAAATTCAAAGAAAACACAAATTAGATCAATTTAAAAAACAAAACAAGAAAACAAAAAGTGAACAAACAAGCTTCACCATTTGGACAGCGCAACATTGGTGCTGAAATTCGAAAAAGAAATGAAAACATTCTTGTTGAGGCAGAACAACCCCATAACCCTGTAGTTTATCATAAATAAGGTCAGGATGGAAAAAGGAGAGAACCATTTAATGGCTAACGATACAGTCGACAGAAGTGAGTGCTACTTTTTTGGTAATGTAAAGCTTAAAAAAGGCCCCCATAGTGCATGGTATTGTTTCTCTACAAGCTAACTATGTGACATGTCTGACTAACACTAGCTTTCAGGACAGTGCTGGACCTCCCAGTTGCCCATAGCAACCAACCCCTGGGAGCAGCGCAACACAGGACACCTCGCCCTTGATGGAGCGTTGACATAAAGGAGGTGTCCCGCGGTCTGAAACAGACAGAGAAATGAGTGAGAGAGATGGACAGAGAGTGGGGGAAAGACAGAAAGAGTGGGGGGGAGAGAGAGACAGAGAGGAGGAAGGAGAGAAAAAGGACGGGAGGCAGCATGAAAACGGGGATGGCGGGGCTCTAAGCGGAGCAGGAGGAAGAGGAGAGCTCCTCAGTGAGGTCAGCCATGATGTTGTGAACCCAGACGTCAGAGTCCTGGCTGGTGTCCACCAGGTACAAGCTGAGCCTCCGCTCCCACGGCTGACCCTCGACCTCCGACCCCGCCACCACTCCCTCCAGCTGGGCCACCAGCGCGCGCTTCTCCACGTGGTTACGGAACAAGATGGACGCCACCTCTGACCAATGGGGCTGCTCCACGCCTGGACAGGGAGGAAGGGGGGGGGGGGGAGAGAGTCGCGGCTGTCAAGTGTTTCTAGAAGGCTAGTTAGGAGGGCATTTAGATAAATGTTCACTTCCCCAATTCTTCTACCTCAAAGTCTAGGAATTACAGATCAGGTGCCTTAATTGCTGAATATAGTTGACGAGAACCAACCTGCTTGTTTAGCTTTGACCGTACACGATGTTAGTTAGGCAGGCCTTTTCCTAGTTAACTACTTCACCGATATAGTTAGCAGGTAGCTTCGCCAATTGATATAGTTAACTAGTGTACCGACCTGCTAGCTGAGTGGGGATGGTACAGAATGCTGTTATGGTTAACTAGTGTACCACCCTGCTAGCTGAGTGGGGATAGTACAGAATGCTGTTATGGTTAACTAGTGTACCAACCTGCTAGCTGAGCGGGGATGGTACAGAATGCTGTTATGGTTAACTAGTGTACCAACCTGCTAGCTGAGTGGGGATGGTACAGAATGCTGTTATGGTTAACTAGTGTACCAACCTGCTAGCTGAGCGGTGACGGCTTGGAAAGGCAGCTGTCTGAACTCTTCTATGAGCGGTCTGAGCTGAGTGCTGCGGACCAGCTCATGTTTGCCGTAGTCCAGCTGGTAGACGGACACCTGCCCGTTAGTGAGGACTCCCTTCACCACCACCCGGTACCAACTGGAGGGAGAGAGAGACCACAACACGACCTGGTTAGCATATGAAATATGACCAATGGTATTGTAACTAGCGGCATTCCCTTTGCCACCAGCCGGTACCAACTGGAGAGAGAGAGAGAGAGAGAGAGAGAGAGAGAGATCAGAACCACATCCCAGTTAACATATGAAACATGTTATATCTCAGACCCACATCTCCTTTGGTCTAGTGGAGTGTTAGTCATGCACAGCTGCATTGTAAATAATGTTATGTGACAGGATTCTGATTTCAAAAAGACTTCCTGGTTCAGCGCCCTTGAGAACAGAAAAGATTGAGAGGACGCTCCAAAGAAAACTAGACTAGACAGCAGAGGTGTTTGAGCGTCTTTCTTACTTCAGGGTTTTGGTTAGGATTAGCAAGTTGTTTGTCCCTCTCTTTCAAACTACAGGGTTAGGGTTTTGTTCAGGGTTGGAGAAGTTTGTTTCTTTCTTACTTCAGGGTTTTGTTTAGGGTTAGAGTTTTATTCCGTTTTTTTTCTTTCAGGGTTAGGTTTAGAGAGGTGTTTGATCCTCTCTTTCTTACTTCAGGGTTTTCTTCTCTTTTTTTCTTTCAGCGTCAGGTTTAGAGAGGTGTTTGATCCTCTCTTTCTTACTTCAGGGTTAGGGTTTTCTTCTCTTTTTTTCTTTCAGGGTCAGGTTTAGAGAGGTGTTTGATCCTCTTTCTTAATTCAGGGTTAGGGTTTTCTTCTCTTTTTTTCTTTCAGGGTCAGGTTTAGAGGTGTTTGATCCTCTCTTTCTTACTTCAGGGTTAGGGTTTTGGTTAGGGTTGGAGAGGTTGGTTTCCCCTCATACTCACTTCTTGTCCACCATGGCAGCGTAGACCTCTCCTTTCACCGCGTGGCTGGCGGCCGCGGAGTCGTCAGTCTGGTTGTAGTAGAGGATCATCTCCCCCATCAGAACCACCAGCTTATACAGGTCCTGCCACGGCTGGACCACAAAGTGACCCGGGTGACAGGCCACAGACACAAAGACATCCATCTTCTGACCACTCTGCACACACAGGAAGAGAGAGAGAGAGAGAGAGATGGAGGAGGGAGAGAAATGAAAGAAGAGGGGGGGGGGGGGGGGGGGAATTTAGGAAAGAGGCGAGAGGGGGAGAGAGATTGAGACAGAGGGAGGAAGAGAGATGACAGAAAGGAGAGATAATTATGTCTTCAAAAGGACCATCTTGGTACAAGGCTGAAAAACCACAGACAACAGGTTCTATTCCCTCCCTGAGCGAAAATAAACGATAGAACACAGAATTATTGTGCGGACCGTCAGTGCAGACCCAGTCTATCACAACCATGCTATCCCGTTTCTCCAGCGGTTTACCTCAGGGAGCTCCAGGACAGGTGGCATCGGCAGAGGCTTTGGCCCAGCCAGTGTGACCTGGCCTTGGGCTGGGCTGTAAGGCGAGTCCCCTGATCCGGCCCCAGCCTGTGGAGCTATTGGGGGTGAGTATTGGGGAGAGGAGTTGATGACTGGGATTCCTATGGACAGCTGCTCCACCAGCTTAGACAGGTCCTCTGGAGCGGTAAATTAACACACAGCCACTTCACGAAGTTACATAACTTACTTCAAACGCTTAAAAAAAAAAATCATTCCATTAAACAATTTGTGTCTAAATCCATCAAAAACATCGAGGTGAGTAAAGTTCTACCACTTTATCCATGACCATACAGTATTATGTTTACTTGGCTAAATCTGTAATATAGCTATTGTAATATAAGTATACGATGTGTTTAACTAGACGAGTCTACTTTGGTGAGGTTGCCGATTACCATCTTCTAATCTGCCGTTGAGACTGAGGGTGGCTTGGGAACAGCTCCTACTGCTGAGGTTGATGCTGGTTCTAGAGCAAGAGCTATCGTTGTCTTGGTTGAGGTCGGCGGTGGCTCTGCTGTTGTTGTTGTCGTCGTGGAGACAGGGTTTCCTCCTCCAGAGGTCAGAGTTGACCAGCTGCCGGTTGATGCTCTCCTCCTGAGCGTCGCTGCTGCTGCCGCCTCGGAACAGGAAGATATGGACCACCTGCTCCTCGTCCAGCTGGGAGACCTGCAGGAAACACGGAGAGAGGGGGGCATACCAAGTGTGTGTGTGATGTATTGGAAAGAGACAAAGAGGGAGGCGTACAGTTTGTGTGTGTGTGATCTACAGGAAAGATACAGAGAGAAGCTTACCGAGAGTGTGTGTGTGTGTGTGTGTGTGCGCGCACGTGAGAAGAGTGCAAGACTGAGTGGGGAGATTGTGGGAGCGAGTGCAACTGATTGAAAAAGTGAAAGAGGTGTGTGAACCGTGCTAGACGAACGTGTCTGTACAGCACTAGTAGAATGTGTGTGTGTGTGTGTGTGTGTGTGTGTGTGTGTGTGTATCCAGTGCTAGTAGAATGTGTGCTGCATAGTGTAGAGTCTGACCCTCATGCTGCAGGTCTGGGGAGGCAGCACAGCATCTCTCAGCCACAGGACGGCCTCGGGGGTCCAGCTGTCTGGTGACGGGACGGGCAGCTCGGCCAGACAGCACCGGATGGCCTGAGAGGGGAACACACCACCGCAGTCAGCATCACCATCACAACCACCGTCACTCCACTGTTCAATTACTGGCAGGAGACCTAGAGCATGGGATGTGTACTGGGTGCACCAATAAAGAGCTATTCCTTACTTTACAGTTAAACTATAGAGCGAGTGTGTCACAGCTCTGGGGCCAGTGGTTAGACTGACTGTGTGATGACAGAGACTGAGAGAAAACGAGAGGGAGAGAAAAAAGAGAGCGAGAGAGAGGATCAGCGAAAGTTAAAGGTAGACTGCAGAAGCACCTGAGGGTTACAGAGACAGACAGGTATTTGATGAGGTAGAGAGGTCTGTGAGGAGGTAGAGAAGTCTGTGAGGAGGTAGAGAAGTCTGTGAGGAGGTAGAGAAGTCTGTGAGGAGGTAGAGAAGTCTGTGAGGAGGTAGAGAAGTCTGTGAGGAGGTAGAGAAGTCTGTGAGGAGGTAGAGAAGTCTGTGAGGAGGTAGAGAGCTGTGTGACGAGGTAGAGAGCTGTGTGACGAGGTAGAGAGCTGTGTGACGAGGTAGAGAGCTGTGTGACGAGGTAGAGAGCTGTGTGACGAGGTAGAGAGCTATGTGTTGAGGTAGAGAGCTATGTGTTGAGGTAGAGAGCTGTGAGGAGGTAGAGAGCTATGTGAGGAGGTAGAGAGCTGTGATGAGGTAGAGAGCTATGTGAGGAGGTAGAGAGCTGTGATGAGGTAGAGAGCTGTGATGAGGTAGAGAGCTATGTGAGGAGGTGGAGGTAAACCTGAGGGGGGATGACCAGCAGGTCACTGAGGAACACCGAGGGGATCTCTCGGAGCTCCGTGATCTCCACCGACGCCGGGACCCCAAGGTCAACAAACTGGATGTCCATCACCCTGCAGCCATGGAGATTAGTGATCTGACCAGAGAGGAGAAACAAACATTGACCAACCCGAAGATAGTTTTGTATTATAAAACCTATAAAATAATTTGAGACATCACAGAAGACATGGAAAAAAAGACTTTTAAAAACATGTTTGGACAGCTAAGGTTGGTTTACCGTGTAAAACCACCACTTTGCCGTATAGAATGTGGTTAGTCTAGTGTTTTTCAACCATGTACCATTCCCTCATCCTGTTAAATAACCTCGCAGCAGCCGTGGCAGCGCTGGGAGGAGCTCACCTCCACACGGCACCACTTCCCTCGGTAGCGGGCCACACACAGCTTACCACAGAACGGACGGGACACCAGAGACTCTGAGGTCACCTAGGGGGGGGGGGGGAGACGGCAACCATCACACCATGACACACACACACACACACACACACACACACACACACACACACCTGGTAGAAACGCTACTGGAATTACAGTACTGAACATCTCCCGTGCTGGTGTGTTTGCACAGACATGAGGAAGGGAGGAAGGAAGCTGATGGTGTCAATGTTAAACCTGTTTACCTGCGTAGTGAAGAAACACTATTTTGTCAACGTTAAAGCTAGATGGAAGTGTGACGAGGAAGACTATTCTATAAAGACTGTCCGGTGTAACCTGTGTGATAAAGTAGACTGTCCTATGTTACCTGTGTGATAAAGTAGACTGTCCTGTGTTACCTGTGTGATAAAAGAAAACCCGGAACTGTCCATGCTAAAGCTGGGTTCACACTTAGACAAGTTGTGTTACCTGTGTGGTGAAGAAAGCCTCCATCTTGTCCAGCAGTTTGTTGAGTTTGGCGACCCCTCTGGAGGGTAGCTGACAGTAGATGGTTCCGTCTGAACACACGTTGGTCACACACATGTTCACGTAAGTGCTGTTTACCTGAGGAGAACCGCCATCACCACAATGAACACTTTGAAGAAAACACAGACATGTTGATGTAGCTGTTGTTTACCAGAGAAGGCAGCAAACCAACAACTTTATTGAACAGGTGGAATGGGGAAAGAGTGTTTCCATGGCAACGCGGGCTGGGACACCCAACATGGCCGACCCATTATCTAGCTTGTTGTTGGGGGGAAAACATCAATGCCCTACTGGTTGGCTTCATTAGCTATAAACTCACTGTGAGTTGCCGAGGAATGAGGACAGTGGAATTGCTAAGAAGTGTCTCCTCAAGGCACCGTTGCTCTGTTCTATATATTCTCTATGTTAAATAGTATTCCATATATTTAGGCAGTGTAGACACTCTTTTCAGAGCTGCAGCTAGAAACGTGTTTAGTTTGGCCAGCGCTCCTCTCCTATATTAATAAAAGCTGCAATCAAAGCTTTATATATTAAAGCATCGTTTTTTGGGGCTTTTTTTTTTGTTTTTTGCCCCCAGCCTCAAACAAGTGTTCTCCAACTGAAAGCAGGCGACGTGGTTTGGCTGCAGACGTACGGTCAGAGGGTTGTCCATGCTGCGGTCCTGCAGGGCTTTTAGACAGGCCGCGTTGATGTTGACGTCGTCATCCTGCGACGTGTCGTAGAGCACCACCAGGGGCGTCTGGCCGTGATGACAGTCCAGCGTCTCCATCAGGAGGATCTTCCCCACGACCAGGGTCTCCAGACACTGCAGCACCGCGGGGTGCCCGCTGAAGCCCTCCAGTCCTGGTCCGAGAGAGAGAAAACACACAATCCAATCCAAAGAGGGAACAATAAATCTCTCTCTCTCTCTCTCTCTCTCTCTCTCTCTCTCTCTCTCTCTCTCTCTCTCGCTCTCTCTCGCTCTCTCTCGCTCTCTCTCGCTCTCTCTCGCTCTCTCTCGCTCTCTCTCGCTCTCTCTCGCTCTCTCTCGCTCTCTCTCATGCTCCTCCTCCTCCTCCTCATACCTGCTAGGCAGCAGCTTGTGGCCTGCAGAGGGAGCTTCATAAACTTCTGGTCAAGTGGCATTAGCTTGCTCCTACTGGTGGTCTCAGAGAAACCATAATCCACGTAGTACACCTGGAACCACACACACACACACACACACACACACACACACACACACACACACACACACACACACACACACACACACACACACACACACACACACACACACACACACACACACACACACACCTTGAGGATCCTAATAAAACTATTAGCCTGAAGCCTGCTGGGAAACCAAACCCCTCCCTCCTTTTCTGTGTGGTCCAAGCGGACCGTCCCCTCACCTTGACCTTGTCCGGGGTCGTGACCTGTTGGACCTGGGCTCGCACCACCTCGTCTCCCCCCTCCACACTGGAAGCCACGAGCTGGCCCACCGAGGCTACGTCCAGGGGGTCGAGGGGCGTGGGGGGGAGGCGGTAGAAATCTTTCATGGCATCCTCCATAGCCTCCTGGGATTTAGAGTAGCCCTCCCCAATGTACCTGGGAGAGACAAGGAAATGAAAACATTCAAACAAGATTTAAATGCCATGTTAAAAAAAAATCCAAATAAAAGGAATTGTTACATTTTGACTTAAATAGTTTGTGGAAACCCGACAACAATTAGCATCAGCCCATGAAGTCAAACGGGGACCTGTCAACAGAAGAATGCCGCGTCACTGGGACACCATGTTACGCTGAAGCCCTGCCTTGTGTTCACCCAGGACAGTGTGTGTGTGTGTGTGTGTGTAACACCTGAAATTGACAGCTTTTGTGTCCGTCGCCTCCGTCACCAGTATGGAGGGGTACTGCTCTGAGGGATGCTCTAGAGCGGGGACCAGGGCGCCCAGCACCTTGAGGCCGGACAGAGCCGGGGAGCTGGGAGTCTGGACAGGACCGGTGCTCTGCTGGACCTCCACCCTGCTACCGTACAGGATGGCCTGCAGACAGACAGAGAGAGAGAGAGAGAGAGAGGGGGGATTAATCACTAGTTGAATGATAATCACTATTGCCCTCTAGCCACTCCCACCTTAACCCTCCCCATTCCACCCAGAACACACTCCTCCGCCCCCTCCCCATCATAACCCTCCCTGTTTCCCCCAGTACACACTCCTCTGTCCCTGCCCCCTCCCCACCATAACCCTCCCCGTTTCCCCCAGAACACACTCCTCCATCCAGCCCTGTCACCTTGGTGCGGTTGGGGGCCATGGGGTACTCCACGGTGCAGATGTCCAGCAGCAGGGAGAGGTTGTGGAGGAAGTCCTGCGGGAAGGGCTCCTTGTAGGTGTCGCTGAAGAGCTGCGGCAGGGCGTGGGCCCACAGGCCGCTGCTGTACTTCCCCAGCAGCTCCTTCAGCTTCCCCCGCAGGGCAGGCGAGAGCGCCAGAGAGGCCGCGGGGCTGTGGGGGGGGCAGGGGGTGGGGGGAGGGCTGTGGGGGAGGCAGGAGGAGGGGGGAGGGCTGGGGTAGAGGAAGGAGGGGTGGGGGGGAGAGGCGGAGGAGGAGGGGGGAGGGGACAGAGGAAAGGCGGCGAGGGGAGGGGCGGGTTTGGACGCCCGGGGGGTTAACCTTGGCACCGGGCTTTGCAGGCTTACCGGAGACCCCGGTTTGACGGGACTGGAGGTCCCGCTGGACCGCTGCAAGGGGGGGAAGTGGAAGGTGGGTTGGGTCAAGGGGCTGGTGGGGGCGAGCAGAGCAGATGTAGGAGGGGTAGGGTTGAAGGTGATCTTCATGGAGGGCCTGGGAGAGGAAGGGGCGATGGGGGCGGGCCTAGTAGGGGTGGGGATAAAGGTGACCGTCAGAGAGGGCATGGGATTGGTGGGAGTGATGGGGGAGAATGTGGGAGGGGAGGGGCTGGCAGGGGTGACTTTAGGAGGGCTGGGGTTAAAGGTCATGGTCAGAGAGGGTTTTGGAGGGGCAGGGGGGTATATCAGGCGATCTCCTCGGTTATTGCTGCCTGGTTTCTCCAGCTACGCACACACACGCACACGCACACGCACACGCACACGCACACGCACACGCACACACACGCGAAGAAGACATACATCAGAGGAGTGGGTGTGCTGGATGTGTGTTCTGTGTGATTTAAATTACGGAGGAAAAAGAATGAGAGAGAAGAAATAACGTGTGTGTATTATTTATGAAGATGTGGCTACAGTTCTCTCTGTCTCTCTGTCTCACACAGAGCCGACGTGGGGCCAGTTCTCTATATTACGTGTGTGTGTGTGTGTGTGTGTGTGTGTGTGTGTTTGTGTGTCTCACACAGCAGACGTGGGGCCAGTTCTCCAGGTCCCGCAGGGCCTGTGCTGGGAGGTCCTGGTGGAACATTTGATGGTAGACCAGCGGCAGCTTGGAGAGCCACAGGCCGCTGCAGTACCGGACCAGAACCTGGGCCACCTTGTCCTGCACCTGCTCTGGGTCGTACTGGCCTCTGCACTGGGCTGGAGGAACCGCTGCTAGAGGTCAAGTAGGTGGTCGTTGTTTGGCTTAAAATGTTTTTGATCCATTTTTGCCTTTAAATCTACCGACACGCATTTATCATGTTTGAAACAGACCGATTGTATCCTATAACCCTTTTCAAGTGAAGTTTTAACACTTATCGACGCTTAACCCTCTTTCTAACAACCAAAGGCTTAACACTAAAGAGCAGTTTCTAAAACATTCCACAGTAACACTCCACACCCTCTGGGGGGCGCCAACTCAGCTTTCTCTACAGACTCCCTGCCTAGACCAACATTGGAACTCACAGGACTAGTAGCCTAAGGGGGGGGGGGGGGGGGGGGGATCTAGGTTGATATCAAGGGAGATTACCTGCTGGGGCTTGGTGGTTGGTGAAGGCAGGGGTGAAGGTCACTTTTCTGAAGAAGACACAAACAGCTCAGCGTATTTGAGTTTTATGTGTAAATTCCATACTTTAAAATGTGTGCAGTACTGTGCAAAAGTTTAAGGCAGATGTGAAAAATTGCTGGCAAAAATTCGAAAGCAAAGAGTGGTCAAAGCAAATATTGATTTAGATTGTTCATTTGTTCATTCACTTTGCATTTAGTTAATTAATAAAAACAAACTATTAACACTTCAATTTTTTAAAGCATTCTTACTTTACACACCTGCCTTAAACTTTTGCACAGTACTGTAGATATATTCTTGTGCACTCCTGATCTAAATGAGGAAACTATAGAGTGAGTGAGTGAGTGAGTGAGTGAGTCCTCTCCAGCTGGTGTAAGAGTAGGACTGTGGGTTTGGCTGGTTTCCTGTGTGTTTGTGTGAATGCATGTGTGGGTGTGTGTGTGACCGTGACCTCTCAGGTTGTAGGGACGCAGCTGGTTGATTGGCCTGGCTGGTGACTGGTGCTCTGTGTTGAACTGGAGTGGAGGCTCTCAAACTCGGGTCCAGCTGCCTGCGTGCGTGTGTGCGCGCACACACAAACACAAACACACAATAAAGCAGACAGACGGACGGACACACCTCTGTCATGCTACAAAAGGGTTATTATGTCTGTCACTGGGTGATGCCTATCCATGAGGTCACCTACCCTAGCGTGTAACAACAATTCATGGGGAGCCTTAAATATAATCATAGACTCTTAAGACAAGTAAAGGGGGCAAACTGGTGAAGCAGAATCCCGTTCTGTCACAGACCCTTTAAGGGGGCCTCTGTGGCGTTCTTAATCTCCCTGTGCCCCCCCAGGAACCCCACCTGTAGTCTCCTCCGGCGCTGAAGCCCCCATGGCTGGTGTAGCTCCGAGGCCTTGGCTGGTTGTTGCTGCCGGCCCAGCCCGAGGAGCGACCCCACTGGCCAGGCTGACGCAAAGACGACCGTGGCTTCTCTGGAAGACGAGGAGGAAGAGGAGGCGGGATGGGAGAGGTGTAGAGAGACCAACGGAGACAGAGAAAGAGAGATGGAGAAAAGTGGAGAGAGGGTTCAAAAACGTAGTTAATGTGAAAGGCATAACATACTGAAGAGAAAATTATCAACTACTAAAACGCACTCTTCTGTACACGTTGCTTCCCTGTGAAAGTCTTAGAATGGAATGACATCAAGCATGTCTAAAAGTATCTAAAGTAAATACACAACCTGAACAAGCGCCACTTATCTTGACCTTAGCCACTATGAACATGAAGGCAGAGTTCAGTTTGTTAAGTAAACGTCATCAAGTGCTCCCCATATTGCAACCACGTTTAACATGAAGGCAGAGCCAAGCATGCAAAACGCTCTAATAAAAAAGCCCTACCTTATCTTTCCCTACAGACTAAGTGAGGTACACTATGAGAGCTAAATCAAGCGCTCCTCCTCATCGCTTACCATTGAACATGAAGGGTGAGGGGGGCTTGGGCCTCAGCCTACAGTTCACCATGTGGGAGCGCCCCACTTTCTTGGAGCTCTTCTGTCGAGACACCAGCTGAGCGATGTGGGCCGTCTCCTCGCATACTGCAGCAAAACACATCACCTATAATAAACACAGTCCAGGTTAGTTTGAGATAATAATATCATCATGAATATTGTCAGATTGGGAAGTCTTCTGCCTTGTTGTGAAGAAACTAGTAATTAAACTATAATGGCATTACTTCTGAAAAGTTAAGTAACATAGTCTGGACGGGTTCTAGTAGGCATGCGGTAAATAGTCACCCTCACCTCACCGGTGCGCGTATCCATTCTGACAACGTTGGGGATGCTTCGTAGATAGCCTTCAATGGTCGGGTAACCCAGCTGACGGTGCGGGATGACCTCTCCGCAGAGAGAGCGGTACTCCACCTGAATACGGTTGATGGAAACCCCGTCTTTGTTGGACTGCAGAACAGCTCGCAACATTTTCTTAATTGACTCGGAGTCAGACATCCTAAAAACTGAAATCCACGACACACTGATAAGCATTTGAGTTCCATTTCATACGTCGAGAATCATAAGTAAAATATATTAAGAAATGATATTTTGTAGTTAGCGTTACTTGCTACACAGACCGGTGCATGCCCATACCAATCAATCACAAATATTACAAATATTGAATATTTAAATGGTTTTAAATTATTCGTTTGTAATGATCGTTCCATGGTTTAGTTGCTTTAAGATGAGTCAAATAGTTTACTTGGATTTGCGTGACCTCTCCGGACAGGTTGAGTAAAGTTAGCTAACGTTAGCTCCTGTTGAATTCTCAAATTTAACTTGCTTTTCCGGTACACGAGGCTAATCAAAACAAGTGCTAATTGGATGTTAGCAAACTTGAAATTCACTTTTGGCTAGCAGGCTAATCTACTAGCTAACGTTAGATGGCTTAGCTAGCGATGCAAACGAGTTAAGATCGCTTCACAAACTGTATGTTTCGATGACTCATAGTAAATAGATGAATGAGATTGTATGAGATTACATACGATAGCTGGAAAATATTTTGTCAAACATTATACCTGGAACAGCCTCCCGGCAAACCCTTGATGGTTGAAAACTATGGTAACGTTATTTGGTATTTTATCAATCAAATTGAATGCAGCAGGTAGAAAACGTGCCACGCGCAATCCCTTCACGTTCACAGTGTCAAGAGGTCAAATAGTTTTTGTTTATGTGTATATATATACATATACATATATATATATATATATATATATATATATATATATATATATATATATATATATATATATATATATATATATATATATATATATATATATATATATATATATATATATATGAAGAAATGCAAACATAATAATTATATGAAATTTTTAGGGAGGCTTTTGCACTTTTTTTGTTTCATTATTTGTTTTATTTATTTATTTACTCTACTAAACCTATAAGCTGCAGCACAATAAGGTTCCCATCCTATGGAGACCAATGTTACACTTGCAGGAATTTGGCCTAATGTGAACTGGCAATACATTACATTTTTAAAAACAACATTTTAGAAATTAAATTACAATATTCTTTCCCAAATAATATCTATCAACATTTAATTCAGTACTTTGTAAGTACTTATGTTATCAGTCAGTTTAATCAGTAACATATAGTTTGAGCTTGGAACAGAAGGAGCTAAAAAATAAAATAAGAATACATTTAAAAAACAAAGAATGACCAAAGACATTCACTGCCACTTAAACCCTATTTGATCAATACTATTGCATTCCTTTCGTCATTTAGCCACTGCGTATCTTTGAACTGTACAGTAATGTTCCACATATTCTAAAAACGTTGCACAGATTCCAGAACTCCATCAACAGCTGTCACGCTCTGAGCCTGTGGCGTCTAGGCTGGACACTGACCGCTGCCCTGTCTGGGAAGCCAGAACCCAGGAATGGATCACCGCGTTCTGGTCCACCTGGTGATCTGGTGATGCTGCTGCTGCGGCTGCTGGTGCTGCTGCTGTCTTTGTGGTTGTAAGATGGTGCTTCCTGAGGAGGATGAATCGTGGGTTCCTCAGCAGGGTGTAAAGGAGCAGCCATCTTCTCCTTACCCTGCTTCCCGCTGACGGCTCTGCACAACAAAGAAGGGGGAGAGGAGAATTCCAGATCAAATCAGAGAGGGACGAACGTTCTGGAACATACGCTGCAAGTGTTGATATTGTGTACGAGCCCTGTCAGTACAGCTGGTATAACAGACAGGTACTTGGTGCTGAGTCTTTAGAAGTGATAGTATACATTAAGTGTTGATATTGTGTATTAACCCTGTTAGTATATTATTACAAAACTGTACCTGGTATTGAGTCTCTAGAAGTGTAAGTATACATTAAGGGTGGATGTTGCGTAGAAAGACTGTCAGTATATTATTTCAAAACTGTACCTGGTATTGAGTCTCAAGAAGTGTAACTATACATTAAGCCTTAATGAGTTAGGGTTGAAATTGTGTATTAACCCTGTCAGTCTAGTATTATAACCCAGTACCTGGTGCTGAGTCTTGGAACGTGGAGTAAGTGTGAGCAGCGATGCCAGCTCTGTGTCTCTCCAGACGGCTGGACAGCATCATCTGACAGAAACAAACCATCACTGGGTTGTTGTGATAGTGGTCCGCGAAGATCATTCCCACCCAGGTGTTGTAACCTGGTGAGGAAGGGAGAGTAAAAAATGAAGTCAATTCTTTATTTTGATTCAAAGCTATAGGAAACAAAGATGGATACTTTTCGAGGTTTCTAATAGCTGTAAATGTGATTTAGGTTTTAATTAGATTCAAACTGGTGAAAACAAGACAATTTAGACTTGTGACATCTCATAAGGCTCAGTCTAATGAGGAAACTCCAATCTCTTAATCACAGAAACACAATGAATGGATGTTGAACGACATAGTAGTAGAAGACAAGTAGAAGTTTTTACTTTTAATATTTATCTGTTTCTATGAAACATGCTAGTCTTTTTCTGCACATTTATTTCGGATATGTTGTATTACTTGTGGACCAGTTGAATCTCAATTAATAATCTCAGTCATTGTTGTGCTCAGTCAGATGATGAAACAGACCAGTCAGGCTGCAGCACCTGACTCTTAACCTTTACCATGTGACCTCTGTTTGACCCCTGGGTTGGCCTTTTGACCTCTGATGTTTCAAGATGGTGCTGTCGATGGCCCCCACACATTTAACTTTACCCTTCGACCTCTGTTTGACCCCTCGGTTGACCCATGCTGTGACTGACCTGGGTCCATGCCCTCATAGCCCCTCTGCATGATGGTGCGGTCGATGCGGGACACCAGCCAGGTACCCACCACACAGCTTGTCAGCAGGCGCAGGACGCAGTTAGACAGCCCCATCACCACGTTGTAGAAAAACAGGAAGTAGTTGAAGTTATGGAAGGCCTTCCTGGAGAAACAGGAAGTGGGTTGTCATCATTTAACCATGGAAGAAAGTTTATATATATATATATATATATATATATATATATTCATATTCATTTTAAATACCATCGTCAACTTATATTTTTCACTTCTATACCTAACTATAATCATAAAAGGATATAAAAAGACACCCTAAAAATGTGCTTTACATAGCATTATGTTAACAGCATAGAATACAGTATGTTTACTACAAAGCAAGGTTTAGATTACATTGCTAATAAAAATATATTTGGTTTCCTGTTTACAGTCCGACCAAATGGAAACACAGCAGATTGGTTGCTCTGAATGGGCACTGCAATGTATCACTGTGTCTTAGCCAATAAGGGCACTGTTAGCAGGGTTATATCTAAACCACCTAGAGGTCACGGGTACCTGTTGTTAAGAGCCAGCGGTTTCTCCTTGTCCGTGGGAGACATCTTGTCTTGGAGGAAGAACACCTGGACAATCACTACCTGCATAATCACCAGGACGATGACAAAACCTATGGTCAAACTGAAAAAGACACACACACACACACACACACACACACACACACACACACACACACTTTATTTGCATGAACTCTCAGAGACAACTTTACAGGACAAAACAAACCCTCACGCAAAACAAATCAGTGCGTAAGCGACTGCATAGGTGTGTTTGTTGACTTGTGTTACCTACAGCAGAACTCCCAGATTGGAGAGCATCTCCAGCGTCTTGCCGTGTATCACAGGAAGCACCAGTCCATAGACAAACAGAAGAGCAAACAGGAACTGGACAAAATGGACGATCAGGTAGCCTGGCAACACAGGATGACAATCACACCGGTGTACAAAGTTATTATTATTTATACATGTGTAACCAACAAACCAGAATATGTCTCTTTTCCAGCAGTGCCCTGTTTAAAAGGTGGGTACTGACAG